>CM055124.1:91947534-92266372 GCA_029206835.1 Rana muscosa | reverse complement strand
GAGACAATCTGCACAGTGTCATATTTCAGCACACAGATCCTGCCTGCTTTCACAGTCAGTCTGCTATCATGAGTGACCAAGCTTCTGCATGTGAACTCACATCTACCTCCCCACAAGTTCCTGAAGAAACTGAGTTACCCAAACGCTCAGTTAAACCCACTTGGAAAGTAATGGAGAATTATGAAGCTTCAAGGACTGAATTGTCAAATAGCTTGGAATTAGTCTGGGAGAAAATCCTTGCTGAAGCCAATACAGTGTCTGTTGAACGTGAACTACTGACACTAGAGGGCGCCATTAAACAACTTTCTGCCTCATATGAGCTTTATCAGCTTACCAGCAGCAAATTCACTAATGTCTTACAAAACATGAATACAGAAAGTGCGATGATGCAATTAAAGCGTGTCAATGCTCTCAATATTGAAAGAGACAGTTTTATCCAGCAAACCAGATTAAAGGCAGAAGCAAACATAAAGCTGTTACAGGACACTGCATCTCACAGATCTGTTTCCACCAGACGTTCTAAAAACTCATCAAGATCACATAGTTCAAGATACTCAACACTCAGTGAGCGACTTATTAATGCCCGCGCTGAAGTGGAAGCCAGCAAAGTGCAGGTGACATATGCAGAAAAAAGAGCAGAGTTGGAAGCGCAGTCAGCACGTCAAAGGGCAACAATGGAAATCTTAAATGAACAGTGTAAACATGACGCAGCTATGGCAAAGCTAAGGGTCCTACAGCAAGCTATCAGTGCAGACGAAGGTGCAAGTGAGAAAGACAGCATTAACCTAAACATAGCAGATATGGAAGACCCCCTCAAACGCACTAAAGACTATGTCCTAAGCCACTGAAGTGCACACTCCATTGTCTCCAATGCTCCCGACTACATAGAGACTCCTTCACAGCTTCAAGTTAAAGAGGTTCCAGCAACTTCCTGCACTCAAAATCACTCCACTGCATTTCCTACCTGTCTACCTTGCCTGCCTTCATACGTCACAGAGCATCAGCGCAAGCTTCAGGCAAGTCATCAATCTCCAGTCATCGGTACAGCCTTGAATCAACGTACCATTGGAACAACTGACTTCAAGCAAGCAACTCACCTGGATGCATCTGCTGCACCATATTTCCCTGTGTCCTTTAACAACAATGTCAAAGATAACGCAATCAGCACCATACAGCCAACAGCATCTCACATAAAGGCGGAGACAACTGAGACAGAAGAGTTTGTGAGGTACATGCTTCGCAGAGAGCTCACAAAGACTGGTCTTACAAGTTTTGATGACCAACCTGAGAACTACAGAAGTTGGAAATGTGCCTTCAGAACTACAATCAGCAATATTGGCATTACAGCTGATCAAGAATTGAATCTGCTGATCAAATGGCTTGGTCCTTTATCTGCTGCACGTGTTAAGCCATTAAGATCGGTTTTCATGGACAATCCTACTGCAGGCCTCACAGCTGCATGGGAGCGACTAGAGCAAGGTTATGGCAGTCCAGAAGCTATAGAAAAAGCTTTGTTCATGCGTCTGGAAACTTTCCCAAAGATATCCGGTAAGGACAACAAGGAGTTCCAGAGACTGAGTGACCTTCTCCTTGAGCTTCAGCTAGCCAAGACAGACCCAAAACTACCTGGACTCAGTTACCTTGACACTCCAAGAGGGGTAAACCCAATTGTCTCCAAGCTCCCGTATGGTTTGCAATGGACTGCACTAGGGTCATCATACAAAAGAGAGAACAAGGTTTCCTTCCCTCCATTCTCTTTCTTCTGTGAATTCATCAGGAAAATTGCAGAGACCAAGAACGATCCAAGTTTTTCCTACGGTGAGTACAGCCTCTTCTCACCCTTTCCTAAGAGTACCAGTCTTCAGGGCAACTACAGAAACCATAGAGGCCCAGTGTCCGTGAAAAAGACTGACATCCTTCCCACTCCTACCACAGTTCTGGCCACGAACAAACAGAGTAGGAAGATTGAAAACCCTAACAGAGAGTGTCCCATACACAAGAAGCCACACCCCCTCAAAAAATGTATCGGCTTTAGGAAAAAGCCTCTGGAAGAGCGCAAGGAGCTTTTAAAGACATTTAGGGTATGTTTCAGGTGCTGTGCTTCTACAGAACATTTTGCAAGGGACTGTAATGTGTCCATCAAGTGCATAGAGTGTGGCTCTGAAGAACATGTGCAAGCCCTCCATCCTCTTGAGCCCAGCTCTGCACAACCTGCCAACACTCCTCCCAGGTTAACGCATGGCGGGGAGAATACAGACCAAGTGCCTAATTCTACCATCATTTCTTCATCCTGCACTGAAGTTTGTGGAGAAGACCGCTGTGGTAAGTCCTGTGCTAAGATATGCTTGGTGAACATATACCACAAGGATCAACCAGAAAAGTCTCTAAAGGCATATGCTATCTTAGACGATCAGAGCAATCGATCACTTGCAAAATCGGAATTGTTCAATCTATTTGAAATAAAAGGCGAAGCTCATCCTTACACCTTGGGTACCTGTAGTGGAACTATAGAGGTTTCTGGAAGAAGGGCTCATGGACTCATGGTATCTTCTCTCAAAGGTAACTTGCAATTACCCTTACCTACACTTGTTGAGTGCAATCAGATACCTGCTAACAGGGAAGAAATCCCTACTCCAGCTGCTGCTTTCCATCACCCTCACCTCAAGGTAATAGCAAATGAGATACCACCGCTTGACAAAGATGCTCAGATCCTTCTTCTGTTAGGAAGAGACATTCTAAGAGTTCACAAGGTACACAGACAAGTCAGTGGACCCCCAGATGCCCCATTTGCCCAGCGCACGGATCTAGGGTGGGTCATCATAGGCAATGTCTGCATAGGCAAAATGAAAAGACCTACCAACATTTCGTCATTCAAGACAAATGTTCTGCCAAATGGCCGAAACACTTACTTTGAGCCATGCCCACATCACTACTGGGTGAAAGAGAAGATAGCCAGCCACGAATGGCAACATGGTATCTCAGGTGACACAAGCCCTTTCTCCTGCCATGATGGCGACTTCGGCTCTACAGTGTTTAATGCAACCAGTGAAGATGACATACTGGCTCCTTCAATGGAAGACAAAGAATTCATCAAGGTAATGGACAATGAGTTCTTTCAAGATGACTCCAATAACTGGGTAGCACCCCTACCCTTTCATCTCCCAAGAGAGAGATTGCCCAACAACTTACAGCAGGCTATCAGTAGATTCTCCTCCTTAAAGCGAAACTTAAGCAGGAAACCAGAGATGCAAAAGCACTTTGTGGACTTTATGCAAAATGTATTTGACAGAGATCATGCAGAGCCTGCTCCCCCACTAAAGGAGGGAGAAGAATGCTGGTACCTTCCATCCTTTGGCGTGTATCACCCACGCAAACCAGACCAAATCAGAGTTGTCTTTGATTCCAGTGCTCAGCACGAAGGTGTTTCTCTTAACAACATGCTCCTTACGGGACCCAACTTGAACAACAGTCTAATAGGAGTCTTGATTCGTTTCAGACAAGAGCCTGTAGCAGTAATGGCCGACATTCAACAGATGTTTCACTGCTTCATCGTCAGAGAAGACAACAGAAACTACCTCAGGTTTCTATGGCACAAGGACAATGACCTCAACAAGGAAGTTATAGATTATCGCATGAAGGTACATGTCTTCGGTAACAGTCCTTCCCCAGCAGTGGCAAATTATGGGCTAAGGAGAACAGCTCAGACTGGAGAAGTTGAATATGGATCTGATGCCCGTCAATTTGTTGAAAGAAACTTCTACGTTGACGACACACTTAAGTCCTTTCCAACTGCTAAAGAAGCAATTGATCTTCTCACCAGAACAAAGGAGATGCTGTCTGTAGCAAACCTTAGACTGCACAAGATTATATCCAACAGCCAGGAACTTATGAATGCCTTTCACTCTGAGGACTATGCCACTAGTCTAAAAAACCTTGACTTAGGTACAGATGTGCCTCCTGTACAGCGAAGTCTGGGTTTGTTGTGGAACATCAAACAAGACAAATTCACCTTCCAAGTGTCAACTTGTGACAAACCCTTCACTAAGATAGTAGTCCTGTCCGTGGTGAATAGCATCTATGACCCACTGGGTTTCCTTGCTCCAGTTACCATTCAAGGTAAGATTTTACTAAGACAGTTGTCTACTGAGAACATAGACTGGGATACTCCCTTGCCTAGTGAGAATCAACACAAGTGGGAAAGGTGGAGATATTCTTTGAAGTCACTAGAAAAACTTCAGATTCCCTGTTGCTATATTCCAGGTTCCATTTCAACTGCTAACCGGAGAGAGATTCATATTTTCTCTGATGCATCAGTTGAAGCTATTGCTGCAGTAGCCTATTTGAAGACCTCTGAACTGAATGGAGAATCACACTGTAGTTTTGTCCTAGGCAAGGCAAAACTCACTCCCAAGCCTGCACATACCATACCAAGACTTGAACTTTGTGCAGCCGTGCTAGCAGTAGAAATTGCAGAGGTCATACGAAGTGAAATGGACACTACAATTGATTCTTTCACCTTCTATACAGACAGTAAGGAAGTACTTGGTTACATAAACAACCAAACAAAACAATTTTATGTGTACGTCAGCAACAGGGTTGAACGTATCAAGAGATTCTCTCTACCAAGTCAATGGCATCACGTTCCCACTGAACTCAACCCAGCTGACTGTGGGACCAGAGCCGTGTCACCTGCCGCTCTTCAGGACAGCTTATGGCTGTCACCTCCAAGGTTTCTGTGTGAGGACTCTTACTTACTCCCTATTGACACCACCTATGGGCTAGTAAACCCTGAAGATGATAAGGAAATAAGAACTGTGAACACCTCACTCCACACTTCTGTAAGTACAAAACAGAAGCTGCGGTCACACCATTACGAGCATCAATGGAAGCAGGTGCAGCATCTAGCCAATGTGTTCTGGCATCGCTGGAAGAAAAAGTATCTTCACCACCTTCAAGGTCGTAACAAATGGCAAGCATCTAAGCCGAATCTTAAGGTTGGAGACCTCATCCTTCTAAAAGACAAGGAAGTTTGTCGGAATGAGTGGCCTATGGGTCTTATTACTAAAGTAATGCCCAGCGACAATAACAAAGTCCGGAAGGTAGAAGTCAAGGTAACCAAGGGAGGATCGACACAAACCTTTAGTCGACCAATTACAGAGTTAGTACTCCTTTTGCCAGGTGAGTGACTTGTGCAAGGACTAGCCATGCTGTTGGCACGGCGGGGAGTACATTGCTGCCATCTACAGGTTCTACTCAGAACTTTGGAATTATTTGAAGACATCATACTGTGACTTTATGTTCTTCATCCTGTTGAACTTACGTTTATTATTTGCTTGTTGCATGTTTTTCATTACAGGTTCCAGGACATTCGTCAGTATTGGACTTTTTGAAAATATATATATTAGTTTAAGGTTATGAAATCTAAAGATTTCAGACGGGGAGTGTTGTGTTACACTATGTGATTATTCTTGCTCTGTGTCTTTAAGATCTGTCCCCTTCTTTCTAGCTGAACTCTCTCTCTCACCGTAGTTCTTTATATATCTCCTCCACTTCCTGATTCTGGTCATTACTCCTGTATTTCTTCCATGCTAAACATCTTACATGTGGCTTACAACTGCAACGTTTTTCTACCTATGAATATCCATCATTAAAGTGGTTGTAAACCCACTTTTTTTTTTTTGGCCCACCTGCAAGAGAAAGGCATAATGAGCTATTATGACTAGCATAATAGCTCATTATGTTCCACTTACCTTAGATCGGGGCCCCCGAAGCCGTCCTCGTCCCTCTGTCCAGCCGCAGACATCACTGCTGCGATAGCCGGAATGTTACTTCCGGGTATCGCCGCACCAGCCGTCCCACTCGGCTACGCCCAGCGATTGCTGGGAAGTAGCCGAGTATGTGAATGGGATTAACCCCATAAATGCGCCGTTGTCTACGGCGCGCATGCGCCGTAGATAGCGGCGCTTGACATTTTAGTAAATATCTCTTAAACCGTGTAGGTTTAGGAGATATTTCTTGCACCTGCAGGTAAGCCTTAATCTAGGCTTACCTGTAGGTGCAAGTTGAAAAAGTGGGTTTACAACCACTTTAAACGGAACATTCGAAAGGATTCATCGTCTGTCGTCCTAACTGTGAGTTTATTCATTGAGTTAAACTGCCTGTATCGATGCAAGGGATGAATATCAAACCAGCTTGAGTAAGGCCTACTTAAACCTGGAGATTAACTTTATCGCTTTGTAGTTGAGACAGAACAGGGTTCATCCTGGGACCTGTAGTTCTTCACTGGTTGGGGGGCGGGGTCACATCTTCAGCTCTGAGGGGTTCATCCTGGGACCTGTAGTTCTTTACTGGTTGGGGGGGCGGGGTCACATCTTCAGCTCTGAGGGGTTCATCCTGGGACCTGTAGTTCTTTACTGGTTGGGGGGGCAGCGGGGTCACATCTTCAGCTCTGAGGGGTTCATCCTGGGACCTGTAGTTCTTTACTGGTTGGGGGGGCGGCGGGGTCACATCTTCAGCTCTGAGGGGTTCATCCTGGGACCTGTAGTTCTTTACTGGTTGGGGGGGGGGGGGGGCGGTGGGGTCACATCTTCAGCTCTGAGGGGTTCATCCTGGGACCTGTAGTTCATCACTGGTTGGGGGGGCGGGGTCACATCTTCAGCTCTGAGGCGTTCATCCTGGGACCTGTAGTTCACTGGTTGGGGGGGGGGGCGGGGTCACATCTTCAGCTCTGAGGGGTTCATCCTGGGACCTGTAGTTCTTCACTGGTTGGGGGGGCGGGGTCACATCTTCAGCTCTGAGGGGTTCATCCTGGGACCTGTAGTTCTTCACTGGTTGGGGGGGGGGGGGCGGGGTCACATCTTCAGCTCTGAGGGGTTCATCCTGGGACCTGTAGTTCTTCACTGGTGTGGGGGGGGCTCACATCTTCAGCTCTGAGGGGTTCATGGTGGGACCTGTAGTCCTTCACTTTTGGGGGTCACATCCCCCCAAAAGTGAAGGACTACAAGTCCCAGCATGAACGCCTAATATCTAAAGATGTGACCCCCCCCCAAAAAAATTGAAGGACTACAACACCCAGCATGAACCCCTTAGATCCCATAGATTTCACGGGTTCATGCTGGGACCTGTAGTTCGTCACTATTTGGGGGGGGGCGGGGTCACATCTTCAGCTCTGAGGGGTTCATGCTGAGACTTGTGTCAGTTTCATTCCGGGACACTGTATTGTCCCAGAGTGAAGGTGCCGGGACAGACCTGCAGAATGCGGGACTGTCCCGGGCAATCCGGGACACGTGCTCACCCTAGGGCCCTCCGCCCGTGTTTGTCACAACAATGGCACAGTACGCGGCAGAAGGGATGAGTCAGGCGTTGGGCGCCGAGATGAAATGAAGCGCCATGGAGCCCCGCCGGCTGTTGTTTTGATCCCCCGTCTCAGATCCCCGAATTCCCGCGACTGCGGCGGCGAACAAAGGCGAGGAAAGCTGCAGGTCGGTCTCAGAAGAACGAACGCATGCGGAGTGCCCGGGTACAACATGAATACAGAGACCGCGAGATTCATAGAGCAGAGAGTCTGACATTCAGCAAACATTCACTGCGGGCAAATCTTCCTGGGGCATGACAGTGATTGGTTCACCACCAGTGAAGGATCACTGCTTTATAAATATCCCAAAAAGTGTTTTTTTTTTCCCTGCCAGTGACATTGCCTAGGCTGCGACGATGTCATCAGTCTGCTGCAGGCAGGAAGAAACATTTCCTCAGTCTCGTCTCCCCCAGTGACTTTGCCTAAGCGGAGATAATGCCATCAGTCTGCTGCAGGCAGGAGGAAACATTTCCTCAGTCTCGTCTCCCCCAGTGTCTTTGCCTAAGCAGAGATAATGCCATCAGTCTGCTGCAGGCAGGAGGAAACATTTCCTCGGTCTCGTCTCCCCCAGTGACATTGCCTATGCGGAGATAATGCCATCAGTCTGCTGCAGGCAGGAGGAAACATTTCCTCAGTCTCGTCTCCCCCAGTGACTTTGCCCAAGCAGAGATAATGCCATCAGTCTGCTGCAGGCAGGAGGAAACATTTCCTCTGTCTCGTCTCCCCCAGTGACATTGCCTATGCGGAGATAATGCCATCAGTCTGCTGCAGGCAGGAGGAAACATTTTCTCAGTCTCGTCTCCCCCAGTGACATTGCCTATGCGGAGATAATGCCATCAGTCTGCTGCAGACAGGAGGAAGCATTTCCTCAGTCCCCCCCCCCCCCCCAGTGACATTGCCTAGGCTGAAATGATGTCATCAGTCTGCTACAAATAGGAGGAAGCAGTTTAGACATTAAATGGGTTGTAAACCCTCCTTTTTAATTTATTTTTAAATAACAAACATGTTATACTTACCTCCATTGTGCAGCTCGTTTTGCACATAGTGGCCCCGATCCTCCTCTTCTGGGGTCCCCCGGCGGCTCTCGCGGCTCCTCCCCGCATTATATAACCCCCTATGAGAAGCGCTCTCCCGGGGGAGTTACCTTGCGGGCGCGCTCCCGAGTCCAGCATTTGGCGTCCATAGACACAGGATACCGGACTCAGCCCCGCCCCCGGCATCATTGGGTTTGATTGACAGCAGCGGGAGCCAATGGCTGTTCTGCTATTAATCTATCCAATCAAGAGTCGGGACCCCGTGGAGGGAGGGACAATGCGTCTCCACCGTGGGAAATACGGGGCTCAGGTAAGTATAATGGGAGCGCTTGCTGTGAGGGCACCCCAGCAGGCTCGTTCCCGAGCCGCTGCTCTGCGTGTCTATTCAGACACAGAGCCACGGCTCATCCCTGCATCCTTTCTCTTTTCATTGGCTCACTGGCTGTGATTGACAGCAGTGGGAGCCAATGACTCCTGCTGCTGTCTCCGTCAATGAGGAGGGAGAGACTCCGCAATGGGCTGCATGCAGGTAAAAAAAACATGAGTGTTTACAACCACTTCAAGGAATGTGGTTAAATACTACAATTCCCCCAGTATAAGACAGGTCAGTCTGTCCCCGAGTATAATCCTTCCCCCCTCCGGGTCAGTCTGTCCCCCAGTATAATCCTTCCCCCCTCCGGGTCAGTCTGTCCCCCAGTATAATCCTTCCCCCCTCCGGGTCAGTCTGTCCCCCAGTATAATCCTTCCCCCCTCCAGGTCAATCTGTCCCAGAGTATAATCCTTCCCCCCTCCAGGTCAGCTTGTCCCTCAGTATAATCCTTCCCCCCTCCAGGTCAGTCTGTCCCCCAGTATAATCCTTCCCCCCTCCGGGTCAGTCTGTCCCCCAATATAATCCTTCCCCCCTCCGGGTCAGTCTGTCCCCCAGTATAATCCTTCCCCCCTCCAGGTCAATCTGTCCCAGAGTATAATCCTTCCCCCCTCCAGGTCAGCCTGTCCCTCAGTATAATCCTTCCCCCCTCCAGGTCAGTCTGTCCCCCAGTATAATCCTTCCTCCCTCCAGGTCAATCTGTCCCCCAGTATAATCCTTCCCCTCTCCGGGTCAGTCTGTCCCCCAGTATAATCCTTCCCCCCCTCCAGGTCAGTCTGTCCTCCAGTATAATCCTTCCCCCCTCCAGGTCAGTCTGTCCCCCAGTATAATCCTTCCCCCCTCCAGGTCAGTCTGTCCCCCAGTATAATCCTTCCTCCCTCCAGGTCAGCCTGTCCCCCAATATAATCCTTCCCCCCTCCAGGTCAATCTGTCCCAGAGTATAATTCTTCCCCCCTCCAGGTCAGCCTGTCCCCCAGTATAATCCTTCCCCCCTCCAGGTCAGCCTGCCCAGAGTATAATCCTTCCCCCCTCCAGGTCAATCTGTCCCAGAGAATAATCCTTCCCCCCTCCAGGTCAGCCTGTTCCAGAGTATAATCCTTCCCCCCTCCAGGTCAATCTGTCCCAGAGTATAATCCTTCCCCCCTCCAGGTCAGCCTGTCCCCAGTATAATCCTTCCCCCTCCAGGACAGTCTGTCCCCCAGTATAATCCTTCCCCCCTCCAGGTCAATCTGTCCCAGAGTATAATACTTCCCCTTTCCAGGTCAGCCTGTCCCCCAGTATAATGCTTCCCCCCTCCAGGTCAGCCTGTCCCCCAGTATAATCCTTCCCCCCTCCAGGTCAATTTGTCCCAGAGTATAATCCTTCCCCCCTCCAGGTCAGCCTGTCCCCCAGTATAATCCTCCCTCCGTCTAGGTCAATCTGTCCCCCAGTATAATCCTTCCCCCCTCCAGGTCAATCTGTTCCAGAGTATAATCCTTCCCACCTCCAGGTCAGCCTGTCCCCCAGTATAATCCTTTCCCCCTCCAGGTCAATCTGTCCCCGAGTATAATCCTTCCCCCCTCCAGGTCAGCCTGTCCCCCAGTATAATCCTTCCCCCCTCCAGGTCAATCTGTCCCAGAGTATAATCCTTCCCCCCCTCCAGGTCAGTCTGCCCCCCAGTATAATCCTTCCCCCCTCTAGGTCAATCTGTCCCAGAGTATAATCCTTCCCCCCTCCAGGTCAGCCTGTCCCCCAGTATAATCCTTCCCCCCTCCAGGTCAATCTGTCCCAGAGTATAATTCTTCCCCCCTCCAGGTCAGCCTGTCCCAAAGTATAATCCTTCCCCCCTCCAGGTCAATCTGTCCTAGAGAATAATCCTTCCCCCCTCCAGGTCAGCCTGTTCCAGAGTATAATCCTTCCCCCCTCCAGGTCAATCTGTCCCAGAGTATATTCCTTCCCCCCTCCAGGTCAGCCTGTCCCCAGTATAATCCTTCCCCCCTCCAGGACAGTCTGTCCCCCAGTATAATTCTTCCCCCCTCCAGGTCAATCTGTCCCAGAGTATAATACTTCCCCCTTCCAGGTCAGCCTGTCCCCCAGTATAATGCTTCCCCCCTCCAGGTCAGCCTGTCCCCCAGTATAATCCTTCCCCCTCCAGGTCAATTTGTCCCAGAGTATAATCCTTCCCCCCTCCAGGTCAGCCTGTCCCCCAGTATAATCCTCCCCCCCTCCAGGTCAATCTGTCCCCCAGTATAATCCTTCCCCCCTCCAGGTCAATCTGTTCCAGAGTATAATCCTTCCCACCTCCAGGTCAGCCTGTCCCCCAGTATAATCCTTCCCCCCTCCAGGTCAATCTGTCCCCGAGTATAATCCTTCCCCCCTCCAGGTCAGCCTGTCCCCCAGTATAATCCTTCCCCCCTCCAGGTCAGTCTGCCCCCCAGTATAATCCTTCCCCCCTCTAGGTCAATCTGTCCCAGAGTATAATTCTTCCCACCTCCACATCAGCCTGTCCCCCAGTATAATCCTTCCCCCCTCCAGGTCAATCTGTCACAGAGTATAATCCTTTCCCCCTCCAGGTCAGCCTGTCCCCAGTATAATCCTTCCCCTCTCCAGGTCAATCTGTCCCAGAGTATAATCCTTCCCCCCCTTCAGGTCAGCCTGTCCCCCAGTATAATCCTTCCCGCTTCCAGGTCAATCTGTCCCAGAGTATAATCCTTCCCCCCTCCAGGTCAATCTGTCCCATAATATAATCCTTCCCCCCTCCAGGTCAGCCTGTCCCCAGTATAATCCTTCCCCCCTCCAGGTCAATCTGTTCCAGAGTATAATCCTTCCCACCTCCAGGTCAGCCTGTCTCCCAGTATAATCCTTCCCCCCTCCAGGTCAATGTGTCCCAGAGTATAATACTTCCCCCTTCCAGGTCAGCCTGTCCCCCAGTATAATGCTTCCCCCCTCCAGGTCAGCCTGTCCCCCAGTATAATCCTTCCCCCCTCCAGGTCAGCCTGTCCCCGAGTATAATCCTTCCCCCTTCCAGGCCAATCTGTCCCCCAGTATAATCATTCCCCATTCCCCCAGTATCATTCCCCCACAGGTTAGTCTGTCCCCCAGTATCATTCACGCCCAAGTCCTAGGGGAGGGGCCCAGTTTGGTATATTTGCAACGGGCGCTTGATGACCTTGTCCAGGCACTGGCCACTGTACTGCGGTGCTATGCGATCCGGTACAGGCAAACACACAGTTCCGGAAACGCACACAGAGCACGGGTTTCCCGCACCGCATTCTGATGTGAACAGGTTCTTGGGTACTTTCCTGTTCCTTGCTTTTTACTTGATATACTTAATACTATATATAATACTTGATTTTTTTCACATGCCAGGGCCTGTTTAATGAGAAGGTTCCCTCCACAGCTGCGGTTCATTGAGCAGTAAATTCAGTGCAGGTGACCCGGCGAGGAGCTCATTATGGGATGGACTGAGTGCTGGGAAATGAAAGGTAAGCTTTAATGCGCTTTCTCTCTGGAAGGAGGGGGAGGGGAGGGGGACGTTCTTGTCTCGTAGATCGGCCTCCACATTTCAAGGTCTTCGTCCTCCATCATTAATCCTTCGACTTTCATGTCCCCGATCGATATTTCCCTCCGCGGTGGTCGATCCTTTTCGCAGCCATAAATGAGATTACGTTGCACCGCACCCTCCTCATTCACAGAATGGCGAGCCATTTACAGGTCATGCATGTTAAAAACGAGGGGGGTGGGAAATTCGCACCTTTCCGGCGCAGTGCATCGCAATATCACGCGTGTTGCCACAACGAACATTGACGCGCATTGTGCACCTTAACGCAGCGCATTGCAGTGCTGATCATTTTATGGCGTCCCAACATGCTAAGGCAATGCAGCTCTGCATGCGTTGCAGCGCACCAAAACGCACAGTAATGCGATGCGCTGTCAAAAATGGCGCCGGTCTCTCTTTTTGGACATTTTGGTGCATTGCCAGTCTATTCATTCAAATGGACTGCGTTATTCCTGTGGACTTTACTGCAGGAAAACGCATGCTTTAATGCAACACATTAGGATTTCGGGGTCTGGGAACTTCAATAACAGGGCTGGGACAATAGGGGGGAGGGGCAGCTGCCCTGGGCACTGTGATATCCTCTGAGGTAGGGGTACACCACAAGGAGGTTAAGGGGAGGGGATCTGTGTTGGGAGGGGAAATTTGGGGGCAGCAGGGGATTTAATTTGAAGAGATTTGTGTTGGGATGGGGGAAGATTTGTGCTAGGAGGTGGAATTTTGGTGTGTTTGTGCTAGAAAAAGTAATATGGTGGGGGGAAGGGGATTTTTGCTAGGAGGGGAATTGTATTTTTTTTTTTGGGGGGGGCGGGGTTGCGCTAGTAGGGTTAATTTGAGGCTTTTTGTGCTAGGAAGGGAAATTTGGGGGGGGGGGATTTGTGCCAGGATGGGGGATTGGGGAGAATTTGTGCTGGTAAGGAGGGGTGGGGAGGGGGGGGGGTTGTGCTTTGAAGGGAAATATGAGGGGTAGAGGATTTGTACTAGAAGGGGAGAATTTTATTGGGGGAGGAAGAATTTGTGGTGGGGAATGACAATGGGGAGGGGGGGGGCAGGAGGGGCAGCTGCCCTGGGCACTGTGATATCATCTGAGGTGGGAGTGCACAACAAGGAGGTTAGGGGGAGGGGATCTGTGTTGGGAGGGAAAATTTGGGGAGGCAGCAGGGTTTTTGATTTAAAGGGATTTGTGTTGGGAGGGGGGATTGGGGGAAGATTTGTGCTAAGAGGTGGAATTTTGGGGTGTTTGTGCTAGAAAAGGTATATGGTGGGGGGAAGGGGAGTATAAGGGGAAGGGGATTTGTGCTAGGAGGGGAATTTTATTTTTATTTTATTTTTTGGAGGGGGGTTGCGCTTTTAGACATTAATGGCTGTGTGTTGAATTATTTTGAGGGGACAGCAAATTTACACTGTTATACAAGCTGTACACTCACGTTTGACTCGAACAATGCCTGTTCGCCCATTCGCCGAACAGTGAACAATTTGGGGTGTTCGCGGCAAATTCGAAAAGCCGCGGAACACCCTGTAAAAGTCTATGGGAGAAATCTAAAGTGCTAATTTTAAAGGCTAATATGCAAGTTATTGTCATAAAAAGGGTTTGGGGACCCGGGTCCTGCCCCATGGGACATGTATCAATGCAAAAAAAAGTTTTAAAAACGACCGTTTTTTCGGGAGCAGTGATTTTAATAATGCTTAAAGTGAAACAACAAAAGTGAAATATTCCTTTAAATTTCATACCTGGGGGGTTTGTATAGTATACCTGTAAAGTAGCGCTTGTTTCCCGTGCTTAGAACTGTCCCTGCATAAAGTGTCATTTCTGAAGGAAAAAAAGTAATTTAAAACTCACTCGTGGCTGTAATGAATTTTCGGCTCCCGGCAACACAGAGAAAAGTCATTGAAAGTCATTGATAAAAAAAATAAAAATGTGTGGGGGTCCCCCCAAATTCAATTACCATTTTTTTATATATGGCGGGATCTCCAGTTCGTCCATAGTTAACAATAATTTGTATAACCTTGATATATTGCTTTTTGTGTTATCTGCTGTACATAACCGTTCCAACGGAGTAAGCTCTTCTCCTGATCTTATTGGTTGAGGTAAATTCTTAACAAAATGGCTCAACTGGAGGTACCGCCCATTCATCTATCACCATTAAATCATTGTTGTGCTTTAACTCTTGAAATGATATAATTTTCCCTTTTTTTATTACCGTATATACTCGAGTATAAGCCGACCCGAATATAAGCCGAGGCACCTAATTTTACCACAAAAAAATGGGAAAACGTATTGACTCAAGTATAAGCCTAGGGCAGTGATGGCGAACCTTAGCACCCCAGATGTTTTGGAACTACATTTCCCATGATGCTTCACTACACTGCAGAGTGCATGAGAATCATGGAAAAAAGGGATTTTTATAACAGCTTACCTGTAAAATCCTTTTCTTGGAGTACATCACGGGACACAGAGCGACTTAGTCATTACTAATGGGTTATATAGATACCTTCAGGTGCTGGCACTGGCAACTTCCAAAACCGGAAGTACCCTCCCCTATATAAGCCCCTCCCATCCGGGAGCACCTCAGTTTTGTAGCAAAGCAATAAGTGTCCCCAAAGAGGGGTGGGAGCTCTGTGTCCCGTGATGTACTCCAAGAAAAGGATTTTACAGGTAAGCTGTTATAAAAATCCCTTTTTCTTTTTCGTACATCACGGGACACAGAGCAACTTAGTCATTACTAATGGGACGTCCCAAAGCAATGCCAAATGAGGGGAGGGATACACCATACATAAGCTGGGCGCCATCAGGCATGAGGATCTTTTGCGGCCTGCAACACACTGCGCCCAAAGGCGACATCCTCCTGATTTCTAACGTCTACCTGGTAGAACCTAGTAAACGTGTGTACTGAAGACCATGTTGCGGCCTTACAGACTTGAGCCAGGGAGGCCTGGTGATGCACTGCCCATGAAGTTCCAACTGCTCTTGTGGAGTGCGCCCTAACTTTGAACGGAGGCGGTCTCTTTCTCAAGCCATAGGCTTGCATTATGACCTGTCGAATCCACTTGGCTAAAGTAGATTTTGATGCTGCCTGACCCTTTCTGGGGCCTTCCGGCAGAACAAACAAAGTATCCGTTCTACGAATCTGAGCAGTGGCTTTTAGATAAGCTTTAACTGCTCTTACTACATCCAAAGAATGCAATAACTTTTCCTCTACCGAGGTAGGTTTGGGGAAAAAGGAAGGAAGAACCACATCTTGGTTCAAATGAAACCTCGATACCACCTTAGGAAGAAAGGCTGGATGAGGACGTAATACTACTCTGTCCTTATGGATAACCAGATATGGCTCCTTACAGGACAAGGCGGCTAATTCCGATACTCTTTTAGCCGAACAAATGGCTACTAAGAAAATCAATTTCCTGGTGAGAAGAACCAAGGAAATGTGCTGCAATGGTTCAAATGGTTGTTTCTGTAGAACCGACAGAACCAGGTTTAAGTCCCATGGGATTTGATCCCAGGGCCTGGTGTTCATAGACTGTTTTCCTATGTCCTGAACCACCAGTGAACTGGTTTTATGTTAGCATCGTAGTTATGTTCTTTTTCTCTAGTGGGGATGTTTGCTCCACCCTGGGACCAGCTGTCAGCAGTCTTCTCATTAGTGTCCCTATATATTCCCACTTCCCCTTCCTGTCCGTGCCTTAGGATAGGTTCCTGTTTATGGATGCTCTTGCTTTTTGGTTACCTACTTGGCTCGTCTTGACTACGATTCCTGGATTATCCCTTGAACCTGGTTAACCTTGCTGCCGACCCTCCCTGGCTTGTTCTGACTACGTTACCTGGATTGTCCTTTTCCCTCCTGGGATCCTGTCTTCTGCCTACTAACCGTGAGTTGTTGCTGGGGGTTGTGGTTAGGCTATCTGCACCTTCCTTTGTGGTTCCTTATTTCCTGTCTGTGGGAGATCTCAGCCGTCCCTCCACCTGACACCGGGATAACAAGACTACCGCTCAGGAAAGCGGAGGGTCGGTTGTAGTTTCCTGGCAGACCTGACAATGGCAATACTAACCGGAGGGCTAATACGCATCACTCCTTGTATGAAAGCTTTGACTAGTGAATGCGAAGCCAAGGGCCTTTGAAAAAATATTGACAAGGCCGAAATCTGACCCTTGATAGTACTCAAGGCAAGCTTCCTATCTACAGCCCACTGTAGGAAGTCCAGAATCCTACCTATTACGTACTTACGTGGATGCCATTTCTTGGCCTCACACCACGCGATGTACGCCTTCCAGATCCTATAATAGATCTGCCTGGATACCGGCTTCCTGGCATTGATCATGGTAGATACCACAGGATTAGAGAGACCTCTCTTTTCTAGAATGTGGGCTTCAATAGCCAGGCCGTCAAACCTAGGGCTGGTAAGGAAGGGTGGTATATCGGTCCTTGCGAAAGCAGGTCCGGACGATGTGGGAGGGTCCAAGGACTCCCCACTGACATTTTTACAATCTCCGCGTACCATACCCTTCGGGGCCACGCTGGAGCCACCAGAATCACTGGTTTCTTTTCTACCCGGATTCTGCGGATTAATCGCGGTAACAATTGTGGCGGTGGGAATGCATATATCAGCTTGAACTGATCCCAAGGGAACACTAGGGCATCCGAGCCGCAAGCTAGGGGATCCCTTGTGCGAGACACAAATCTGTCCACCTTTGCGTTGAATCTGGATGCTAGCAGATCTACATCCGGTGTTCCCCACCGCTGGCATATTGCCTGGAAAACCTCGGGGTGAAGAGACCATTCCCCCGGGCATAATTGCTGGCGACTTAAAAAGTCCGCTCTCCAATTTTCCACTCCTGGGATGAAAACCGCGGATATGGCTGGGACATATCTTTCTGCCCATTCCAGGATGCAATTCGCTTCCCTCTGGGCTGCAGGACTCCTGGTGCCACCCTGGTGATTGATATATGCCACTGCTGTGGCATTGTCTGATTGAATTCTGACAGGGGACCCTTGGAGTTTGGATGTCCATGCTACTAGGGCATACCGGGCTGCTCGTATCTCTAAGAGATTGATGGGCAGGGCCTTCTCTGCTTCTGACCACTTGACCTGGAGAGACCATTGCTCCAGTACTGCCCCCCAGCCTATGAGGCTGGCATCTGTAGTGACCACCTTCCAAGAAACCGGACTGAAGGGTTTTCCTTTTTCCAGATTCTGGGGCACCAACCACCAATGGAGGCTCTTGCGAACGGAAGGGGACAGGGACATTGGTAAGTCTAAAGCCTGAACTTTTTTGTTCCAGGCTGACAGTATGGCCCTCTGCAAGTTCCTTGAATGGAATTGACCGTAGGGTACTGCTTCGAATGAAGCCACCATTTTTCCCAGCAGCCTCATGCACAGGCGTATGGATGGTTTTCTTTTTGTACCCACTAAGTGGGTCAAATCTTTCAAAGACGACACCTTTTCTGGAGGTAAGAAAATCTTTCTCTGATTTGAATCCAGCCTTAGCCCCAAGTATTCCAGACTTTTGACTGGTCTTAGAGCTGACTTGTCTCGGTTGATAATCCAACCGTGATATTCCAGATACTTGATTGTCTTGTGAATAGCTACTTCCAGTTTTTCCACTGAGTGGTCTATTAGTAGCAGGTCATCTAAATATGCCATTATCGTTACACCCCGTGTTCTTAGATTGGCCAATAGTGGGGCCAGAATTTTTGTGAACACTCGTGGTGCTGTGGCCAGACCGAAAGGTAAGGCTCTGAACTGAAAATGGCGCCCTTCTACTACAAAGCGTAGAAATTTCTGGTGGGCCGGAAAGATGGGAATATGCAGATAAGCATCCTTTATGTTGATCGAGGCTAACCATTCCTGCCCTTGTAGGGCGGTGGCCACCGATCGGATCGACTCCATCCGAAAAGTCCTGATATTTAGGAACTTGTTTAGCCCTTTTAGATTTAATATGGGCCTCACGTCCCCATTTGGTTTGGGGACTGTGAAAAGGTTCGAGTAAAACCCGAACCCGTTTTCTTCCAAGGGAACCTTCATGATTACACCTTGGAGCAATAGTTGTTCTAGTGCCAGAAGGAGGGATCCTCTCTTCTGGGGATCGCTTGGCACGTTTGACCTCATAAAATGGGCAGGAGGAGTGTCTTTTAACTCCAGCTTGTATCCCAGACTTACTGCGGAGATCACCCATCTGTCTCTGATGGTGTCCCGCCAGGTCTCTGTGAACAACTGAAGTCTTCCCCCCACCCGATTGAGTGGGGGGCAACCCTTCATGACTTGGGGGGAGGTTTTGTACCTCTCTTGACCCAGGGTTTCTTGTTACCCTGTGATTGTCCTTGATTTCTGCCCCCTGGATTTGACCGCGGAGGCCGTCGGAACTGTTTCACAGCCGATGTGCCAGGAACTGGAGAAGTAGGCCTCTTAAAAGAAGGACTTCTACCCTTGTTCTTAACCGGCAAGAGTGTACTTTTACCGGCAGAAATTTTCTGGATATATTTGTCCAGATCTTCTCCAAATAAGCGTTCTCCATGAAATGGGAAGCTAACCAGCAATTTCTTACAGGGAGCTTCAGCAGACCAGTTTTTGAGCCATAGAAGCCTACGCATATGTACTACAGACAGCGTAAAGCGGGAGGCCTGTTGGATTGTATCCTTTATGGCGTCCACCGCAAAACACAAGGCTCTAGGTAGGTCAGCTAGGGCAAGAGCCCGCTGATCTGGTAAGTCCCTTAAGACTTGTTTCAACTGATCTTTCACTGCTTGGCAGACTCCAATCGCTGCTACTGCAGGTTGTGTCACCATGCTTGCTGTAGAGAAAGCAGATTTTAGTAAAGACTCCAATTTTTTATCTATTGGGTCTTTGAACATTGGAACATTATCTACTGGACATGTCAGTGATTTATTCACACAAGAGATGGCTGCGTCCACTGTAGGGACCCTCCATTTTTTTATGAACTTATCCTCCATGGGATAGATCACTGGAAATCTCTTGGGGGGAGTAAATATTTTATCAGGATGCTCCCAATCCTGGTAAATAAGCCCTTCCAATAAAGGGTGGATTGGGAAGGAACAGACAGTCTGGGGAGCTTTCAGCGAGCCCAGCGAGGAAACAGTAGTGGTTGATGGTTCCGCCAGAGGCATTTTAAATGCTGATCGGACCATGTTAGTCAGAGACTGAACCCATAATCTTTCAGCCTGAGATGCTGAGAAAGGTTCTTCCACTGTTGATTCCTCTATAACCGAATCAACCTCATCCTGATCCCCTTCAGGTAGGTCGATCTCTGTGTGGGACTGTTCCTCCACTAACAGGCACTCTGAAGGAGGAGACGGAGATCGGACGCGCTTTCCCTGTGACAGGGAAGCAGCGATCAATGCTGTTAATCTCTCTTCCAATCCTCCCAGAGTTGAGGAAAAAACCTCCTCTGTTATATATACAGGAGCAGGTGGACTGGGGACAGCTGCAGCACCAGGTACTCCTGCGGGGTTCCTACGGCTACTGACCTCTGAATTTTCAGGGGAGATTGGTGCAATACAAGCATGCCCAATATCCTCAGAGCCCGATGGAGACCCCTTTGGCTTCCTGGAAGACTTATTTCCGGAGCGTCTGGATGACATATCCTTTAAGCACAAAGCTGAGGTATTCCCGTCGTCATACACCAATTTTGCTGGTAATAGTCTAACACAGTTAATGCTATATACCAGCTGGTGTCCACTAAATTGTCTTTCTATGGGGATGCCTGCATCAACCGCCTCTGTGTGCCACCGTTTGTTGCTAGCTCTGCTTGCATCCAGCTGACACTTGTACTGTGTCTTTTAACCATGCTGGGACGCCTGCACATGCGCAGAAGCGCCGCGGCGCGCATCGAGCGTCATCCACCCGCCCCGCCCCTTTCCTTTCATAGGAGGCGCGTGCACGCGCCCGTGCGCACGCCCGTGCGCCTTCGGCGCCTTTTTTGAAAACAAGCAAGGACTAGGAGCCAGGGCCCTTTTTGCTGGAGGGCCTGTGCGGTGGATGAGCGCAGCAACAGGGCAGAGGAAGTGGATTCCCACAGAGAAACTTACCAACTGCCTGGATCTTTTGACTTGAAAAAACCAAAGATCCACATGACAAGAAAAATGGACCACAGCGGCCTCTAGTGGTTTAACACAGGTACCGCGGTCTCCTTTTTTTTTTTTTCTTGACTACTATTAAAATTTTACATTTTCCAGTAGTTACAGGCATACACAGATATCAGCGGGAATACCGTTAGGTAACAGACAGAAAGACAAATTAGGCTTGGGGGTCCCCCAATAGAACCAAGTTCCTGGGGGCCCCCACTTACCTGTTCCCCGCCGCAGGACTTTGTTTGGTCCACAGAAGCCCAAACTTCACCTATCACGGCAGGCATTGTATTTAAACCTTCAGGGACCGGGTTCCCAAGGATTCCACTCCCCTGGACCTGTATAGCACCCTGCACAGACAACATCTTGGTCGTGGGTATGACCAGAGCTCTGGATCCCAGGGTCCAGCCCTCCTAAGAGAGGCATTACAGGCAAAACCTTGCTCTTCTGTTGCAAGGCCCGGGTACCGACCGTTTAGCTATGAAGCTTTTTTGGTCGGATCCGGAACAGCTTACTAAGGCCCGTAAAAGAACCTGTACGCAAGCCCAGTAAAAACACATGTTACTCTTTGGCCAACACCTTAGACACTGGCAAAAAACTGAGGTGCTCCCGGATGGGAGGGGCTTATATAGGGGAGGGTACTTCCGGTTTTGGAAGTTGCCAGTGCCAGCACCTGAAGGTATCTATATAACCCATTAGTAATGACTAAGTCGCTCTGTGTCCCGTGATGTACGAAAAAGAAATGTAGTTGCAAAACATCTGGGGTGCCAAGGTTCGCCATCACTGGCCTAGGGTGTCACTGTGCATGCCTCACTGTGCCCATTTCTCACTGTGTCCATGTGCATGCCTCACTGTGCCCATGCCTCACTGTGCCCATGCCTCACTGTGTCCATGCCTCACTGTGTCCATGTGCATGCCTCACTGTGCCTTACTGTGCCCATGCCTCACTGTGCCCATGACGTTTAACATGGGAGTCTATGGAAGGGGTGCCCGGGTTTTAAAAATTGGTGCTCCCCGGCCGTAGGTCCCCTGAACAACAAACTTTGCACACTTGTAGATGAAGAGTGGGGCTACATGTGTGCCAGGTTTGGGGTCCAGGGGACCTAGGGCCAGCCGGTACTGGGTCCCCAAAATCACTGGAGAAATTACCGTTTAACATGGGAGTCCAAGGAAGGGGTGCCCGGCTTTCAAAAATCGGTGCTCCCCGGCCGCACACTTGTAGAGGAAGAGTGGGGCTACATGTGTGCCAAGTTTGGCCGGGATCAGGCGCACAAAGGTGAAGATGGACACAGACTCGAGTATAAGCCGAGGGGGGCATTTTCAGCACAAAAAAATGTGCTGGAAAACTCGGCTTATACTCGAGTATATACGGTATATCTCTTAATTGTGCCGTGTCTTTTTTTTATCCAGTTTCCTCCGATTTATATTTTTCCCCGGTGCGAAATAGTAGGATTTTTAAAACAGCTTACCTGTAAAATCCTTTTCTTGGAGTACATCACGGGACACAGAGCGGCATAGTCATTACTATGTGGGTTATATAGAATTACCTTCAGGTGCTGGCACTGGCAACTTCCAAAACAGGAAGTACCCTCCCCTATATAAGCCCCTCCCATCCGGGAGCACCTCAGTTTTGTAGCAAAGCAATACGTGTCCCCAAAAGAGGGGTGGGAGCTCTGTGTCCCGTGATGTACTCCAAGAAAAGGATTTTACAGGTAAGCTGTTTTAAAAATCCTACTTTCTTGTTCATACATCACGGGACACAGAGCGGCATAGTCATTACTATGTGGGACGTCCCAAAGCAATGCCAAATGAGGGGGGGATACACCATACATAAGCTGGGCGCCATCAGGCATGAGGATCTTTTGCGGCCTGCAACACACTGCGCCCAAAGGCGACATCCTCCTGACTTCTAACGTCCACCTGGTAGAACCTAGTAAACGTCTGTACTGAAGACCATGTTGCGGCCTTACAAATTTGAGCCAGGGAGGCCTGGTGATGCACTGCCCATGAAGTTCCAACTGCTCTCGTGGAGTGCGCCCTAACTTTGAACGGAGGCGGTCTACTTCTCAAGCCATAGGCTTGTATTATGACCTGTCGAATCCACTTGGCTAAAGTAGATTTTGATGCTGCCTGACCCTTTCTGGGGCCTTCCGGCAGAACAAACAAAGAATCCGTTCTACGAATCTGAGCAGTGGCCTTTAGATAAGCTTTAACTGCTCTTACTACATTCAAAGAATGCAATAACTTTTCATCTACCGAGCTCGGTTTGGGGAAAAAGAAGGAAGAACCACATCCTGGTTCAAGTGAAACCTCGATACCACCTTAGGAAGAAAGGCTGGGTGAGGACGTAATACTACTCTGTCCTCATGAATAACCAGACATGGCTCTTTACAGGACATGGCGGCTAATTCCGACACTCTTCTAGCCGAGCATATGGCTACTAAAAATATCAATTTTCTGGTGAGTAGAACCAAGGAAATGTGCCGCAAAGGTTCAAATGGCTGCTTCTGCAGAACCGACAGAACCAAATTTAGATCCCATGGGCATATGGGAGCCTTAATCGGTGGAATAATACGAGTCACACCTTGCATAAAGGATTTGACAAGTGAATGCATAGCCAGGGGCCTTTGAAATAGTATTGATAAGGCCGAAACCTGACCCTTGATAGTACTTAAGGCAAACTTCCTGTCTACAGCCCACTGTAGGAAGTCCAGAATTCTGCCTATAACATACTTACGTGGATGCCACTTTCTGGCCTCGCACCAAGTGATGTACGCCTTCCAAACTCTATAGTAGATCTGCCTGGATACAGGCTTCCTGGCATTGATTATAGTTGATACCACAGAGTTAGAGAGACCTCTCTTCTTTAGGATGTGGGATTCAATAGCCAGGCCGTTAAACTTAGAGTTAGTAAGGAAGGGTGGTATATCGGCCCTTGCGTAAGCAGGTCCGGACGACGTGGAAGGGTCCAAGGACTCCCCACAGACATTTTGTTGATCTCCGCGTACCAGGCCCTTCGGGGCCACGCTAGAGCCACCAAGATCACCGGCTTCCTTTCCAACCTGACTCTGCGAAGGAGTCGAGGCAACAATTGTAGCGGAGGGAATGCATATATCAGTCTGAACTGATTCCAAGGGAACACCAGAGCATCCGAGCCGCAAGCGAGGGGATCCCTTGTCCGGGAGACAAATCTGTCCACCTTTGCGTTGAATCTGGATGCTAGCAGATCTACATCCGGTGTTCCCCACCGCTGACATATTGCTCGGAAGACCTCGGGATGAAGGGACCATTCCCCTGGGCATAACTGTTGGCGACTAAGAAAGTCCGCCTTCCAATTCTCCACCCCTGGAATGAAGACAGCTGACATACATGGGACATGCTTTTCTGCCCATTCCAGGATGTGACTTACTTCCCTCTGGGCTGCACAACTCCTGGTGCCTCCCTGATGATTGATATATGCCACTGCTGTGGCATCGTCTGATTGAATTCTGACAGGGGACCCTTGGAGTCTGGATACCCAGGCTACTAGGGCATACCGGGCTGCTCGTATCTGTAAGAGATTGATGGGCAGGGTTTTTACTACATTTGACCATCTGCCCTGGAGAGACCATTGCTCCAGTACTGCCCCCCAGCCTATAAGGCTGGCATCTGTAGTGACCACCTTCCAGGATATCGGACTGAAGGGTTTTCCCTTCTGGAGATTCTGGGGGATCAACCACCAGCAGAGACTCTTCCGAACGGAAGGGGACAAAGCCATCGGGAAGTCTAGAGCCTGAATTTTTCCGTTCCAGGCTGACAATATGGCCCTCTGTAAATTCCTTGAGTGGAATTGGGCGTATGGCACAGCTTCGAATGATGCTACCATCTTTCCTAGCAGACTCATGCACAGGCGTATGGACGGCTGTCTTTTTGCACAAAGCAGACGGACCAAGCCCCTCAAAGAGGATACCTTGTCTAGAGGTAAGAAAATGTTCCTCTGGTCTGAATCCAGCCGTAGCCCTAGATATACCAGGTTTTTCACTGGCTGTAGGGCTGACTTGTCCAAGTTGATGACCCAACCGTGAGATTCTAGATACTTGATTGTATCGACAATTACCACTTCTAGCTTGGCAACTGAGTGGTCCATCAACAACAGGTCGTGTAGGTATGCCATTATCGTTACACCTCGTGTTCTTAGATCGGCCAACAGTGGGGCCAGAATTTTGTGAACACTCGTGGTGCTGTGGCCAGACCGAATGGTAAGGCTCTGAACTGAAAATGGCGCCCTTCTACTGCAAAGCGTAGAAATTTTTGATGACCTGGAAAGATGGGAACATGCAAGTAAGCATCTTTGATGTCGATCGAGGCTAACCATTCCTCCCCCTGTAGGGCAGCGGTGACCGATCGGATCGACTCCATCCGGAAGGACCGGACGTTTAGAAATTTGTTTAGACTCTTTAGGTCCAATATGGGTCTTATGTCCCCGTTTGGTTTCGGGACTGTGAAAAGGTTTGAGTAGAAACTCAACCCCCACTCTTCCATAGGAACCTCCATAATTACTCCTTGGAGCAATAGTTGTTCTAACGCCACTAGGAGACACCTTCTTTTCAGAGGGTCTTTTGGCATGCCTGACCACATAAAATGGGAAGGAGGAGACTCTTTTAACTCCAACTTGTATCCCGAGTTACTGCGGAGAGCACCCATCTGTCTTGAAGTCTTCCCCCCACCCGTTTGAGTGGGAGCAGCCCTTCATAGGCTTGACTTGGAGGCTGGTTTAGTATCTCTTCGGATCCAGGGCTTTTTATTACCCTGTGACTGTCCCTGATTTTTACCTCCTGAGTTTGACCGAGGAGGCCGTCGGAACTGCTTAGTAGCAGACGTCCCAGGGATAGGAGAGGTAGTCCTCTTAAAAGACGGACCCCTAGACCTCTTTTTAATTGGTAAGAGAGTACTTTTACCACTGGAAATCTTCTGGATATATTTATCCAGGTCTTCGCCAAAAAGGCGTTCTCCATGAAATGGGAAGCTAACTAAGAGCTTCTTACAGGGAGCCTCAGCAGACCAGTTCTTGAGCCACAGAAGCCTACGCATATGTACCAAAGACAGCGTGAGGCGGGAGGCCTGATGGATAGAATCCTTGATGGCGTCAACCGCAAAGCATAATGCTCTAGGCAGATCAGCCAGAGCCTGGGCCTGCTGGTCTGGCAAATCCCTCAGGACCATTTTCATTTGATCCTTTAAAGCTTGGCAGACCCCAATAGCTGCCACTGCTGGCTGTGTAACAGCCCCTGCTGTGGAAAAAGCAGATTTTAATAAAGATTCCAATTTTTTATCTACTGGATCTTTGAACATTTGAACATTATCTACTGGACATGTCAGTGATTTGTTCACAGAAGAAATGGCTGCGTCCACCGTAGGAACATTCCATCTCTGGGTGAATTTTTCCTCCATGGGATAGATCACCTGAAATTTCTTAGGTGGAACAAATAGTTTATCAGGATGTTCCCAGTCCTGGTATATAAGTCCTTCCAATAATGGATGAATTGGAAAGGAGCAATTAATCTGGGGAGCTTTTAGCGACCCCAACGAGGAGACAGCAGTAGTTGATGGTTCAACAAGAGGCATTTTAAATGCAGATCGAACCATGTCAGTTAGGGTCTGGACCCACAATCTTTCAGTCTGTGATGCTGAAAATGGTTCATCTACTGTCGATTCCTCAAACAGAGTTAACCTCCTCCTGATCCCCTTCAGGAAGGTCAGTCCCTTCCTGGGACTGTTGCTCTGCCAACAGGCACTCTAATGGAGGGGATGGAGATCTGGTGCGCTTTCTTTCCTGTAGAGAAGAAGCGATCAATGCTGCCAATCTCTGCTCCAATCCCTCCAGAGTTGAGGCAAAAACCTCCTCTGTTATATATGCAGGAGCAGGTGGACTGAGGACAGCCGCAGTACCTGGCACTCCCGGGGGTTCCTTATGGGTATTAACCTCTGATTTCTCAGGGGAGGAAGGTGCAGATGACTGCTCCAGATCCTCAGAGCCCGATGGAGACCCCCTACACTTCCTGAGAGGTATATCTCGGAGTTTTTTAGGCGGCATATTCCTTAGTTCAAAGCTGAGGTATTCCAGCCGCAATACACCCCTTTACTGAAATAGTCTAATGCAATCTGCTGCTATGTACATCAGTGGGTGTCTACTAATGCGTCTTTCTGGGGATGCCTGTATCAACCGCCCGCTGTAAGCCCCTATACCATGCTACCAGCTCCTTTTCATGCTCTGTGTCCATAGCAAGCAGCGTGGACTGAGTCCTTTTATCTTGCTGGGACGCCCGCACATGCGCAGATGCACTGGGCGCACAGAGCGCGTCATCCGCCAGGCTCCGCCCCCTTTTTTGAAGCTAAATCTTATAAAAAGAAAACGTGTGTGCGCGCGCGCGTGCACGTGTGCGCTCTTGGCGCCATGTAGGGAGAGGAGCCAGGGTCCCTGTTTTACCAGGACTCGGGGATGGAAGGAAACTACTTGGCAGCATGACAGAGGAATGCAGCTTCCCTGATAGAGAGCTCACTCATCTGCCTAGACTTTCACCATGGAAGGAATAGTCCCAAGAAAAAAAGACGTTCCACAGCGGCCTCTAGTGGACAAACACAGGTACCGCACTTTTGTCTTTTTTTTTTTTTTTAAAACCTCCTTTATGAAAAAACATTTCTAGGTTTACAGTTTTTAAAACTTCCTTTATGAAAATACATTTCTAGGATTTCTTAGGCATATACAGCTATTAGCGGGAATACCTTTAGGTAACAGGCAGAAAGACATATTAGGCTTGGGGGTCCCCTCAATAGAACCAAGTTCCTGAGGGGCCCCCACTTACCTTTTCCCCGCCGCAGGACTTTGTTTGGTCCACAGAAGCCCAAACTTCACCTCTCACGGCAGGCATTGTACTAGACCTTCAGGGACCGGGTTCCCAAGGATTCCACTCCCCTGGACCTGTATAGCACCCTGCACAGATAGCCTCTTGGTTTTGGGTATGACCAGAGCTCTGGATCCCAGGGTCCAGCTCTCCTAAGAGAGGCATTACAGGCAAAACCCTGCTCTTCTCTGCAAGGCCCGGGTACCGACCGTTTAGCTATGAAGCTTTTTTGGTCGGATCCGGAATAGCTTGCTAAGGCCCAGAGAACCTGTACACAAGCCCAGATGAATACATGTTAACCTTGGCCAACACCTTAGACACTGGCAAAAAACTGAGGTGCTCCCGGATGGGAGGGGCTTATATAGGGGAGGGTACTTCCTGTTTTGGAAGTTGCCAGTGCCAGCACCTGAAGGTAATTCTATATAACCCACATAGTAATGACTATGCCGCTCTGTGTCCCGTGATGTATGAACAAGAAATTTGTTTTCTTTCAGTGATATTAAGGGTGAATTATATTTCCTGTTTATTTGTTTATACGTCGCATCCCATATTTTAAGTGCGTTCCGTGTCAGTGCGGGAGTATTCTCATCTAGTGCTCTATACTGTGGGGGGTTCCATATTATACTTCTCAATCGTGCCTTACATAATGTATTTTCTATATTGACCCACCTTTTTTCGTTTTTATATTTTAACCCATTCAACTACTTGTGACAACACCACCTCGTTATAATATTTTATAATATCGTAGGACTGCCAATCCTCCATGTTTTTTTTTCCTGTTTTAGTACTAGAAACAAAACTCTAGGTTTTTTATTTTTCCCATATAAATTTCATTAACATGGTTTTCAACACTCGAAGGTAGGGTTGCGGTAATGCCACAGGTAGCATCTGGAACTTATACAGTGGGGCAAAAAAGTATTTAGTCAGCCACCAATTGTGCAAGTTCTCCCACTTAAAAAGATGAGAGAGGTCTGTAATTGTCATCATAGGTATACCTCAACTATGAGAGACAAAATGTGGAAACAAATCCATGAAACCTATGATGACAATTACAGGCCTCTCTCATCTTTTTAAGTGGGAAAACTTGCACAATTGGTGGGGGACTAAATACTTTTTTGCCCCACTGTACGTGATCTTTGGTAGGAGGACCATCTTCAGGGTACTAATACGTCCTATCT
The DNA here is from genome assembly GCA_029206835.1 of Rana muscosa. NCBI lineage: Eukaryota > Metazoa > Chordata > Amphibia > Anura > Ranidae > Rana > Rana muscosa. Next base: position 92,237,943 of record CM055124.1, on the reverse strand, counting down.
AGTGTTGAGCGGACCCGAACTGTAAAGTTCGGGTCCGTACCGAATTTTGGCGTTTTCCGGACCCGGATTTTGCGCTAAAGTTCGGGTTCGGATTCGGGAATTTAATGGCGCAGTTAGAAATGCTTCAGGGGCCAGCCAATCACCATTTGATTAGCTGGTGTGCCCTTAGAAGCCATCATAGCCATGCCTACTAATGGCATGGCTGTGATTGGTCAGTGCAACATGTGACCCAGCATGTGACCAGCTTCTATATAAGCAAGAGGCACACAGCACAGATCGTCACTCTGCTTTTAGACAGTGTAGGGAAAGGATCCTGGCTGCTGTTGCTGTGAGGGAGAGAATTATATGATAGGAGTTAGTCCTGATTCTGCAATCTACTGATAGAAAAGATAGAGAAACAGTGTAGTGTAGTGTAGGGGCAGGATCCTGTTTGTGCTTTCAGGGAGAGAGATTTAGATAGGAGTCCAGATTGAGAGATATAATAGCTCAGCGATCTGCATAGATTTATCTGTTTGTGTTGCAAGCTCAGTGCACCAGCACTGCATTACGTTGAGTGATACACCTATTCCATACTGTGGCTGTATTGTGCTCTTGCTAAAAGACCCATTTCGGGCAGAAAAAAAAAAAAAGGCACTTTATTGTGCTGTTGCAAAAAAAAAAAAGGCACTTTGTTGTGCGCAAAAAAGACCTATTTTTGGGCAAAAAAAATATTTTGCAGTGTATATCTCTAGTTGTGTGAAATAACCAATTTCTATATATTTTTCTTGTACTATGCTATACTAAAAAAAAAAAAAAAAAACTTTTTTTTGAATAGCATTCTCTGCAGCTGTGCGATTCAGCGGTTATATACTGTTGGGGTTGTTGTGCTCTTGCAAAAAACGCCATTTAGGGCCACAGAAAATATTTTGCAGTGTGAAATACACATCTGGAGGTGTGTGAAAAAACAACATTATTTTTAAAAAGCATTCTCTGGCCTCTGCAGCTGTGCGATTCAGCGGTTATATACTGTTGGGGTTGTTGTGCTCTTGCAAAAAACGCCATTTAGGGCCACAGAAAATATTTTGCAGTGTGAAATACACATCTGGAGGTGTGTGAAAAAACAACATTATTTTTGAATAGCATTCTCTGGCCTCTGCAGCTGTGCGATTCAGCGGTTATATATACTGTTGGGGTTGTTGTGCTCTTCCAAAAAACGCCATTTAGGGCCACAGAAAATAAATTGCAGTGTGAAATACACATGTGGAGGTGTGTAAAATAAACAATTTCTATATATTGTACAGTGCTATACTAAAAAAAACAAAATTTTTTTTGAATAGCATTCTCTGCACTTCTATAGCTGTGCGATTCAGTGGTTAAATACTGTGGTTGTGTTGTGCTCTTGCAAAAAACGCCATTTAGGGCCACAGAAAATATTTTGCAGTGTGAAATACACATCTGGAGGTGTGTGAAAAAACAACATTATTTTTAAAAAGCATTCTCTGGCCTCTGCAGCTGTGCGATTCAGCGGTTATATACTGTTGGGGTTGTTGTGCTCTTGCAAAAAACGCCATTTAGGGCCACAGAAAATATTTTGCAGTGTGAAATACACATCTGGAGGTGTGTGAAAAAACAACATTATTTTTGAATAGCATTCTCTGGCCTCTGCAGCTGTGCGATTCAGCGGTTATATACTGTTGGGGTTGTTGTGCTCTTGCAAAAAACGCCATTTAGGGCCACAGAAAATATTTTGCAGTGTGAAATACACATCTGGAGGTGTGTGAAAAAACAACATTATTTTTGAATAGCATTCTCTGGCCTCTGCAGCTGTGCGATTCAGCGGTTATATACTGTTGGGGTTGTTGTGCTCTTCCAAAAAACGCCATTTAGGGCCACAGAAAATAAATTGCAGTGTGAAATACACATGTGGAGGTGTGTAAAATAAACAATTTCTATATATTGTACAGTGCTATACTAAAAAAAACAACATTTTTTTGAATAGCATTCTCTGCACTTCTATAGCTGTGCGATTCAGTGGTTAAATACTGTGGTTGTGTTGTGCTCTTCCAAAAAACGCCATTTAGGGCCACAGAAAATATTTTGCAGTGTGAAATACACATCTGGAGGTGTGTGAAAAAACAACATTATTTTTAAAAAGCATTCTCTGGCCTCTGCAGCTGTGCGATTCAGTGGTTAAATACTGTGGTTGTGTTGTGCTCTTCCAAAAAACGCCATTTAGGGCCACAGAAAAAAAATTGCAGTGTGAAATACACATGTGGAGGTGTGTAAAATAAACAATTTCTATATATTGTACAGTGCTATACTAAAAAAAACAAAATTTTTTTTGAATAGCATTCTCTGCACTTCTATAGCTGTGCGATTCAGTGGTTAAATACTGTGGTTGTGTTGTGCTCTTCCAAAAAACGCCATTTAGGGCCACAGAAAATATTTTGCAGTGTGAAATACACATCTGGAGGTGTGTGAAAAAACAACATTATTTTTGAATAGCATTCTCTGGCCTCTGCAGCTGTGCGATTCAGTGGTTAAATACTGTGGTTGTGTTGTGCTCTTCCAAAAAACGCCATTTAGGGCCACAGAAAAAAAATTGCAGTGTGAAATACACATGTGGAGGTGTGTAAAATAAACAATTTCTATATATTGTACAGTGCTATACTAAAAAAAACAAATTTTTTTTTGAATAGCATTCTCTGCACTTCTATAGCTGTGCGATTCAGTGGTTAAATACTGTGGTTGTGTTGTGCTCTTCCAAAAAACGCCATTTAGGGCCACAGAAAATATTTTGCAGTGTGAAATACACATCTGGAGGTGTGTAAAATAAATAATTTCTATATATTCTTCTTGTACAGTGCTATACTAAAAAAAACAACCTTTTTTTTTGAATAGCATTTTCTGTAGCTGTGCGATTCAGCGGTTACGTGCTGTGGGTGTGTTGTGGTCTGGCAAAAAACGCCATTTAGGGCCACAGAAAATATTTTGCAGTGTGAAATACACATCTGGAGGTGTGTGAAATAAACAATTTCTATATATTTTCCTTGTACTGTGCTATACTAAAAAAAACAACCTTTTTTTTTTTTTAATAGCATTTTCTGCAGTTCTGTAGCTGTGCGTTTCAGCCATTACGTACTGTGGGTGTGTTGTGGTCTTCCAAAAAACGCCATTTAGGGCAAGATCCTAAATTTGGAAAATATGAGGGGAAGGTCAAAGGGACGTGGTGGCCCCGGTCGTGGTGCTGCTGGTGGAGCTCCTGTTGCAGGGAGAGGACGTGGTGGATCTGTGCCAGCTACACGCACAAGTGAAACACCTTCCTCAGGTGCGAGTAGGCGACCGAGCCTGCGGCGGTATTTTGTCGCGCCTAATGAGGCTGTACCAATGTTTAGGCCAGGACAAGTACAGGCGATAGTAGATTGGGTTGCTGACAGTGCCTCGGGTTCCTTCACATTGTCTCCCACCCACTCTTCTGATGAAAGATCAGAGTTGGCACCTGAAGCCCATGTCCATCAGTCTTTCACCTCACCCCCTTGCAAATCAGCCAAGCAGTCTGAGCCCCAAATCATGCAGCAGTCTCTTCTGCTTTTCGATGACTCTGTTAGCAGGGTTTCCCAGGGCCATCCACCTAGCCCTGCCCCAGAAGTGGAAGAGATTGAGTGCACCGATGCCCAACCACTTATGTTTCATGATGGGTACATTGGAGGACCATCGCAGCACGTCTCGGATGATGACGAAACACAGGTGCCAACTGCTGCTGCTTTCGCAATTGTGCAGACAGACATGGAGGGCAGGGGTGAAGACTGGGTGGAAGATGATGTGGAGGACGATGAGGTCCTCGACCCCACATGGAATCAACGTTATGCAGGTGACCAGTGTAGTTCGGAGGAAGAGGCGGTGGTCGCACAGAGCCACCAGCACAGCAGAAGAGGGAGCAGGGTGCAAAAACGGAGCATTCGTCCCCTAGACAGTACATCTGCTACTGCCCAACGCAGCAAGGGACCGAGCACACCAAAGCCAGGTCCAAGGACTTCCCTAGCGTGGCAGTTCTTCACACAGTGTGATGACAAGACACGAGTGGTTTGCACGCTGTGCAATCAGAGCCTGAAGCGAGGCATAAACGTTCTCAACCTGAGCACAAGCTGCATGACCAGGCATCTAAGTGCAAAGCACGAGCTGCAGTGGAGTAGACACCTCAAAAACCAAGAAAGGTCTCTGGCTCCTCCTGCTTCCTCTTCTGCTGCAGTCTCGGCCTCTTCATCCACCTCTGTAGTGACAGTGGCACCTGTCACCCCGCAAACAGAGGATCTGCCAGCAACACTACCACCTGGGTCACCAACCATCTCCACAATGTCCCATGGAAGCGTTCAGCTCTCTATCTCCCAAACATTGGAGCGGAAGAGGAAGTACCCCCCTAGCCACCCGCGATCCCTGGCCCTGAATGCCAGCATTTCAAAATTCCTGGCCTTTGAAATGCTGTCATTCCGTCTGGTGGAGACGCAGAGTTTTAAAAGCCTGATGGCATTGGCTGTCCCGCAGTACGTCGTGCCCAGCCGCCACTACTTTTCCAGGCGAGCCATCCCTTCCCTGCACAACCAGGTGGGGGACAAAATCAGGTGTGCACTGCGCAACGCCATCTGTGGCAAGGTCCACCTAACTACGGATGCGTGGACCAGTAAGCATGGTCAGGGACGTTATATCTCCCTAACAGCACACTGGGTAAATGCAGTGGCGGCTGGGCCTGAGGCAGATAGCGGTTTGGCGCATGTCCTTCCACCACCGAGGATTGCAGGGCGCTTCAGTTTGCCTCCTGTTGCTAACTCCTCCTTCTCCGCTTCCTCATCCTCTACCGCCTCCTCATCCATTCAGCGTAACACCTTCACCACCAACTTCAGCACAGCCAGGGGTAAACGACAGCAGGCAGTTTTAAAACTTTCCTGTTTGGGGGAAAATCCCCACACCGCGCAGGAGTTGTGGAGGGACATGGAACAGACCGATGAGTGGTTGCTGTCAGTGAGCCTCAAGCCCGGCCTGGTGGTGTGCGATAATGGGCGAAATCTCGTAGCAGCTCTGGGTCTAGCCGGTTTGATGCACATCCCTTGCCTGGCGCATGTGCTGAACTTGGTGGTCCAGAGGTTCCTTAAAAATTACCCCAATATGCCAGAGCTGCTGCAGAAAGTGCGGGCTGTGTGTGCGCACTTTCGGCGTTCTCACCCTGCTGCTGCTCGCCTGTCAGCGCTGCAGCGTAACTTCGGCCTTCCCGCTCACCGCCTCATATGTGACGTGCCCACAAGGTGGAACTCCACCTTGCACATGCTGGCCAGACTGTGCGAGCAGCAGCAGGCAATAGTGGAGTTTCAGCTGCAGCAATCACGCGTGAGTCGCTCTGCGGAACAGCACCACTTCACCACCAATAACTGGGCCTCCATGCGAGACCTGTGTGCCTTGTTGCGCTGTTTCGAGTACTCCACCAACATGGCCAGTGCCAATGACGCCGTTCTCAGCGTTACTATCCCAGTTCTATGCCTCCTTGAAAAAACGCTTCGTGCGATGATGGAAGAGGATGTGGCACAGGAGGATGAGGAGGAGGAGGAGGAAGCGGGATCATTTCAAAGGCTTTCAGGGCAGTCTTTCACAAGTGGCTACGAGGGTGGGTTCCTGCACCAACAAACGCCAGGTACACAATTGTCCGGCAGAAAGGGCACAGTTCTGGAGGATGACGAGGTGGAGGAGGAGATGGAGGAGGAGGAGGAGGAGGAGGAGGAGCCATGTTCACAGCAGGGTGGCACTCAGACCAGCTCGTGGCCATTACTGGTGCGTGGCTGGGGGGATACAGAGGACACAGACGATACACCTCCCACAGAGGACAGCTTTTCTTTGCCTCTGGGCAGCCTGGCACACATGAGCGATTACATGCTGCAGTGTTTCCGCAATGACCGCCGAGTTGCCCACATTTTAACTGGTGCTGATTACTGGGTGGCCACCCTGCTGGATCCCCGTTACAAGGACAACGTACCGTCCTTAATTCCCTCACTGGAGCGGGATCGTAAGATGCGCGAGTACAAGCGCACGCTGGTAGGGAATATGCCATTAGACTTGACAGGGGCAAGCAGTGGGTCTTTGGATATCATCAACCTCTCTGATTATCCTCTGTCACCAGAGGAGAGTAGGGTGTTATCCAAAGGGTTAAGTTTTTGCCCTGATTCACACCCGGATACCTTTGAGATTATTAAGGATTTGAATCTCTTCGCAAGAAGATTGTTATTCAAAAGTCTTTACTCCAAGAAGGGTGATATCGATGGTCCCATTGCTGCCCAGTATGAAAGGGATCTGGAGATTTTGCTGTCCCTGGAGGACGAGCAATATTCTCCGGATCTCAGTTTTGCCGTAGAGTTGGAGGCCTCTGGACGGGAGCCTGACGTGTTGGCGATGTCACTTCCCTCTGTCTGCAATTTAAAGAAAAAATCTGATAAATTTCCCTCACTTCACACCAACCCTAATTTGGCAGCATTTGTATCTTTGACAACTGCAGAGATTGCCAAACTTCGCAAATCTGGACATATTGGCAACTTAACGGCTATTGAGCAAGCTGCTCTAGACAAACTCAAGCAATGTCATTCTCTTACAATTAAGCCCTCTGACAAAGGGGGCAATATTGTAATTATGACAAACGACCAGTATAAAACCATGTGTCGTAAAATTTTGTCCAATACTGATTGGTATAAACCACTGTCCAAATCTAGCATTGCCAAGTTTGAAACCCAATTTTACGCACTGATTGATGGCGCCTTTTCCCAGGGCGTCATCAACCAGGACGTATGGGAATTCTTGAGGATCAAATATCCCAGAATCCCCACATTGTATTGTCTGCCTAAAGTTCATAAAAATCTATTAGAGCCACCTGGCAGACCGATCATCTCAGGTAATGGAGCCATTACCGAAAATCTGAGTGTCTTCGTTGACACCCATTTGCGGCCATTTGTAGTTGAAATACCATCTTATATCAGAGATACCATTCATCTTTTGCAAAAACTTGATGGTCTTGTTTTACCCGAGGATGCTTTATTAGTAGCCATCGATGTTGAGGCATTATATAGTTCTATACCTCACCATTTGGGTGTAGCGACCATCAGACATGTAATTTCCCCCATTTATGAGGTTGATCATAGATTGGGTGAATTCATTGTGATGGCCTTGGAATTCATATTGGGGCATAATATCTTTTCCTTTGATGGATCCTACTTCCTCCAGGTACAGGGGGTGGCGATGGGGACATCGTGTGCCCCATCGTATGCCAACCTGTACCTGGGGGAATGGGAAGAATCTCTTTGGACCACTATTCCAATGTATCGTCACAATGTAGCGGCTTGGTTCCGCTACATTGATGACATCTTTATGATTTGGAAAGGGTCTATAATAGAATTGGATGAATTTGTGTCCATCATGAACTCCAATGACTTCAATTTGAGATTCACAATGACTTCCAGTTCTGTTAGCATACCCTTCCTTGATGTAACCATCAAAAACGTTGATGGGAGTATATCCAGTGAGCTATTTCGTAAAGCCACGGCTGGGAATACAATTTTACATGCAACCAGCTCTCACCCCCCTGCTTTGGTTAATTCTATTCCATACAGCCAGTACTTACGGCTTAAACGAAATTGCTCTAGATACGAGATCTTCATCAAGGAAGCCAACTCACTGAGAGATAGACTCTTGTTGAGGGGCTATTCCCACACATGCCTGAAAAAAGCTTTCAGACGTGCGAATGGGCAGGACAGACATAAGCTCCTATTTGCCAGGAAGGGTATCAGTGGTGATTCCCAAAACGTAAGAATAATCACAAGATACCATAACCAACATCTCACAGTGAAAAAAAATATTAATAAGTTTTGGCATTTGCTTCGTATAGACCCCACCTTAAGTCCGTTTGTCTCTGATGTGCCGCTCATTACCTACCGACGAGCACCATCACTTCGAGACCATTTAGTCCAAAGTGAATTCCGAGGTGAATTCAGGAAGGATCCATGTAAGAGATTTGGCACCTTTACTTGTGGAGGATGCCAGATATGCCAATATATGAACACCAAACAAGGTAACGTCTTACCTGACGGCCGCCCATATAAGCCTCACCATTTCTTTAATTGTAAGACGGAGGGTGTGATATATCTCCTAACATGCCAGTGCTCCCGTTTTTATATAGGCAAAACAAAGCTCCAATTCTATAAGAGAGCCTCCAGACACATAAGTTCAATGAAAATGGCAAATCCAGACCTACCTCTTGGGAGACACGTCATTTTAGAACATAACGGGAAATTCCCAAAGATCCAATTTTTAATATTGGATCGTGTTCACTCCAACTCAAGGGGGGGAGATTGGAATAAACTGTTACTTCAAAGGGAAACTCGATGGATAGCGGACCTCGGGGCAACCATGCCTCCTGGGCTCAATGAGCAGTTAAGTTTTAGACCATTTTTGGAAGGATTCGCATCCGGTGGATGTGAGAAAGAATAGAGTTCTCCCTTCTAGAGTGAGATTTCCTTTCATCATGGTCTTGCCTTCCTGCTCTCTCTGTGTTCTCTGCATTCTTTGTTTCATCTTTCCTTGTTTACATGTATATATCTGTCTGAGTTTGAGCTGGTCTTACTTGACTTGTTGGGTGTGGACCCTCGGGTGGTGGGCGGCTGCGTTTCCTTTTGGGTGTGCTGCTCTCACCCCCCATCTGGCGCACCCGGGCCACCTAGGTGGCCACTGGGCCCCCCCACCTGGCTTCTGCCGGAGATGGGGGGGCTACATATGCGCCTGTGGGTGTTGTGACGCGGGATACCCTCGTCGCCTCTGACCCCCTAGGCATTCGGTTGTCAGGGTTTGTCTTGGTGCGGGGGGCACCCTCGCGCCCTTCACCCGGGATCCTGGGCCATGCTGGCACTTTATATCAGGGGTCTGATATATATTTTACCTATTATATGCACCAATGCCCAGGAATGAGCAAACAAAACGAAAAGCAAACAAATTTATTGCTAAGTATTATATAGTGAATCGAGATATATATATATGCGGCTTACCTATTTGGTTCTTTGTGCAAAGAAAGAAACAAACTTTTCTTTTCTTTTTCCTTTTTTGGACACTATTTTATTATATATTTTTTTGCTGTTCTTATGTGGTGGTGTTGCACTGCTGCATAGTATGTTTTGTGTCTTGCAGATATGGGGTATTTTGGTTTTAATTCCATGCCCTCGTTCTGCTATGTGCCATGATTATACAATGAAGGATTTGGTTTAGTGTGGTGTGGGTTTGTTTTTCTTCCCTGCCAGGACCTTTGTATCTTCTGCAAGCTCCCTGATGTATTTGCACGCCTCGCGTTTGATCCTGTTTCCTGCGTTCCGGCTGTAGTCATGTGGGGGCACGCTGGAGCGATTGACGCTGGACGTGCTTGCGTCATGGCGTCATGTGATGCCGCATCTAATTTGAGGAATGGGACATGGGCGGAGACGCACGGCATCAGACGCAACAGCGTCATGATGTCTGGCGATACCGCCCATAGCTCCCCCTCTATAAAGCAGTCAACTCAGTGTCTCAATGTTGACATACTGAGCGGCAGGTGTAGGGACACATGCGGCGCAAACAACAAAGGTAAAGCTGGGCACATCCTTCTGAGCAGAATAAGTTGGCATGATGTGATTTTGAATGCCATTGTTGTCTTGTCCTTTCAGACTGGGTTTCCCGTTTGTCTCCACGCTCTGCACATTCCACCTTGTGCAGCCATTTGTGGAAGTCAATGGTGAAGCCCCTTGGTTTGGTCACCTACCTATGCAAGTTTAGCATTTTTTGCATGAGGTGGGTTATTGTAGCCTTTATATATGTCTCTTCTCTTCTCATGCACATTACCCATATGGTTATGGTTGTGTGCATAGTAGTCTCATAATCACGCCTGTGTCTCTAACGGAAGGTTTTTTCTTCCCCATCAACAGATGTTGGAGTTATTCTTTTCTCCCCTGTTGTAAGGAATAATCAGGGCAACTTGGGATGATTAAATTCTCTATGTGCAAAGAAGATCTGGGTGCTTTTCGTTGGTGGCTGTCACCAGGTATGGCCCAGTTCTCTAAGATAGATACGTTGTTCCTTAAAATGTGTAGATATGGGATTGGTGCATGTATTGACATGTTCCGAATTGAATGTGTCAAATAAAATACTACTGTATTTTCAGACCCTTGTGCGTGTGTCAGTGGTGCTCCTTGGGATTCGTGGGGAGGTGTGGGCATCGACCCAATTTTGGCGTTCTCTGCGCTGGAGACGCTGCTGCACTGCCATCGGGGGGTCCAACCTGCTGGTCTCATGAGTTTGCTCTCGTTAGTAGGTATGTGATATTATGCTTGGCAATATAGGGTCCTTGGGTTTAGTTGCTTTGTCCAGCAGATGTTGATGTATACACACCATTTTAGATTCTGTGCTTAAATTCATTTTTTGTTGTTTTTTATACAGTGTGATTTTGCCCGCATTACAGCCCCTGACGAAGGGATATGATACATCCCGAAACGCGTTGGGAGACAAGCGGACTTGGTTATTGAAATCATTTAAGCAATATTCACACTTTATGTTTTTAATACTGTAATGAATTGTTATGTTTTGATACATATATATATTTTTTGTACAACAAAATTTAAAATGTATTCTTTACTTTTATAAATCTGTTGCCGCTAAAGTCCCATCCTATGTGGGGGGTTTTCCTCTCTTGATTTCAAATTTAGGGATGTTGGCAACTATTCAGGTCCAATTTGATGTTCACATTTCTATTTACCCTGCTGGATCCCCGTTACAAGGACAACGTACCGTCCTTAATTCCCTCACTGGAGCGGGATCGTAAGATGCGCGAGTACAAGCGCACGCTGGTAGACGCGCTGCTGGTGGCATTCCCACCTGACAGCGGGCGTACGGTGGAAGCACAAGGCGAAGGCAGAGGAGTAGGAAGAGGTCGCCAACGCAGCCGGGGCACCGGCAGCACCTCAGAAGGCAGGGTTAGCATGGCCGAAATGTGGAAAAGCTTTGTCAGCACGCCACAACAACCAGCACCACCAGCTGAGATGGAACGTCTTAGCAGGAGGCAGCATTTCACCAACATGGTTGAGCAGTATGTGTCCACAGGCCTACACGTACTGGATGACGGGTCTGCCCCCTTTAACTTCTGGGTCTCCAAATTGGGCACATGGCCTGAGCTTGCCGTTTATGCCTTGGAGGTGCTGGCCTGCCCTGCAGCCAGTGTATTATCTGAACGTGTATTTAGCACGGCAGGGGGCGTTATCACAGACAAGCGCAGCCGCCTGTCCAGAGCCAATGTGGACAAGCTCACGTTCATTAAAATGAACCAGGCATGGATCCCACAGGACTTGTCCGTACCTTGTGCAGAATAGACATGTATACCGGTGTTGTGACAAAAACTGTCCGGCCATCGGATTGTGCCCGGCCCGTACTGCGCAGGCGCAGCGCTTGCGCAGTACAGAGGACAAGGAGATTCACAAAATCTCCGAAGATGAACGGCGCCTGCGCTGTGAGTGCAGGTTCAAGCCCCACCATCCAAGAGGACATACGGTAGCACATAGAAACAGGGCCCCTCACGGGCTCGCTTCGATCGCGGCCTTGCTTGGCTCGGCTTGAACCACGGATGGTGTGGCCTTCACCTGAACTCAACACGCAGGCGCCGTTAGTCTTGGGAGATTTTTGAAATCCCCTTGTCCTACATACTCAGCAAGCGCAGTACAGGGCGGACACTATTCGACAGGGGACAGAATTCGACACATCACCGGCCTTACCCAGCCATTGTTGTATTTTTGAACCAGTGTTGGCTACCTCGTCCTCCTCCACCGCCGCTTCCACCTACACAGCCACATCCACCGCCACCTCAACCTCCTACTCCATATGGACCTCGTCCTGCTAGGCCAAGATTAAAATTTTTATTTTATTTTTTTGTAGCGCACAGATCCTTTCCCCCTTACCTGCCTTTATGTTGTTGGCTCTTCGCAGGAGGGAGAAAGGCACACCGCACTACCAGCCCGTATCCTCCTATATAAAGAGGTTGAGCGGTGTACTTGACGGGCCGTGTCCACAGCCGGAGTCAAAACTCCTCCAGAGGATGATTCTCACCTCTACTGTAGGTAGAGGCAAGTCCTTTAATTGCCAGTAAAGTCAATGTCCACACCAGCTGAAACTCCAACTCTTATTCTCTCATGGCAAAATAAACTGTACTCAGATAGAAAAGGTTAGAGCAAAGAAACAGGACAGCTTAAGGTGTGGAGGAGGTCCAGGCACAAACGTAGCACATTCACTTCACTGCTTAGGTTTCTCAAACAGTTTTTGGCGCACGGTCTCTGCCACAGACATTGAGGTTGGTCTCTGCCACAGACCGCGTGTACAAGGCCCCTGCCACGGGCCTGGAGAACTTTGGTCTCAGCCACAGACCAGGGTGTATAAGGCCCCTGCCACGGGCCGGTTGAATAAGGCCTCTGATACAGTCAAGGTGACCTTGAGCTTCTCCTTCTACGAACCTAGCCCATATCAAGGGGAAGACATCTCTCCAGGGAGTCAACAGACCATTCCTTCACCGTGACTCCCGCATCGGTCCATCAGAATGATCCTCCCTTCCCTGGAACAGGGTCCCCTACACGAGGCGGCTCTGGACTCCAGGCTTTACTCCTGCCCCTAGGCCTCCACACCCAGGGCAGCAAGAACTCCAGGATAGTACCTCACCCCGGGCTAAAGGTGCCCGAGATGGAACAGGAACACATGCACCCAGGCCGAAGGCACCTGGGCGCGGACCCCACTGGACATCAGCCCCCAGGCCAAAGGTCTGCCCCTTTTATATGCTCTCCCGGCATGCACAGCAGGTTCCCCGCCCCGCTGTACTACTGCCAAGAGGGGACACAAAAGGCGCCACCTGTAGGCCGCAGGGAACTGCACACCAATACTGTCCCCCGAGGAAAAAATGGTCCATGAATCCTACAGAATTAGGGTATTTGAGCCTATTTACCACTCAAACACTTTCCTTAAATTTAGCACCCCGCTACATTTTTATTTCAAAGTATTTTATTTTCCCACTAGCTTATCCATTAAATTAAATAATTAATTCCATAAAGGGCGTATTCTGGGGCATTCCCACCATATGTGTGGCATCGTGCCGTTGAGTTTCTGAGGTTCTTAATGACTTCCTGTACCTCTTCTGCTGAAAAGGGGGCCTCCAGCATATTTTTTAATTTTTTAATTTTTTTTATGTTCTTTTAAGTTATTTCCTATCCACATTTGTTTGCAGAGCACTTGCCATGTTCTTAACAACATTTTGCTGCCATTTGCAGCCCTCTAGCCCTTTCCATTACTTTTTTAGAGCCTTTTTAGTCGTCAGAAGTCCGGGTCCCCATTGACTTCAATGGGGTCCGGGTTCGGGCTAAAGTTCGGTCCCGAATCCGAACTTTTTTCCGAAGTTCGGCCGAACCCGCCGGACCCGAATATCCAGCTACCCGCTCAACTCTAGTCCTATCCATGATAGTAGCCTATTTATTATTCTTTTAATTTCAGTTTAGTAGGGGTATGTCATTTATTTTATATATTTTCTTCATTGAAATAGCTCATTTTATTCCTAAGTACTTTAGTTCTTTCTGCCAGGGGAATTTGAATTCGTTCTGTAAGAGCCGTTCTTCCTGTTTACTTATATTAATATTTAGGATATCTCGGATTTGGCTAGGTTTATTTTGAAGTTAAATCGTTCACCATATTGTTTTAAAATCTTTAATAAGTTGGGCATTGTAGTCCTTGGGTTAACTATTGTGACAGCAGGAAGGTAAAGTCACCTGGTTGCATCCAGGGGGGTAGATATATTTCTCCCAGATTCAGGCTTTATGCTGACTTATACAACTAGGGTGGAGAGTTGTATGGGCCCAGCTGAGGCTAGTGGGCTCATGGATGACTCATACCTCTAGGGAGAGTGTGGGGCGTCGTGCAGACAGGGAGTTGATGAGGCCAGCTGAAGCTTGTCAGCTCATTTAGGCCTCTATAAGAACTCCCAGCTTCATTAGATGTTAGCTCATGCCTGGAACCAGACCTGTGTGGACTGTCTAGGGAGAGTGAACCCCTGTGCGGTGAGACAAAGCCTGTGTGGCTATTTGCTTGGACATTTAAAACCAGGGACTTAGGGACTAGGACAGCACTAGGCTGATCCCAGTTGTTAGTTAGGAAACCTGTATGTTTAGTCAGAGGTCAAGTTGACCAGGATTTAATTTGTTTATGTTTCTTTTGGCTTTGCTGTGTTTTGTCACTGTAAATAGAAAATAAACCGCACCTTTTTTTTTTTGATTTTGAAAACCACAACCTCCGTTTGCTGGGCCTGTTTTTGTGTGGGGAGCCCATCCCGGGGGTCACACACACCCGCTGCCAAGCTAACCCCCTCACAGTTGGTGGAGAACCAGTGGCAGTTTTTTTTTAAGCCAGCATGGAGGAGATACTGAAGCAGCTGGCTCTAGCAAATGCCAATCAACAGCAGACAAATGCAGGTTTGCAAAAGAGCCTTGCAGCTCAACAACAGAACTTCGCAGCCCAGCAGCAAGCTCATCAACAGAGCCTTGCAGCCCAGCAGCAAGCTCATCAACAGAGCCTTGCAGCTCAGCAACAAGCCCAGCAGCAATCTGAGGCCCGCTTCATAGACCTGTTACAGAAGCAAGAGCAGAGACTACAACAAATGGAAGCAGTAATGCAGCAACGTCCGCAGACCAGTGAGGAAAGCCGTCCCACTAATACCGCGTCCTTTGGGGTGAGTCGTTTATTGACAAAAATGACTGGAGAGGATGATCCAGAGGTATTTTTGACCACATTTGAAAGGACTGCTGAAAGAGAAAAGTGGCCTGAGGAGCAGTGGGCTGGACTGGTGGCTCCTCTGTTAACTGGTGAATCGCAGAAGGCTTACTATGACCTAGAGCCTGACCAAGCAAAAGACTATGTGATGCTAAAAGCTGAAATATTGGCAAGGCTGGGTGTCACCCAGGCTGTCCGGGCTCAGCGTGTGCATAACTGGACTTTCCAGCTTGGAAAACCCCCCAGGTCTCAAATGTATGATCTCATTCACCTAAGCAGAAAGTGGCTACAGCCAGAGACTTTGTCCGCACCAAAGATTGTGGAACGTGTTGTAATGGATCGGTTTTTGAGAGCTCTTCCTACTGCCATCCAAAAGTGGGTAAGCCATGGAGACCCAGAGACGGCCGATGGTCTTGTGGATCGTGTGGAGAAATACTTGGCTACAGAGAACCTGACGGCCTCTTCCAGAGACACTCGGACTTTCCACCCTAAGACCAGACCATCCCCAGGGGCGGATAAGAGGATTCCAAGGGGTGAGGGTGGAGAGAGTGAGAGGGTGGGAGCTCTACCCCAAGTTTGGCGAGAACAGCCTGGGAAATCAGCGGCTCAAGAGGCGGCAAGAAGGATCGTTTGCTACCGCTGCCGGCAAGCGGGACATATTGCAGCCAATTGCCCGGTTGTGGAGGAACCCATGCAGTGTGACTTTCTGATGGGCAGACGTCAGTCGCTGTGTGCGACAGTCGCATGCACTGCCATTCGAGGAACTGAGAAACATTTATGCAAAATGTGTGTTAATGGTAGAAATGTTGTGGTATTGCTGGATTCAGGTAGCCTTGTGACCCTGATAAAGGCTGAGTTAGTTAAAACAGAGGTCTCTGGGAATAGCAAGGTAGCTGTTATTTGTGTGCATGGGGACACCCGAGAGTATCCAGTGACTACAGTGTGTTTCGAGACCCCCAAAGGTACCCTCTCTCATCCAGTGGGCTTAGTATCTCAGTTACCGCATGACGCCATTGTGGGAAGGGATTTTCCGAAGTTCTGGGAACTGTGGGATGATCCTGAGCCCCCCACTGGTGCCCCTATGTACCAGGAATGGGATAGCCAGAACTCCCCTGAGAGTGGTGAGGACTCTCCGGAATTTCCCTTATCAGTATTGGCAGGGGAGACTCAAGAAACTGGAGAGGAGCCCACCTCCTCAGACGAAAACCTACCGTCTGTGGAGTTTTCTGATCTTGAGGTTCACAGGGAAAACTTTGCCACAGAACAGTTGAAAGACCCCGCCCTAATAAAGGCACGGGAAAACGTAGTGAAAATAGATGGCGAGTTAGTGAACCCAGATAATACCTGCATTTACCCATACTTCAGCGTAGAGAAGGACCTACTGTATCGGGTGGCAAAAAGGGCAGAAGAAACCGTTGAGCAGCTTGTGGTGCCCAAACCTTACAGGAAGTTGGTGTTGGAGTTGGCCCATGGGCACATTCTTGGAGGTCATCTGGGGACAGAGAAAACCCGAGAGAGGGTATTACAGAGATTCTATTGGCCGGGGGTGATAAAGGACATAGAAAATTATTGTTCCTCCTGCCCTGTGTGTCAGAGGTCGGCCCCGATGCCACATTTCCGTAGCCCGCTGGTCCCTCTACCCATCATTGAGGTCCCGTTTGAGAGGATCGCCATGGATTTGGTAGGTCCTATAATCAAGTCCGCTAGGGGGCACCAGTACATATTAGTTATAATGGACTATGCCACCCGTTATCCAGAAGCGATCCCTCTCCGAAATACCTCGGCCAAAACCATAGCCAAAGAGCTATCTCTTGTGTTTAGCCGGGTGGGTATTTGTAGAGAACTGCTTACGGACCAAGGTACACCCTTTATGTCCCGGGTTATGAAGGAGCTGTGTAAATTGTTCAAAGTGACGCAATTACGTACATCTGTGTATCACCCCCAAACCGATGGGCTGGTTGAAAGATTCAACAAAACCCTAAAGCAAATGTTGAAGAAAGTGGTGGATAGAGATGGAAAGGATTGGGACTGTCTACTTCCTTATCTGATGTTTGCTATTAGGGAGGTGCCCCAATCCTCTACGGGATTCTCCCCCTTTGAGTTACTGTATGGGAGACACCCAAGAGGGCTGTTGGATATTGCCAAGGAAACTTGGGAAAGTGAGAGTTCTCCCCACAGGAGTGTGATTGAGCATGTCGCCCTGATGCAAGACCGAATTGCACAGGTAATGCCCATCGTGAAGGAACATTTGGCCCAAGCGCAGTTAGCACAGCAGAGAGTGTACAACCGTGGAGCCAAGACCCGTACCTTTTCCCCGGGGGATAGGATACTGGTACTTGTCCCTACGGTTGAAAGTAAATTCCTTGCCAAATGGCAAGGCCCCTACGAGATAATGGAAAAAGTGAGCGAAGTGAATTACAAGGTCAGACAACCAGGAAGGCGAAAGCCCGAACAGATCTATCACGTTAATCTGTTGAAAGCCTGGAGGGATAGAGAGTCCCTAGTCGCAGACACTTGGTCACCAGCTCAAACTGGTTGCGTGATTCCTGAGGTTGGAATAGCAGCCACCTTGTCACAACCCCAACAACAGGAGGTTAAGGAGTTTGTGCTTCGCAACAAGGAGGTATTCTCTGAGCTGCCGGGACAAACATCTGGGGTAGAGCATGACATCATTACCCCGCCCGGTGAAAGGGTGAAGTTAAAACCCTATCGGATCCCAGAGGCCCGACGGGAGGCAATACGGGAGGAAGTACAGAAAATGCTGAACTTAGGGGTGATAGAGGAGTCCCAAAGTGATTGGTCTAGTCCCATTGTGTTGGTGCCTAAACCGGATGGGAGCTGGCGATTTTGTAACGATTTTCGTCAGTTGAACAAAGTTACAAAATTTGACACCTACCCCATGCCACGTATAGATGAGTTGATCGACCGGCTGGGAACAGCCCGATACATGACGACTCTTGACCTCACAAAAGGGTATTGGCAAATCCCCCTGGCCAAATTGGCCAAAGAGAAAACCGCATTTGTAACCCCAGACGGGGCGTTCCAATATAAAAGAATGCCGTTCGGGTTACAGAATGCGCCGGCCACGTTCCAGCGGAAAATGGACCAGATGCTGAGGCCCCATCGGAAGTATGCTGCGGCTTACCTGGATGACGTAATTGTCCATAGCACAGATTGGGCCTCACATCTGCCAAAAGTGCAAGCAGTCCTGGACTCTGTTCGGGAAGCGGGGTTTACGGCTAACCCCAAGAAGTGTACCATTGGGCAGGAGGAGGCCAAATATCTTGGGTACACCATTGGGAGGGGAGTAATAAAACCCCATCTCAACAAAGTCGAGGCCATCCAGAGTTGGCCACGTCCCAACAGCAAGAAGCAGGTACGAGCCTTTCTGGGAATCGCTGGGTATTATCGGCGATTCATTCCCCACTTTGCCTCTAAGGCTGTGCCCCTAACCAACCTAACGAAGGGGAAAGGGTCGGTCATGAATAAATGGACCCCCGAGGCTGAGGCAGCATTCCAATTCTTGAAACAAGCCTTATGTAGCCAGCCAGTGTTGTACTCACCCGACTTCTCTAAAGACTTTGTCGTACAAAGTGATGCGTCAGATGTGGGGTTAGGAGCAGTATTGTCCCAGGTCTGGAACGGGGAAGAGCACCCAGTCATTTACCTCAGCAGGAAGTTGAAGTCCCATGAGGTAAATTACGCCACCGTTGAAAAGGAGTGTTTAGCGGTGAAGTGGGCTCTAGATTCCCTTCGGTACTACCTGCTAGGTAGGCACTTTGACATGGTTACGGATCACGCTCCGTTAAAGTGGATGGCTCAAAACAAGGAAACAAATAGAAGAGTGAATAGGTGGTTCCTGGCCCTCCAGGAATTCAACTTCACAGTAAAGCATCGCCCTGGCGTTCAAATGGGGAATGTGGATGCTTTGTCTCGAGTACATGAATGCCTGATTGCTGGTGTTCCAACCCCGAGGTTAAAACAAGAGGGGGGGGTATGTGACAGCAGGAAGGTAAAGTCACCTGGTTGCATCCAGGGGGGTAGATATATTTCTCCCAGATTCAGGCTTTATGCTGACTTATACAACTAGGGTGGAGAGTTGTATGGGCCCAGCTGAGGCTAGTAGGCTCATGGATGACTCATACCTCTAGGGAGAGTGTGGGGCGTCGTACAGACAGGGAGTTGATGAGGCCAGCTGAAGCTTGTCAGCTCATTTAGGCCTCTATAAGAACTCCCAGATTCATTAGGTGTTAGCTCATGCCTGGAAGCAGACCTGTGTGGACTTCCTGGAGAGAGTGAACCCTTGTCCGGTGAGACAAAGCCTGTGTGGCTATTTGCTTGGACATTTAAAACCAGGGACTTAGGGACTAGGACAGCACTAGGCTGATCCCAGTTGTTAGTTAGGAAACCTGTATGTTTAGTCAGAGGTCAAGTTGACCAGGGTTTATTTTGTTTATGTTTCTTTTGGCTTTGCTGTGTTTTGTCACTGTAAATAGAAAATAAACCGCACCTTTTTTTTTTTGATTTTGAAAACCACAACCTCCGTTTGCTGGGCCTGTTTTTGTGTGGGGAGCCCATCCCGGGGGTCACACACACCCGCTGCCAAGCTAACCCCCTCACACTATATAGAACAATACATCGTCTGCGAATGCTGCAAGTTTGTGCTCCTCATCTCCTACCTCAATACCATTTATGTCGGGTTTATTTCGTATTGTGGCAAGTAGGGGCTCTAAGGACAGCACAAACAAAAGGGGGGGATAAGGAGGCAACCCCGTTTTTCATCTCGAAGGAGGGGGACGGTGCTCCATTTATTTTTATAGTTGCAGAAGGCTGCTGGTACAATGTTTTGATGATCCAGTGTTGCCAACCACCAGTAAATTTACTGACAGTTTGTAAAAACTAGTGATTTTTTTTACAACTGCCAATAAATATATGGGGCTGATAATTTCATGCTGTGTTGGCTTTTTACGTGTAAATCAAGCAAATTAGTTTGTTATAGGTATTGTTAGTGTTTCCATATCATGTTTATACTGTTCAAATATTCACGGTGTTAGTTTTCAATAGGAGTTCTGTAATTTCTCAGGTTGTCAGTAAAAAAAAAGTGCTCTGCCAGTAAATTTCCCACGTTTTGTCAGTAAGAAATGCTGCAGAAGGTTGGCAACCCTGACTGGCCCAATTCCCATAGTTTCTAATGTTTGTATCATGAGTCCCCAGTCTACCCTGTCAAAGGCTTTTTTAGCATCTATCGACAGGAATAGACCTGGGGACCTGTTTTCTTTTATCTTCTGGAGTAGGAGAAACGTTCTCATCCCGTTATACCTCCCCTCCCTTCCTGGGATAAATTCCACCTGGTCGGGATTGACCAGTGTGGTCATCAGGCCTTTCATTCGTCCTGCCAATACTTTAGCGTATAATTTTGTGTCTGCGTTTAGCAGCGATATGGGCCTGTAACTAGAACAGAGCGTACCGTCTTTCCCCTCCTTCGGGGATTTCTGTTATCGTGGCGGACAGGGCCTCCCTGCTCATTTCATATTCAGCCCCCAGGCCGTTCATATACTGACACACAGGGCTGCTGATAGGGGGGGGACCACCAGTCCTCCTGTAGGGGGCCCAGGCACACAGGGGGGCCCAAACAGCAGAGGAAATCAATGCGGTCAGATGGAGGGGCAATTACAGGATGCCCTATGTGACTCTCTGCAGCAGCTGGAAACCAGTTTCTCTCCCTCCTGCCGACTTTCAGCTGCTGCATGGAGAGACACATACACAGCTGACGGCTTCCCTGTCCCATAAAAATAATAAAAAATGTATACCCTGTATTGTTTTAATCCCTTGTAAAATTTAATAAAATTATTGGAAAAAAATAAATTGTAAAAAAAATAATTAGTAAAAATTGTAAAATATTTTTTTTCTCAAAACATTATTTAAAAAATAAAATGTTTTTGTTCAAAAATGTAAAAAACTAATAAAAAAATGGCTAATTCACACAGCTTCTCTGTTATCTTTGTGTCCGCTAAGAATGATTTTAGTATATTTTTAGTGAAAATTTTGTTTTGATATATTTAAGGGGGGCCCTGCCGGGTAGGCTGTATGGGGCCCTGTGATTTCTAACAGCAGCCCTGCTGACACAGCCTGGGGGTCAAGATCTCTTTGTATTTTTTAAGGTAATATGTTGTAAACCCATCAGAGCCAGGGCTTTTCCCCGTGGGGCCGAATCTATCAAAGCTTTATTTATTTCCTCCTCTGTTATAGGTTTTTCTAGTGTCAACCTTTCATTTTCAGTAATCTTGGGCAGTCTAGCATTTTTTAAGAATTTGTTTATTTTTTTTCCTTTCTCCCCTGTCTGAGACCCCTTTCTGTTCTACTGAGAATAACCCCTCGAAGTAGTTTTTAAATGTTTCCGCTATATCCTTAGTCGCGTAAACTGTTTCTTCTTTCTTATTTTGCATTTTTTCTATGTAGTTTGTAGATTTTTTTTCTTTTGTAGCATTCTAGCTAGGTGTTTACTTGCTTTATTCCCCCACTGGTATATTTCTTTAGCTATTCTATTGAATGTCTTTTTGGTCTCTTGTTCCATGAGGTCTTTTAGTTCATCTCTTTTCATTTCTAACTTTTGGTATAGCACTTGATGTTGACCCTGGTGTTTTTTATGTTCTTGTTCGACTCTAAATATTTCTTCAATTGGTGTTTTAATTTTCCTTGTTCACTCTTTTTTCTTCCCTGCTCCTAAAGCTATTAAAATCCCCCTGATATCGGCTTTATGAGACTCCCATAGGGTCGCCCCTGTTATCTCTTCTGTATCATTTGTTAAAAAGTATTGTTTTAGTCCTTTTTTCACTCTTCCTGATCCTTCCTCGTCTCGGAGTAAATCTTTGTTTAATCGCCAGGTGTAGGGTTGTCTTTGGTTTCCAGGGACTCTCATTTTCATTCGTTTATATTTCTATACTCGTTTCTGTTACCCTTTCCAGTAGTCTATGATCTACCAATATGTAATCTATCCTGGAGTATGTCCCATGTACAGGGGAGTAAAACGTATAGTCTTGTGTTTTTGGGTGATGAATCCTCGTGATATACTGTATGTTGGAAGGGAGATTTCCTCCCCCAAAAAAATGAGAGTTGCAGAAAAGCCTGAATACCAATATGCTGATTAAAAAGAGAGAAGCAGAGAGGAGTCACATGACTCTCCACAGCTTAATTAATAAGCAGATAGCTGAAGTCTGTCTGCAGTCTCCTGGTTGGTTTAAGCTTAGGAATGATTGTATATATAATAGTAATGATGAGACAAAAATATCCCAAATAAATCGGAAATGAGCATCGCTTCCTGGATAACAGTGATGAGGTTTCCACCATTATTGATGAGACCCGAATATTATAGTCAGTTGTGAGTCTCCCCTTCATGGGGTGTATGGAGCTGTGTGTGATATCCATGGTGCTATCAGGAGTCCTACTTTCCAGCACTGAGAAAACAGATCCAGAGATTATCATTCCCTTGATTAAATTGTTTCATGTTAATCCCCTGTGGCCCTTGTATGACCCCTCCCCCCTCCATCCCGGGTAGACAAATTCTATCTATCTGCAAAATGACTGTTTTAAGAAAATTCCAGGGGGAGCTTACATTTTTCAACCTACACCAATCAGCTGTAACATTCTGACCACTGACAGGTAACCTGAATAACATCTCCTTACAATGGCACTTGAAAGTGGGTGGGATATATTAGGCAGAAAGTGAACATGTTGTCCCTGAAGTTGGTGTGTTGAAAGCAGAAAAATGGGCAAGTGTGAGGATTGGAGCAACTTTGACAAGGGCCAAATTGCAATGTGTAGATGACTGGGTCAGTGCAAATTCAAAACTGCAGCTCTCGGGATGTTCCCGGTCTGCAGGGGTCAAAACCGGCCAAACGTGGTCCAAGGAAGAAAACTGGCCAACTGGTGACAGTGTCATGGGTGGCAAAGGCTCAATGATGGAGGTGGGGAAGGAATGCTCATTGATGGAGGTGGGGAGGGAAGGCTCATTTGATGGATATGGGGGAGGGAAGGCTCATTGATGGAGGAAGGAAAGGATCATCGATGGGGGTGGGGGAGGGGAGGGCTCATTGATAGAGGTGGGGAGGGGAGGGCTCATTGATGGAGGTGGGGGAGGGAAGGCTCATTGATGGAGGTGGGGAAGGAAGGCTCATTGATGGAGGTGGGGAAGGAAGGCTCATTAATGGAGATGGGGAGAGAAGGCTCATTGATGGAGGTGGAAAGAGAAGGCTCATTGATGGAGGTAAGGAGGGAAGACTCATTGATGGAGGTGGGGAGGGAAGGCTCATTGATGGAGGTGGGGGGAAGGGAAGACTCATTGATGGAGGTGGGGGGAGGGAAGGCTCATTGATGGAGGTGGGGGGAGGGAAGGCTCATTGATGGAGGTGGGGAGGGAAGGCTCATTGATGGAGGTGGGGGGAGGGAAGGCTCATTGATGGAGGTGGGGGGAGGGAAGGCTCATTGATGGAGGTGGGGGGAGGGAAGGCTCATTGATGGAGGTGGGGGGAGGGAAGGCTCATTGATGGAGGTGGGGAGGGAAGGCTCATTGATGGAGGTGGGGGAGGGAAGGCTCCTTGATGGAGGTGGGGAAGGCTCCATGATGGAGGTGGGGGAGGGAAGGCTCGTTGATGGAGGTGGAAAACCGGCCAACTGATGACAGGGTCATGGGCGGCCAAGGCTCATTGATGGAGGTGGGAGGGAGGGAAGGCTCATTGATGGAGGTGGGGAGGGAAGGCTCATTGATGGAGGTGGGGGGAGGGAAGGCTCATTGATGGAGGTGGGGGGAGGGAAGGCTCTTTGATGGAGGTGAGGAGGGGAGGCTCATTGATGGAGTTAGGGAGGGGAGGCTCATTGATGGAGGTGGGGAGAGAAGGCTCATTGATGGAGGTGGAGAGGGGAAGGCTCATTGATGGAGGTGGGGAGAGAAGGCTCCTTGATGGAGGTGGGGAGGGAAGGCTCATTGATGGAAGTGGAGGGAAGGCTCCTTGATGGAGGTGGGGGGGAGGGAAGGCTTATTAATGGAGGTGGGGAGGGGAAGGCTCATTGATGGAGGTGGGGAGGGAAGGCTCATTGATGGAGGTGGGGAGGGAAGGCTCATTGATGGAGGTGGGGAGGGAAGGCTCATTGATGGAGGCGGGGAAGGGAAGGCTAATTGATAAAGGTGGGGAAGGGAAGGCTCCATGATGGAGGTTGGGAGGGAAGGCTCATTGATGGAAGTGGAAAACCGGCCAACTGATGGCAGGGTCATGGGCGGCCAAGGATTAAAGATGGAGGTGGTGGGGAGGGAAGGCTCATTGGTGGAGGTGGGGAGGGAAGGCTCATTGATGGAGGTGGGGAAGGCTAATTGATGAAGGTGGGGAAGGGAAGGCTTCATGATGGAGGTGGGGAGGGAAGGCTCATTGATCAAGGTGGAGGATGGGGGGGAGGAAAGACTCATTGATGGAGGTGGAAAACCGGCCAACTGATGACAGGGTCATGGGCGGCCAAGGATTAATGATGGAGGTGGTGGGGAGGGAAGGCTCATTGATGGAGGTGGGGAAGGAAGGCTCATTGATGGAGGTGGGGGAGGGAAGGCTCATTGATGGAGGTGGGGAAGGCTCCATGATGGAGGTGGGGGAGGGAAGGCTCATTGATGGAGGTGGAAAACCGGCCAACTGATGACAGGGTCATGGGCGGCCAAGGCTCATTGATGGAGGTGGGAGGGAGGGAAGGCTTATTGATGGAGGTGGGGAGGGAAGGCTCATTGATGGAGGTGGGGAAGGCTCCATGATGGAGGTGGAAAACCGGCCAACTGATGACAGGGTCATGGGCGGCCAAGGCTCATTGATGGAGGTGGGAGGGAGGGAAGGCTCATTGATGGAGGTGGGGAGGGAAGGCTCATTGATGGAGGTGGGGAGGGAAGGCTCATTGATGGAGGTGGGGGGAGGGAAGGCTCATTGATGGAGGTGGGGGGAGGGAAGGCTCATTGATGGAGGTGGGGGGAGGGAAGGCTCTTTTATGGAGGTGAGGAGGGAAGGCTCATTGATGGAGGTAGGGAGGGGAGGCTCATTGATGGAGGTGGGGAGAGAAGGCTCATTGATGGAGGTGGGGAGAGAAGGCTCCTTGATGGAGGTGGGGAGGGAAGGCTCATTGATGGAAGTGGAGGGAAGGCTCCTTGATGGAGGTGGGGGGGAGGGAAGGCTTATTAATGGAGGTGGGGAGGGAAGGCTCATTGATGGAGGTGGGGAGGGAAGGCTCATTGATGGAGGTGGGGAGGGAAGGCTTTTTGATGGAGGTGGGGAGGGAAGGCTCATTGATGGAGGTGGGGGGGAGGGAAGGCTTATTGATGGAGGTGGGGGGAGGGAAGGCTCATTGATGGAGGTGGGGAGGGAAGGCTCATTGATGGAGGTGGGGAGGGAAGGCTCATTGATGGAGGTGGGAGGGAGGGAAGGCTCATTGATGGAGGTGGGGAGGGAAGGCTCATTGATGGAGGTGGGGAGGGAAGGCTCATTGATGGAGGTGGGGGAAGGGAAGGCTCATTGATGGAGGTGGGGAGGGAAGGCTCATTGATGGAGGTGGGGAGGGAAGCTCATTGATGGAGGTGGGGGGAGGCTGGCCTGTGTAGTCCGATCCAATAGAAGAGCTACTGGAGCTCAGATTGCTGGTGAATGTAATACTGGTTCTGCTAGAAAGGTTTGTTGTGTATGGGGCCGTGTAGCCGCAGACCGGTCAGGGTGCCCATGCTGACCCGTGTCCACAGCCAAAAGAAGAGTCTATTATGAGCAAGTTAGCATCAGAACTGGAGCACAGAGCAATGGAAGAAGGTGACCTGAACTGATGAATCATGTTTTCTTTTACATTATGTGGATGGCCGGGTGCGTATACATGGGGAAGAAATGGCACCAGGATGCAGTATGGGAAGCCCCATCCATGGAGGCCCCAACTCGCAACTTACAGGAATTAAACGATCTGCCACTGACAGCATGCGGTGCCAGATACCACAGCATGCCTTCAGAGGTCTAATGGAGTCTATGCCTCAAGTTCTTCTAGAAATATTGTCAGGCTACTGAGAGTCCACCGAGACGGAGACAGAAGGGAAGAAAATCTCACCGAAATCGAAGACGTGTAAAATAATCACACAAAGGCCAGAAAATTATATTTAATAATAGAATCTCAAACACAAGAGCCCAGATCCCCCATGCATAGACCAGTTCCCACGTTCCTGCAAGTGATTTCCCAACCCGAATCCCCCAATACAGCACAAAATATATCACACACCACGTACTGCTACCACGTGGCTGGTTACATTCTCACAGAGAAAACGGGCAGAGCTGGGCATGACTGGGGCACAGCCAGCCCCCTCCACCCCACGCAGAGTGACCACCTCCCTTCCGTTAATGTGAAGGAGATGCGCAAGGCTCACACGTCAGCACGCACACGCACACCCACAAGGCTGGAAGACCACCATATATACACACGTAGATGACGCTACGTCACTAGAGACGGCAGAACGGACCACCATGAGCACAACGGGGTGGAGAACCATGCGAAGAGCACGTGCCAGCAGACCGCTGAGATGCTGAAATATAGAAGACTAGCAAAGAGAAATATGTCCACTCAGCGATTACTGCCTGGCCTACTCATCAAGAGCACAGTCTAGAATACCTTGTTCAGGATGCTGACATTTAAGCTTAGTCTGTTCCACCGTAAGGCCAGACTGTACCAGGAAAACAATCTTTTCCCACTATGCTTTACACTGATAATCTGGCAATCCCTCCCTACCCACCCGTAGAGCTTATTGTCCCCCTTCGCGTGGCCTTCTACCCACCTTTCTGCCATTCTGGCTGTTTTGTGACAACTTTGTCCTCAAAGATGCCATAACCCTGTTTCCTTCTGTGAAATGGATAGATATGCCCACCCTACACTACATGGAATCTTGACTTCATTGTCTGTAAAACACATTTGACACCTTTGCCCACTGTCTTGACAAGCTGGTCATGAAAGACCCAACTTGCATCTCTCTTTAAAAGCACAACTTTGTTCATCCAACAGGCCAGTCTGTAGTCTCAGGCCTCGTACACACGACCGATTTTCTCGGCAAGAACCAGCAAGAAACTTGCTGGCAGAGATGTCTTGCCGAGTAAATCGGTCGTGTGTACGCGGCTATCAGGTTTCTTGTCGAGAAAACCGACAAGTAACCTCGACGAGAAAATAGAGAACCTGCTCTCTATTTTCTCGTCGAGATTCTCCTTGGCATGTTTCTCGACGAGAAAAGTGAGTGTGTGTACACTTACCTGTCCTCCCGGAAGCCCGCGCATGTTCGAAATGAATTCGACGCATGCGCGGTAGCTTCCTAGGCATACGTAGGGTATACCAAGATGGCGGCGACGGCATCGAATGTGACGAGCGCATGCTCGTCGTAGTCGATGACGTCACCGCGTACGCTCCATTCAAAGAACCGCGGGTTCTTTGAAACGAGCGTGTGTACACTCGGCCGGGACAAGTTTCTTGTCCAAGAATCTCGTCGAAAAAAACGACATGTTTTTTTCAACGAGAATCTCGGCCGTGTGTACGAGGCCTCACAAATCTAATTCAGATAGTTAGGAAAACCTTACCCTATTAGACCTATATCAATTGCTTGCCATCCTACCTATGTACTTGATGAATTATCTGGTCCCTTCTACTCAAAGCTATCTAGGCCCATGTTGGTGGGCCTCTTGCGGAAACACTCATGTTCTCATTTGACAGGCACATTTGCCCTTCTTGTTGGATTAGTCAACCATGACATCCAAGAATGCCTTATCTGAGGACCCTAGTGGGCCCCCTGAGTGGTGGCAACACCATCCTGACCTTGTTCTACACCAGTGGTCTCCAAACTGTGGTCCACAGGCTGGATGTGGCCCCTTGCTTGCCTTTATCTGGCCCTTGGGGCCCCATGCCATCCACTGACATCAATGATGGGGCACCATTCCTCCCACAGATACCAATGACGGGGCACCTTTCTTCCCACAGAAACCAATTATGGGGTACCATTCCTCCCACAGACACCAATTACGGGGTACCATTCCTCCCACAGACACCAATGATGGGGCACTTTTCTTCCCATAGTTACCAATTATGGGGTACCATTCCTCCCACAGATACCAATGATGGAGTACCATTCCTCCCACAGACACCAATGACGGGGCACCTTTCTTCCCACAGAAACCAATTATGGGGTACCATTCCTCCCACAGACACCAATTACGGGGTACCATTCCTCCCACAGACACCAATGATGGGGCACTTTTCTTCCCATAGTCACCAATTATGGGGTACCATTCCTCCCACAGATACCAATGATGGGGTAATTTTTCTCCCATAGATACCAATGATGGGGCACCTTTCCTCCCACAGATACTAAATAATAGGACACCATTCCTCCCACTGACACCAATAGGGGGGCACCATTCTTCCCATAGACACCAATCCTACCTCGAATATCTATAATAAGGCACCATTTCCTTCCACTGATATCAACAATAGGGCACTAATTCTTCCACTGAAACCAATGATGGGACACTGTCCGCTGTCTCGGACACTACTGCGTTTTCTAATCCCACTAGCCACAGTCTGGCCCCTCTAAAGCCCCAAGGACAGTAAACTGGCCCTTTGTCCAGAAGGTTTGGGACCCCTGGTTTACACCAACATTATTCTTCTTTTCATTCATGCCATCCAAGGTTCCAAAGAATGATTGTACCCGGGTTTTACATTTTCAATGGCTAAACTGTCAATTCCATTTGTGACTCCCTACTGGGTGCTCATTTTTATTTCCCTATACTGCAGTTGGGAATAAATAAATACAAATTTTGAGGAGGAAATCCTTTTGATGTATAACTTTGATGGCCCTTTCATAAGTCCTGCTTCGACCACAGTTTTGCCCCCTTTGATCCTACCGCCCACTGGTGGCCATCTTGGTACTTCATTGGGGTGCAGAAACCAGGCCCTAGAAAGGCAGCCCTTCCCTAACTGCTCCCCCTGCTGGCCGCACAATACATTCAGTGCCAACATGCAAAGACGTCACTTCAGACCAACCAACACCGAGAGAACAGATAAACGTCTTCACGGAACAGCCATACCACAACACACAATGTATTTGCACCATATCTTTCACTGCTTCTGCTACATAGTGCTGGGATTGTAGCACAGGACATTGAACTGTAGGTTCTCGTCCCAGTGCCGGAGCAAAACGAAGAGCTGCTGAGCCGCGGACTTGACTGTGGCCAGGGTGCGTCCCTCTGGGATCCGCTGCTTACACAACCACCTATCAGCTTTGGCGGCTAGAAGCTCCCACTCTGTGAAATAAGCCGCGGAGTTATTCTCCATCCAGGCCAGGGCCACGGCGGTAGCCCAGATCATGCTTTCTGGGTGAGACTTGCGTTGCTCCTCTATGCTCTCCATCCACGACTGCACCTCGGTGCCATCAGACTCCGACCCCAAACCGCTATCGGTGTGGATGGAGGAGGTGTCCTGTACACTATCGGGAGAGGAGAACCGACGGATAGGGAGGACCGGGAGGGACAGTTCGTTGTCCATCTTTGAAGAGCGAGAAGGACTCTCCAGGCCACTGCTTGATAAATGCCGCGTTCGGGTTTGTTGGCTGACATCCTCTCCGAACCCATTCACTGTGGCATGGAGGTCATCTGCTGGTACCAACAACTGGCATGTGCCCGCAGGAAGGCTGGTGTCCTTTCGGGATGGAGAACCGTGAGACATTGGACTGAGAGCAGCACGGTGACTGCTGAAAGGGGAGGTCCACTTGAGTTTGTCCATTGGGATATTCGTAGCATCAGCAAAGGTCTGGTTGAGCAGGAAGCCTCCACAAGCCAGCTGCAGAGAGACCTAAGAGGGACATGAGATTATTTGTTTAACCAATAGATATCATAGGTGCCAAGGAAAAAAGAAGACCTTTCATAGATGGTCTTAGGCTACCGCAGTAAATAAAAGGGATGAGACAGAAGAATGAAACAAGGAGGGAATCATTATCTATACCAGTGGTCTCCAAACTGCGGCCCGTGGGCCAGATGTGGCCCTTTGCTTTTCTTTATCTGGCCCTCGGAGCACTGTTCCTTCTACTGATAGGAGGCACCATTCCTTCCATTGGCACCAATGATGGGGCACCATTCCTTCCATTGGCACCAATGATGGGGCACTATTCCTTCTACTGACACCAATGATGGAGCGCTGTTCTTTCAACTAATACCAATGATGAGACACTATTCCTTCCACTGACACCAATGGTGGGGCACTGTTCCTCCCACTAATACCAATGATGGGGCACTATTTCTCCCACTGACACCAGTGGTGGGGCACTATTCCTCCTACTGACTCCAAAAATAGGACACTATTCCTTCCACTGACTCCAAAAATGGGACACTATTCCTCCCACTAATACCAACGATGGGGCACTATTCCTCTCACTGACACCAATGACGGGTCACTATTCCTCCCACTGACACCAATGACAGGGCACTATTCCTCCCACTGACACCAATGAAGGGGCACTATTCCTCCCACTGACACCAATGATGGGGCACTATACCTCCCACTGACACCAATGACGGGTCACTATACCTCCCACTGACACCAATGACGGGGCACTATACCTCCCACTGACACCAATGATGGGGCACTATTCCTCCCACTGAAACCAATAGTGGGGCACTATTCCTCTAACTGATTCCAATGATAGGGCACTATTCCTCCCACTGACACCAATGATGGGGCACTATTCCCCCCACTGACACCAATGACGGGTCACTATACCTCCCACTGACACCAATGACGGGGCACTATTCCTCCCACTGAAACCAATGGTGGGGCACTATTCCTCGAACTGATTCCAATGATAGGGCACTATTCCTCCCACTGACACCAATGATAGGGCACTATTCCTCCCACTGACACCAATGATGGGGCACTATTCCTCCCACTGACACCAATGATGGGGCACTATTCCTCCCACTGAAACCAATGGTGGGGCACTATTCCTCTAACTGATTCCAATGATAGGGCACTATTCCTCCCACTGACACCAATGATGGGGCTCTATTCCTCCCACTGATACCAGTGATGGAGCTCTATTCCTCCCACTGACACCAGTGATGGGGTACTATTCCTCCCACTAATACCAATGATGAGACACTATTCCTCCAACTGACACCAATGACGGGTCACTATACCTCACACTAAAACCAATGGTGGGGCACTATTCCTCCCACTGAAACCAATTGTGGGGTACTATTCCTCCCACTGACACCAATGATGGGGCACTATTCCTCCCACTGATACCAATGATGGGGCTCTATTCCTCCCACTGTAACCAGTGATGGGGCTCTATTCCTCCCACTGTAACCAGTGATGGGGCACTATTCCTCCCACTGATACCAGTGATGGGGCACTATTCCTCCCACTAATACCAATGATGGGGCACTATTCCCCCTCCTACAGACCATAGGCACCATTTCATTTTCTTACTTCCTCTGACCCCCAACCCCAAGGCATTGTTTGATTCCACCAACACTCAGACATTTTCAACTCCCTCTGGCTACGCTCCGGCCCCCCCTAAAATCTGAAGGATTGTAATCTGGCCCTTTGTTAAGAAAGTTTAGAGACGCCTAATCTATACCATGCTACAGATGAAAGAGCTTCTCAAGTCCTTCCAAAGATATTGATCCTGAGGGTTGGTATAACGTCTGTAACTTATGTACAGGTAAAACAGCTGCACCCGAGACAAACGCCTCCCTTGCCTGTGCTCCGGCCCGGCCCTGATGAGCGCCCAGCTCTATGTTGGCCGTTATAAAGTAACATTCTTACAACCTGACTGTTCACCTTACCAGAGGTAAATAATCGATGTTCTTCTCGCTCTCACTCTCCTCGCTGCCTTTCCCTGGAGATTTAATCATAAATCCCTTCGCTGCGCGGGTCAGGAGCCGGGTCTTGTTCAGAGACAGCCTGTAAAGAGAGAGGAGATGAGGGATTTGCTTGAAAGGGGGGGGGGGGGGTAAGCTGTCACTTAACACCGCTGAACTATCTTACCTGGCAGCAAAGAGACTTTCTATGGACCTCTGAGAATGGGAGGAGGAGACGGAAGGACTGCGTTGGGCACCTACAGAAACGAAGAATGAAGAACACTCAGTTCTCCGACAATGGAAGCTTTTCACTGTGCATCCAAATAAAGATGCTGGTGGCACACTGTGTCATTCAAAATGAATCTGGGACCTTTTCCTCCAACACGTTTCACCAAACATCGGGCTTTAAGTGTAATGTATCAGTAAAGGAGGTCCCATAGGAGGCGGTCCCAAAGGACGCGGTCCCATATGAGGTGGTCCCATACAAGGCGGTCCCATACGAGGCTTCCTTTTACTGGTCCAGAACAATTAAACTTGTATTTTAAGGTGTGCCACCAGCTTTTTTTTTTTTTTTTTTTTAGTTTACTGTTTGAGACGAAGATGAGCCCCAACTTGCCCTTCAGCAGCCGGTCAGCCTGTCAGGGGCCAGATCTGAACCTGCAACCTCAGCTGTGTCTGGTGGTATCTCCTCTTGCTAAGCCCCCTGAGATGCTGGACAGCTCCCTGCCTTATTCCTTATGCCTCGTACACACGACCGGTTTTCCCGTCAGGAAAACTGCCATGAGAGCTTTTGGCTGGGAAAAACGGGCGTGTTTATGCTTCATCGCAGTTTTTCTTTTTTCCCGCCGGGATTCCCGGCGGTTTTTAACCCAGCAGTTTTCCTATGGGAAACACTGCGATGGCGCATACACACGGCCGCGATTCCCGACCAAAGCTCTCATGGCAGTTTTCCTGCCGGGAAACCTGGTTGTGCGCTGGGGGAAAAAGTTACCGAGCAGGTTCTCAGTTTTCCCCTCGGATTTCCCGGCTGACTTTTTACCGCCGGGAAACACGGTCGTGTGTACGAGGCATCAGACTACCTTGCCTTATGTCTCTTGAAGCTTGAACCCTCTGCTCCTCCCATGACCTTCCTATTCAAGCCATGGCTTTGTACTTCCTGTTTGCCAGATGATTGTGCTCTCTCTCCAGCCAATATCTCGCTCTTGTCACTCCTGCTGCCGACCGTATCTTCGCTACCACTTATTACTGACCTTTGGCTTGTTCCGCGACTGAGCTTCTGCTTAGTCCCAACCTGCAACCACTTATTACCGACATTTGGCTTGTTTTTTCGATATTCTTCCTATTGTTTTTCTATCCTCTAACATTAGTGTTCGCAATTTTGCCAGTCTCCAATATGGAGGATTAGGTTTTGCCACTCACAGACTCAGATCGAGGCGTGGCTTTTTCTTGTAACCTATATAACGCGATGAGTCAGTGCGTCGCCCGTGCCCCCAGGATGACGTCAGTGTATGACGAAACGCGCGTCGGGAGGAGTGACGTGCTGACCTCACCGCGTTGTGAATCCGAAGCGGACAGGTGTTTGCAAGCCGGCCGGCTTTTAACCTTGATGTTTTTACTTCTTACTTCTGTAGGTGTAGCCTTTATTTTTATTAAAACCTGTTTTATCTGATTTACACTATGGTGAGTTCCTTTCTATTTTTGGGCAACACCTGGTTTATATCCATGATCACTGAATGATCGAGTCTCCCTGGCTACCTGTTGTGCACTTCTACTCCATTATACCAAGTACCCTTGAGCTGCTGCCTCAGATCCCTTTGAATAAAGGCCCTGGCTGGGATAATAGCCGCAAGCTTACATAGCTTGCCCTCCGGTAAGTGTGCATTTTATGTGGTGGTGGGGCACAAGTCCGTGGTGGTGTAGAAAATACCAATCTCAAGATTGAACTTATTTGTGATTCATGGACTGATTTCTTATTTTATAACTTGATGTGTGGAATCATAACAACGCTTTATATGTTTATTACACAGTTTTTTTTCTTCTTTTTTAGCGCGGCTTTGTTTAATTATTGTTTACTGACTACAATTCTACTTGATCCCTACCTTCTATATCTGCTACTGGACTCAGGCTTGCTCACCTCCTGGTGGGACGATCCTGAGGACTGCAACCTGTTACTAACACACAGCAAAACCCATCCCCACCATCAGGAGCTCTGGTGAATACCGGTTAGTGCTTAGTCCACGCACCTTGGGTGAGCCTACATCATCCGCCAGGGTGACCTGCTTGTATGCCTATCCTGCTGGCTAGTGGGAGCCCCTCTACTGCTATAGCTACTGGTCTCCAAGCCTGACCCCTGACACAGCCAAATGGGGGTGACCCAACATAAAGGACACACGAAACAAACTTTTTTTTTTTTTGCCTGTAAGCTTTTCACAGCACTTCTGAAAGACCTGCAACCTCTTGTCACATGACTCTGAGCAGCCTTTCTCTATGAGAGCCCTAGAGGGTGGTATAGAACCCGGGAACACTAAGATGCTATTTCACAATCTCACATTCGGGTCCTTCAAAAAAAATGAAAAAATTATTCCTGCGGCTTTGGGGATTTTGAAAACAGTTGGGGCAAATATTGAACGCCAGGATAAGAAAATGTATTGGTTGCACCAGAAAAAGGGCCAAGAAAACAACTCAAAGGAACGTTTTGTGAACTTTTTATGGCTGGTACAGCCTAAACTTTCCTTTTAGATTTTTATAAACTTTTTTATAAGTTAATGTACCCAAGTTCCAATTTAATTATTCTGAGATTAAGGCCCCTTTCACACGGAGGTCCGTTCAGGTCCGCCTGTCAGTTTTTTAGGCGGACCTGAAACGGATCCTCCATGTACCCCTATGGAGGCACGGATGTCAGCGGAGACATGTCCGCTGACATCCGCTCCGCTCCGCTCCGCCAAAGTGTGACGGAGGAAAACCCTATTTTTCCTTCTGTCGGCGGAGCGGATCGGATGACAACGGACTCTACGGTCCGTCATCATCCCGATTCCCCATAGGGGAGAGCGGCCCTCTGACAGGGCGGTCCCTGCACAGTGTGCGGGGACCGCCCAGTCATCCGTCTGCTCAGCGGGGATCAACAGAGCGATCCCCGCTGAGCAAGCGGAGCTTCACGGGGCGGATCTGCACGGATCCGCCCCGTGTGAAAGAGCCCTTAAGGTGTTTTTACGTCAGTCTTGCAGCCCTGAGGAAGGGGGGAGATCTTTGGGCCCCCGAAATGCGTTGGCTGTCAGTTTTTTTTTTTTCCTTTACATGGTCACTTGCTGCACTAATAAATCCTTTTTTTGGACTCTTGGATTGTTTGCCTTTTTTTCTGGTGCAACTGTATATAGACTACTTTTTTTCGAGGGGCTCCCACTCCTTGTTGGGTCACGGAATCCCAAGATATATGGATCCACCAAGGACCTCCCTTTTTACTGGTGAAGGATTCATATTCAGCACCTCTCCCCCACCTTGTCTAAGATAAGAAGGAAGTTAGAGAAGGTCACCTGGCACAGTCCATGTCTTCCCATTTGTAGGACATACCTTGTGGAAAGCTGCATCGCTCCCATCCAGAGGAAACGGGGGTTGTGCAGGGTGAGGTCGCTGTCTCATCCACATCTACGGTGGAAGACAAACAAACTAAGCTGGCTTTTTATTTTCCCTTTGGATACAGTAATCGATCAATAAACCAAAGAAAGAGAAAAGATACTAATGGAGTAGCAAAAAAAAAAAAGTATAACAAAGTCTATCACTTCATTCATGGTGAGATACAATAATAAACTTTGGTATACTTTCATGTCACGGCCTTACTAAAACTCAGTAACGATTTACTTATGCCGCGTACACACGACCGGATTTTCCGATGGAAAAAGTCAGACGGGCTGTTTTCATTGGATATTCAGAAATTCCCACGGACTAAAGCCCTTGTACACATGGGCGGGAATCCCGTCGGAAAAAAAAACCGTTGGTTTTCCCGACGGTTTTTCCGGCAAGCTTGCCTTGCACGCCGAGTATACACACCCCCTATTCAAAAGAACCGCCCTTCTTTTGAAATGGCAAGAACGCGGTGACGATGTCATCGACTACGACGAGCCGGCGCTCGTCACATTCCATTCCGTCGCCGCCATCTTGCTACACCCCACACTACCCTTGTATCCAAGTCTTTTCGAGCATGCGCGGGTTTTACCTCGGACAGGTAAGCATACAGACGACCGGTTTTCTCGGCAGGAAACACTCCGCCGAGAATCCCGACGAGAAAAATAGAGAGCAGGTTCTCTATTTTTCTCGTCGAGATTACCGGCAGTTTTCACGACGGGAAACCATACACACGAACTGGTTTTCACGGCAAAAAAGCTCTCCCAGCAGTTTTCTTGCCGAGAAAACCAGTCGTGTGTACGAGGCTTCAGATAGAGAACTTGTTCCCTTTTTTTTCCCGACGGGCAAAAATTTTCTATCGGAAAGTCCGTTCGCCTGTATGCAATTCCGACGGACTAAAAACCACTCATGCTCGGGAAACAATTTGATGCATGCTCGGAAGCATTGAACTTAATTTTCTTGGCTCGTCGTAGTCTTTTACGTCACCGCGTTCTTGGCAGCCAAAAGTTCACCGGACCGTGTGTATGCAAGACAGCTTGAGCGGAATCCTGTCGGACAATCCTTCGGACAATCTGTCGGACTTTTTTCCGACGGACGGTCCGGTCGTGTGTACAGGGTATAACTGTTAAAACCAATGGCCACTATTTCATACTCCTTCTTCTACTTGACCTCTCTGCGGCCTTTGATACTGTTGACCACCAGCTCCTTCTCAATGAACTCCGTTCCCTTGGCCTCCAAGATTCTTCTCTATGCTGGTTCTCCTCCTACCTTTCACAGCGCTCCTTCAGTGTTACTTACAACTCTGTCTCCTCCTCTCCACT
Organism: Rana muscosa; assembly: GCA_029206835.1. Taxonomy (NCBI): domain Eukaryota; kingdom Metazoa; phylum Chordata; class Amphibia; order Anura; family Ranidae; genus Rana; species Rana muscosa. The sequence goes on along the minus strand of CM055124.1, from coordinate 92,201,300 downwards.
TCCTCTTTCTGTAGGGGTACCCCAAGGCTCTGTTCTTGGACCCCTTCTCTTCTTCATCTACACCTCCTCCTCCCTTGGTCACTTGATAACTTTCCACGGCTTCCAATACTACCTCTACGCCAATGACACCCAAGTCAACTCCTCACCTTACTCCTCATATCTTCAATCTCCTCTCGCATTACTAACTGACATATCAGCATGGATGTCGCACCACTTCCTTAAACAAAATCTCTCTAAAACCGAGCTGATAAAAAATTCCCCCCCGCCCCCTTCCATGACTTTTCCATCAAAATCTATAATGCAACCAACAATCCCTCCCGTCATGCCAGGGTACTCGGTGTAATCCTAGACTCTGACCAGTCCCTTCAACCCCAAATCCAATCGTTGTTAAAAGCTTGTAGACTTCACCTTCCGTAACTTCTCTAAAATTCGCCCCTTTTTAACTAATGGAACCACCAAACTCCTTATTCACTCCCTTGTTATCTCTCACCTTGACTATTGCAACTCTCTCCTCATAGGTCTACCTCTCCATAGGCTCCTCCCCTCTTCAGTCTATCATGAAGGCTGTGTGACGGGAGGGCCCGTGGAACCCAGAATCTCTTGGAAAGTATGAGATACCCTTGCTTCAGCTCCCCATGCACCTCTTATGTCTAAATCACTCTATGTCCATTAGGGGCATAGGGTGACTGAGAAAATATATCTTGGACTACTTCAAATGGGACAGTAATATTCATTAACACTATCTCTCAAGAAATATGAAGATGTTATCCCCTGTGTGCTGTGAGGTCTATGCCCAGGAACTATACCTCCTTATATGGGCATTCCAGGAAGTTCAATTTAAGAGTCATTAGATCTCATTGTTGCTTGTGCTAATTGACCCTGCAATTGTGTGAAGGTGTATTTGTGATAATGTTGATTGTGTCTTCTGAGCTAGCAGACTCCAAGTCTAGCCTAAAGGTCATGCCTATGAGTCACCTATGCTGTCAAAGGGGTTAGTTAATGAACTCACCTGTTGTCTGCTAAGGGATGTATTGACACTCAGAATAATGTGTATTGGGGGCTCGTTATGTAACCATTGTGTGATGTTGTGGGTGGATCCGGGTCATTGTTAATGTGGTTACTGCAGTATTCTCAAGTGTATATAAAGAGCCTGTATTCCTTCCAATAAAGTTAATATTCCTGTTTGACCTTCAACACGGAGCTTCGTCTCGTATTTGGGGGAGAATTATTCTTATGGGTCTTGTTCGCCTAACTGGAGTGTCGGTAGCTGCCTTGGTGTTCGGGAATGGAATATCCTAAAGGACTTTAAACCCTTTCATACACAGGGTGTCGTTACAGGCTGCTACTAGACTCATCCACCTTACCAACCGCTCAGTGTCCGCCATCCCTCTCTGCCAATCCCTACACTGGCTCCCGATCGCCCAGCGAATTAAATTCAAAATACTAACCACAACATACAAAGCGGTTCACAACTCTGCTCCCCCCCCCTGAGCTACAACACCAATCTTGTCTCCAAATATCACCCAAAACCATCCTCTCAAGACCTCCTACTCCCTTGTCTCCTCCTCCCATGCTTTTCTTGGCTCAGGACTTCTCCAGAGCCTCTCCCATCCTCTGGAACTCTCTATCCTCAATCTGTCAGGCTGTCTCCTACTCTGGCTGCCTTCGGGCGATCCCTGAAAACTTGTCTCTTCAGGGAAGTCTTTCACGCCTCCAACTAATCTTTTACCACTACCATCAGCTCATTCCCTACAGTTACAACCTTTTGTACCACTTGCCCCACCCTATTCGATTGTAAGCTCTTCTGAGCAGGGCCCTCTCAGCCCTCTTATATTTTATTGTATTGCAACTGTACTGTCTCCCTTTTATATTATAAAGCGCTGCGTAAACTGTTGACGCCATATAAAAAATCCTGTATACTAACAATAATGTTACTCCGTTAGTACTGTTTCGCTACACTGTATCCAACAAGTGCTCTGACTACTCAATCAGATGTGTTATCAATTTTATTGGATTATTTCGTGTGGGAGGATTAGTCTAAATCAGGTTTTTATTGTCATCAACGTCCCACTAGGGAGATTTCACCCCCCCCACTAGGAAGGACAGGGACAATGACAAAACCACCCCCTAGTAGACTGGGGGAAGGGTTAGACAATATTTTTTGCTATATCTGCTTCCTCTTCCTGGTGACAGCCAGTCCCGCCATTTTTGTCTTGGTGTCATAGGGACGGGAAGTCAGTGAAAATCTCCTCCAATGGGGGTCACTTAATGCAAGAATGTTTTTTTTTTTGGGCTACGTATTAGCAATGGCCGCCCAATGGTCCATAATCCACTTTGACTTTTCTATAAGCGTTACTAAAAATTTGTGGATCAAAGCGTCATGGGGTGTCATACGTGACCTGCTCATCCAGTGGCAGACCGGTGGGTAGGGTTGCCACCTTTTCTTCAAGTCAAACCCGAACACTTCAGCGTCGCACAGCAATTTTTTTTTTCATAGTATGCATAGATATTGCTATTAAATAACATTTCTAATCATATGAAGTTAATCACAAGAGTTCCCTCTTTACATCAGAGTCCACAGAGTCCCCCTTTTTATATCAGAGTCCTCAGAGTTCCCCCTTTACATCAGAGTCCGCAGAGTTCCCCCTTTACATCAGAGTCCGCAGAGTTCCCCCTTTACATCAGAGTCCACAGAGTTCCCCCTTTACATCAGAGTCCACAGAGTTCCCCCTTTACATCAGAGTCCACAGAGTTCCCCCTTTACATCAGAGTCCACAGAGTTCCCCCTTTAAATCAGAGTCCACAGAGTTCCCCCTTTACATCAGAGTCCGCAGAGTTCCCCCTTTACATCAGAGTCCACAGAGTTCCCCCTTTAAATCAGAGTCCACAGAGTTCCCCCTTTAAATCAGAGTCCACAGAGTTCCCCCTTTAAATCAGAGTCCACAGAGTTCCCCCTTTAAATCAGAGTCCACAGAGTTCCCCCTTTAAATCAGAGTCCACAGAGTTCCCCCTTTAAATCAGAGTCCACAGAGTTCCCCCTTTAAATCAGAGTCCACAGAGTTCCCCCTTTACATCAGAGTCCACAGAGTTCCCCCTTTACATCAGAGTCCACAGAGTTCCCCCTTTACATCAGAGTCCACAGAGTTCCCCCTTTACATCAGAGTCCACAGAGTTCCCCCTTTACATCAGAGTCCACAGAGTTCCCCCTTTACATCAGAGTCCACAGAGTTCCCCCTTTACATCAGAGTCCACAGAGTTCCCCCTTTACATCAGAGTCCACAGAGTTCCCCCTTTACATCAGAGTCCACAGAGTTCCCCCTTTACATCAGAGTCCACAGAGTTCCCCCTTTAAATCAGAGTCCACAGAGTTCCCCCTTTAAATCAGAGTCCACAGAGTTCCCCCTTTAAATCAGAGTCCACAGAGTTCCCCCTTTAAATCAGAGTCCACAGAGTTCCCCCTTTAAATCAGAGTCCACAGAGTTCCCCCTTTAAATCAGAGTCCACAGAGTTCCCCCTTTAAATCAGAGTCCACAGAGTTCCCCCTTTAAATCAGAGTCCACAGAGTTCCCCCTTTAAATCAGAGTCCACAGAGTTCCCCCTTTAAATCAGAGTCCACAGAGTTCCCCCTTTAAATCAGAGTCCACAGAGTTCCCCCTTTAAATCAGAGTCCACAGAGTTCCCCCTTTAAATCAGAGTCCACAGAGTTCCCCCTTTAAATCAGAGTCCACAGAGTTCCCCCTTTAAATCAGAGTCCACAGAGTTCCCCCTTTAAATCAGAGTCCACAGAGTTCCCCCTTTAAATCAGAGTCCACAGAGTTCCCCCTTTAAATCAGAGTCCACAGAGTTCCCCCTTTAAATCAGAGTCCACAGAGTTCCCCCTTTAAATCAGAGTCCACAGAGTTCCCCCTTTAAATCAGAGTCCACAGAGTTCCCCCTTTAAATCAGAGTCCACAGAGTTCCCCCTTTAAATCAGAGTCCACAGAGTTCCCCCTTTTACATCTGAACTCGCAGAGTTCCCTTTCACTGTAAGGGGAGACTCTGCAGACTCTGATGTAAGGGATAACTCTGGGGACTCTAGCATAAGGGATGCTCTGATTGTACGGAGAGGACTCTGATGTAAGGAGGAACACTGTGGCCTCTGGTGTAAAGGGGAGCTCTGATTTAATGAGTGCTCTGAGAACCCTGATTTACCTTAGCTTACTCACTTAGAGGCAGGAGAGAGAAGGGGGGGATGGGGGAGACTTAGTCCGGTCTGAATAATGTGTCCGGGTCTCAGACAGTCTGAAACCCGGACGCATGATTCCAGAGAAAAAAAGGGGACATATGTTGGGACTTTATATGGGACGTGAGGGAAAGTTCACGCCCCCATCCCTGTCTTTGGGTATAAGGGGGGAGGGGTTGGGACTTTGAATGAGGTGTATGTGGTGGAACCAAAACATGATCATGTGGATGTAAATAAATGTCATTTATTGATACACCAAAAAATGAATGTTTCATAGCACAATGTGATTTGTATAAGAACTTTGACAATTCATTAGCCAATAACATTATGTCAATACAGCACATGGTAAATGGATTTTACATACATAGTTCCCTATGTAGTGGATAAAACAGGTCACAGCATAAAATGGTAAAACCATCTATAATTGTTAATTGTTCATTTATTATTTTTTCTTATTTTCCCCATGGGTAGTTGCAGTGCATCATTGGTCTTTTTTATCCCTCTCTCATTCAGAATTTGATGCATCGTGCTCCTGACGAGTGGGTATAATCCCACGAGACACGTCAAGCTTATTTCCGATGCATCCACAAAACATATATTTTACCAATTATAGATGGTTTTACCATTTTATGCTGTGACCTGTTTTATCCACTACTACATCCCCATGATCATGTTTTGGTTCCACCACCTACACCTCCTTCAAAGTCCCAACCCCTCCCGGACGCATGATTCCAAACCCGAACTGTCCGGGTGAATCCCGAACAGGTGGCAACCATACCGGTGGGGCAGCTTGGATTGCATTTGTAAAAAGAACGGGAATTTTTGATACTACAGGAGGAGGGTTATGTACAATAGGCATGTTGAGTTCTCTACAAGTAGAGTCTTTCCTTTTAAAGCTGCAATGGTAGCTTACTGAAAAATCGGTCTTCTGTCGGCTCCGACACGCACGTGGACTGGGAGCGCCCGAGACCGATGGAGAATCCTCGTAGGCGGCGACTTCCGGAGCTCAGGCTCCTCTGGGAACCCTGCTTAAGTGCGGCACCTAGCAGGGAATGAGCGCATCCTCTTCAGTCAGGGGGGAGGGGCCTCCAGACAAGGACAGAGAGAGAGAGAGAGAGGACCAGACGAGAGACGCACAGTTAACACGACAGAAGGACGGGCTGCACGACATGGTGGGGGTGGGGGTGGGGTAGGTGGGGGGGGGGGGGGGTGGGTCAGGAACTAAGACACAGGAGGAAGGCAAACATAAAACTCAGATAAAGGCAAACAGTGCTGGGGACTACCGAGGCTGGTAGCGCACAGCGACACGTCATTTCTAAGTACTGCGCCACTACCTGTGTTGGCGTACTCCACAACGCTGGGCAGGTACGAGTTGCTGCTCAGGTCGACGGGGACAAAAGCCGTGTACTTGCTGATGACGTTGCAGGCTTTGCTGGCGTTGATGGCGTTCAGCTGGAACCTTCGCCCAATTCCTGTGAAAACACACATAGGAAATAATCAGGGGTGGGGGGGGGGGGTTAAGTCACTTGGTAGCATGATGTCATCATAAATGCTTGGTGACCATTGGTTGTATGATGTCACGCTACATTATGATGTAATCACATATGTGGCGTTATTTCCCATCATTGTACTGTAATCCCATACATTGTATTATGACATCCTCAGTGATGTAAGTAACTGAGTTAGAATAAACGGAGTTACGTAATGCAGTTACTTTAGAGGGTAACGAGTAATCTAACTGATTACTCTTCCCCTCATGGTAATGCAGTTACCATTACTTGGACGGCGTTACCCCAATTACATCTACCGCCACTAGATGGCAGTAGTGTAATTCCTCCTCTCCTCTATGACCGGGTCTCTCTCATGTCACGGCACTGACGGCAGTCACGCTGCTCCCCGCGGCCCCTCCTCTCTTCTCGTCCATCCCCATTTGCTGGTGACATCATCTGGGATGGACGAGAAGAGAGGAGGGGCCGCCGGGGAGCAGCGTGACTGCCGTCAGTGCCGTGACATGAGAGAGAACTTATTACACACGCTTCCTGTGCTACTCTGCATGGCTGGTAAACAATGTGCTATGTGCCCCGCCCTGATGTGCTATGTGCCACATGTCATGATGTGCCCCATGCCCTGATGTGCCCTGTGCCCCATGCCCTGATGTGCCCTGTGCCCTGATGTGCCCTGTGCCCCATGCCATGATGTGCCCCATGCCCTGATGTGCTGTGCGCCTTGATGTGCTATGTGCCCTCAAAAAAAAAAGTCAGTTACTTTGCTGAGTAACTAATTACTTTTTCAATGTAGTAACTGAGTTACTAACGCAATTACTTTTTAGGAGAAGTAATTTGTAACTGTTACTAATTACTTTTTTAAAGTAAGATGACCAACACTGGACATCCTTCTAATCATAATCTGTGTGTTCTGATGACATGTCCTTTCTTGTATTAAGAGAGGTATGGTCTCCAGGGAGAGAGATATCATTTTGCCCCTGTTCAAATCATTAGTAAGGCCTCATCTGGAATACGCAGTTCAGTTTTGGGCCCCAGTTCTCAAAAAGGATATCGGGGAACTGGAGAAAGTGCAGAGAAGGGCAACCAAACTGATAAGAGGCATGGAGGAGCTCAGCTATGAGGAGAGATTAGAGGAACTGAATTTATTCTCTCTTGAGAAGAGGAGATTAAGGGGGGATATGATCAACATGTACAAATACATAAGGGGTCCATATAGTGAACTTGGTGTTGAGTTATTCACTTTACAGTCAACACAAAGACAAGGGGGCACTCTTTGCGTCTAGAAGAAAAGAGATTTCACCTCCAAATACGGAAAGGTTTCTTCACAGTAAGAGCTGTGAAAATGTGGAATAGACTCCCTGCAGAGGTGGTTCTGGTCAGCTCAGTAGATTGCTTTAAGAAGGGCCTGGATTCTTTCTTAAATGTACATAATATAACTGGGTACTAACATTTATAGGTAAAGTTGATCCGGGGAATATCCGATTGCCTCTCGGGGGATCAGGAAGGAATTTTTTTCCCCTGCTGTAGCAAATTGGATCATGCTCTGCTGGGGTTTTTTGCCTTCCTCTGGATCAACTGTGGGTATAGAATTGGGTATATGGGATTGTACGATATATTTTTTTATTTTTATGGTTGAACTGGATGGACTTTGTCTTTTTTCAACCTGACTAACTATGTAACTATGTAACTATGTAACATCACCCAGACTGTAGTATGATGTCACTTTGTAGCAGTGTTCATTAACGTCATTCCTCTGGTACCCCAGCAGCTGATATTTGAAAATGTATTTTAGTGCGAGATGAAGGAAATCCAGACAAGATAAAAGTACTGAGCATGGTAACTGTATAGAATGATGTCATCCTGTATTGTGATCTCACTCAATAGGATGACATCAAGCTGTAGACTTTATGGTGGTGCCATGTTATAGGATGATGTCATATTTTATTCTGTATGGTGATGTCACTTTGATTGATGCCACACTTTAAACTGCATAGTTAATCCAGGCTATAGGATGATGTCATACTTTAAACTGTATTGTCATGTCACTCTATACCAGTGGTCTCCAAACTGTGATCCGGGGGCCAGACATGGCCTTTGTTTGTTTGCCTTTATCGGGCCCTTGGGGCACTTTTCCTCCCACTGACACCAATGATGGGACACTATCCGCCCCCACAGACAACAATGATGGAGCAATAGTCCTCCAACTGACACCAATGATGGGGCACTATTCTTCCCACTGACATCAATGATGGGGCACTATTCCTCCCACTGACACCAACAATGGGGCACAATTCCCCCCACTGACACCAACAATGGGGCACTATTTCTCCCACTGACACCAACAATGGGGCACTATTTCTCCCACTGACATCAACAATGGGGCACTATTCTTCCCAGTGACACCAATGATGGGGCACTATTCCCCCCCACTGACACCAACGATGGGGCACTATTCTTCCCACTGACACCAAATATGGGGCACTTTTCCCCCCACTGACACCAATGATGGGGCACTATTCCCCCCACTGACACCAATGATGGGGCACTATTCCCCCCACTGACACCAATGATGGGGCACTTTTCCCCCCACTGACACCAATGATGGGGCACTTTTCCCCCCACTGACACCAATGATGGGGCACTATTCCCCCCACTGACACCAACAATGGGGCACTATTCTTCCCCACTAACACCAATGAGGGGGCATTATTCCTCTCACTATTACCAATCATGGGGCACTATTCCTCCTACTGACACCAATGATGGGGCACTATTCCTCCCACTGACATCAACAATGGGGCACTATTCCTCCCACTGACATCAACAATCGGGCACTATTCCCCCACTGACACCAATAATGGGGCACTATTCCCCCCACTGACACCAAATATGGGGCACTATTCTTCCCACTGACACCAAATATGGGGCACTATTCCCCCTACTGACACCAATGATGGGGCACTTTTCCCCCCACTGACACCAATGATGGGGCACTTTTCCCACCAATGATGGGGCACTATTCCCCCCACTGACACCAACAATGGGGCACTATTCTTCCCCACTAACACCAATGATGGGGCACTATTCCTCCCACTGACATCAACAATGGGGCACTATTCCCCCACAGACACCAATAATGGGACACTATTCCTCCCACTGACACCAATGATGGGGCACTATTCCTCCCACTGACATCAACAATGGGGCACTATTCCCCCACTGACACCAATAATGGGGCACTATTCTTCCCACTAACACCAACGATGGGGCACTATTCCTCCCACTGACACCAACGATGGAGCAATAGTCCTCCAACTGACACCAATGATGGGGAAATATTCCTCCAACTGACACCAACAATGGGGCACTATTCTTCCCACTGACATCAATGATGGGGCACTATTCCTCCCACTGACATCAACAATGGGGCACAATTCCCCCCACTGACACCAACAATGGGGCACTATTTCTCCCACTGACATCAACAATGGGGCACTATTCTTCCCACTGACACCAACAATGGGGCACTATTTCTCCCACTGACATCAACAATGGGGCACTATTCTTCCCACTGACACCAAATATGGGGCACTATTCCCCCCACTGACACCAAATATGGGGCACTATTCCCCCCACTGACACCAATGATGGGGCACTATTCCCCCCACTGACACCAATGATGGGGCACTTTTCCTCCCACTGACACCAATGATGGGGCACTTTTCCTCCCACTGACACCAATGATGGGGCACTATTCCCCCCACTGACACCAACAATGGGGCACTATTCTTCCCCACTAACACCAATGAGGGGGCATTATTCCTCTCACTATTACCAATCATGGGGCACTATTCCTCCTACTGACACCAATGATGGGGCACTATTCCTCCCACTGACATCAACAATGGGGCACTATTCCTCCCACTGACATCAACAATGGGGCACTATTCCCCCACTGACACCAATAATGGGGCACTATTCTTCCCACTAACACCAACGATGGGGCACTATTCCTCCCACTGACACCAATGATGGGGCACTATTCCTCCCACTGACATCAACAATGGGGCACTATTCTTCCCACTGACACCAAATATGGGGCACTATTCCCCCCACTGACACCAATGATGGGGCACTTTTCCCCCCACTGACACCAATGATGGGGCACTATTCCCCCCACTGACACCAACAATGGGGCACTATTCTTCCCCACTAACACCAATGATGGGGCACTTTTCCCCCCACTGACACCAATGATGGGGCACTATTCCCCCCACTGACACCAACAATGGGGCACTATTCTTCCCCACTAACACCAATGAGGGGGCACTATTCCTCTCACTATTACCAATCATGGGGCGGTATTCCTCCTACTGACACCAACGATGGGGCACTATTCCTCCCACTGACATCAACAATGGGGCACTATTCCCCCCACTGACATCAACAATGGGGCACTATTCCCCCACTGACACCAATAATGGGGCACTATTCTTCCCACTAACACCAACGATGGGGCACTATTCCTCCCACTGACACCAATGATGGGGCACTATTCCCCCCACTGATACCAATGATGGGGCACTATTCCCCCCACTGACACCAACAATGGGGCACTATTCTTCCACTGACACCAATGATGGGGCACTATTCCTTTCACTATTACCAATCATGGGGCACTATTCCTCCCACTGACACCAACGATGGGTCACCATTCCTTCCACTATTACCAATGATGGGGCACTATTCCTGCCACTATTACCAATGATGGGGCACTATTCCTCCCACTATTACTAATGATGGGGCACTATTCCTCCCACTATTACTAATGATGGGGCACTATTCCTCCCACTATTACTAATGATGGGGCACTATTCCTCCCACTATTACTAATGATGGGGCACTATTCCTCCCACTATTACTAATGATGGGGCACTATTCCTCCCACTATTACTAATGATGGGGCACTATTCCTCCCACTATTACTAATGATGGGGCACTATTCCTCCCACTATTACTAATGATGGGGCACTATTCCTCCCACTGACACCAATGATTGGCAAAGATGCACTGTTTCTCCCACTGTCTCCAAGACAATTTCTACTCCCAATGGTCACAGTCCGGCCCCCCCTCAAGTCTGAAGTACAGTAAACTGGCCCTTTTTTTAGAAACCCCTTATGCCGCGTACACACGGTCGGAATTTCCGATGAAAAAAGTCCAACGGAATTTTTTCATCGCATATTCCGACCATGTGTGTGCCCCATCCGACGGAAAAAATGATATCGGAAATTCCGACGGAGTTAGAAAATTCCGTTTCGTCTGTATGGAACTCCGACGGAGAAAAAAAAAACACGCATGCTCAGAATCAAGTCGACGCATGCTCGGAAGCATTGAACTTAATTTTTCTCGGCTCATCGTAGTGTTTTACATCACCGCGTTCTCGACGGTCGGAATTTGGTGTGACGATGTGTATGCAAGGTGGCTTGAACGGAATTCCGTTGGAGAAATCCGTCGGAGTTTATCTCCGCGTGTGTACAAGGCATTAGAGCCCCCTGCTCTATAGGATGATGTCATACTTCAGACTGTATGGTGATGTCACGTTATGGAGTGATGTCATACTTAGGACTGTATGGTGATGTCACGTTATGGTGATGTCACGTTATGGAATGATGTCATACTTGGGACTGTATGGTGATGTCACGTTATGGAATGATGTCATACTTAGGACTGTATGGTGATGTCACGTTATGGTGATGTCACGTTATGGAATGATGTCATACTTGGGACTGTATGGTGATGTCACGTTATGGAATGATGTCATACTTAGGACTGTATGGTGATGTCACGTTATGGAATGATGTCATACTTAGGACTGTATGGTGATGTCACGTTATGGTGATGTCACGTTATGGAATGATGTCATACTTGGGACTGTATGGTGATGTCACGTTATGGAATGATGTCATACTTAGGACTGTATGGTGATGTCACGTTATGGTGATGTCACGTTATGGAATGATGTCATACTTGGGACTGTATGGTGATGTCACGTTATGGAATGATGTCATACTTAGGACTGTATGGTGATGTCACGTTATGGTGATGTCACGTTATGGAATGATGTCATACTTGGGACTGTATGGTGATGTCACGTTATGGAATGATGTCATACTTAGGACTGTATGGTGATGTCACGTTATGGTGATGTCACGTTATGGAATGATGTCATACTTGGGACTGTATGGTGATGTCACGTTATGGAATGATGTCATACTTGGGACTGTATGGTGATGTCACGTTATGGAATGATGTCACGTTATGGAATGATGTCATACTTGGGACTGTATGGTGATGTCACGTTATGGGATGATGTCATACTTAGGACTGTGTGGTGATGTCACGTTATGGGATGATGTCATACTTGGGACTGTATGGTGATGTCACGTTATGGAATGATGTCATACTTAGGACTGTATGGTGATGTCACGTTATGGTGATGTCACGTTATGGAATGATGTCATACTTGGGACTGTATGGTGATGTCACGTTATGGGATGATGTCATACTTAGGACTGTGTGGTGATGTCACGTTATGGGATGATGTCATACTTGGGACTGTATGGTGATGTCACGTTATGGAATGATGTCATACTTAGGACTGTATGGTGATGTCACGTTATGGTGATGTCACGTTATGGAATGATGTCATACTTGGGACTGTATGGTGATGTCACGTTATGGAATGATGTCATACTTAGGACTGTATGGTGATGTCACGTTATGGTGATGTCACGTTATGGAATGATGTCATACTTGGGACTGTATGGTGATGTCACGTTATGGAATGATGTCATACTTAGGACTGTATGGTGATGTCACGTTATGGTGATGTCACGTTATGGAATGATGTCATACTTGGGACTGTATGGTGATGTCACGTTATGGAATGATGTCATACTTAGGACTGTATGGTGATGTCACGTTATGGTGATGTCACGTTATGGAATGATGTCATACTTGGGACTGTATGGTGATGTCACGTTATGGGATGATGTCATACTTGGGACTGTATGGTGATGTCACGTTATGGAATGATGTCACGTTATGGAATGATGTCATACTTGGGACTGTATGGTGATGTCACGTTATGGGATGATGTCATACTTGGGACTGTATGGTGATGTCACGTTATGGAATGATGTCATACTTGGGACTGTATGGTGATGTCACGTTATGGAATGATGTCACGGTATGGAATGATGTCATACTTGGGACTGTATGGTGATGTCACGTTATGGAATGATGTCATACTTGGGACTGTATGGTGATGTCACGTTATGGGATGATGTCATACTTGGGACTGTATGGTGATGTCACGTTATGGAATGATGTCATACTTGGGACTGTATGGTGATATCACGTTATGGGATGATGTCATACTTAGGACTGTGTGGTGATGTCACGTTATGGGATGATGTCATACTTGGGACTGTATGGTGATGTCACGTTATGGGATGATGTCATACTTAGGACTGTGTGGTGATGTCACGTTATGGGATGATGTCATACTTAGGACTGTATGGTGATGTCACGTTATGGGATGATGTCATACTTGGGACTGTATGGTGATGTCACGTTATGGAATGATGTCATACTTAGGACTGTATGGTGATGTCACGTTATGGTGATGTCACGTTATGGAATGATGTCATACTTGGGACTGTATGGTGATGTCACGTTATGGGATGATGTCATACTTAGGACTGTGTGGTGATGTCACGTTATGGGATGATGTCATACTTGGGACTGTATGGTGATGTCACGTTATGGAATGATGTCATACTTGGGACTGTATGGTGATGTCACGTTATGGAATGATGTCACGTTATGGAATGATGTCATACTTGGGACTGTATGGTGATGTCACGTTATGGAATGATGTCATACTTAGGACTGTATGGTGATGTCACGTTATGGTGATGTCACGTTATGGAATGATGTCATACTTGGGACTGTATGGTGATGTCACGTTATGGAATGATGTCACGTTATGGAATGATGTCATACTTGGGACTGTATGGTGATGTCACGTTATGGGATGATGTCATACTTGGGACTGTATGGTGATGTCACGTTATGGAATGATGTCACGTTATGGAATGATGTCATACTTGGGACTGTATGGTGATGTCACGTTATGGAATGATGTCATACTTGGGACTGTATGGTGATGTCACGTTATGGGATGATGTCACGTTATGGGATGATGTCATACTTGGGACTGTATGGTGATGTCACGTTATGGAATGATGTCACGTTATGGAATGATGTCATACTTGGGACTGTATGGTGATGTCACGTTATGGGATGATGTCATACTTGGGACTGTATGGTGATGTCACGTTATGGGATGATGTCATACTTGGGACTGTATGGTGATGTCACGTTATGGGATGATGTCATACTTGGGACTGTATGGTGATGTCACGTTATGGAATGATGTCACGTTATGGAATGATGTCATACTTGGGACTGTATGGTGATGTCACGTTATGGGATGATGTCATACTTGGGACTGTATGGTGATGTCACGTTATGGAATGATGTCATACTTGGGACTGTATGGTGATGTCACGTTATGGAATGATGTCACGGTATGGAATGATGTCATACTTGGGACTGTATGGTGATGTCACGTTATGGAATGATGTCATACTTGGGACTGTATGGTGATGTCACGTTATGGGATGATGTCATACTTGGGACTGTATGGTGATGTCACGTTATGGAATGATGTCATACTTGGGACTGTATGGTGATATCACGTTATGGGATGATGTCATACTTAGGACTGTGTGGTGATGTCACGTTATGGGATGATGTCATACTTGGGACTGTATGGTGATGTCACGTTATGGAATGATGTCATACTTAGGACTGTATGGTGATGTCACGTTATGGTGATGTCACGTTATGGAATGATGTCATACTTGGGACTGTATGGTGATGTCACGTTATGGGATGATGTCATACTTAGGAGTGTGTGGTGATGTCACGTTATGGGATGATGTCATACTTGGGACTGTATGGTGATGTCACGTTATGGAATGATGTCATACTTGGGACTGTATGGTGATGTCACGTTATGGAATGATGTCACGTTATGGAATGATGTCATACTTGGGACTGTATGGTGATGTCACGTTATGGAATGATGTCATACTTAGGACTGTATGGTGATGTCACGTTATGGTGATGTCACGTTATGGAATGATGTCATACTTGGGACTGTATGGTGATGTCACGTTATGGAATGATGTCACGTTATGGAATGATGTCATACTTGGGACTGTATGGTGATGTCACGTTATGGGATGATGTCATACTTGGGACTGTATGGTGATGTCACGTTATGGAATGATGTCACGTTATGGAATGATGTCATACTTGGGACTGTATGGTGATGTCACGTTATGGAATGATGTCATACTTGGGACTGTATGGTGATGTCACGTTATGGGATGATGTCACGTTATGGGATGATGTCATACTTGGGACTGTATGGTGATGTCACGTTATGGAATGATGTCACGTTATGGAATGATGTCATACTTGGGACTGTATGGTGATGTCACGTTATGGGATGATGTCATACTTGGGACTGTATGGTGATGTCACGTTATGGGATGATGTCATACTTGGGACTGTATGGTGATGTCACGTTATGGGATGATGTCATACTTGGGACTGTATGGTGATGTCACGTTATGGGATGATGTCATACTTGGGACTGTATGGTGATGTCACGTTATGGAATGATGTCATACTTAGGACTGTGTGGTGATGTCACGTTATGGTGATGTCACGTTATGGAATGATGTCATACTTGGGACTGTATGGTGATGTCACGTTATGGAATAATGTCACGGTATGGAATGATGTCATACTTGGGACTGTATGGTGATGTCACGTTATGGAATGATGTCATACTTGGGACTGTATGGTGATGTCACGTTATGGGATGATGTCATACTTGGGACTGTATGGTGATGTCACGTTATGGAATGATGTCACGTTATGGAATGATGTCATACTTGGGACTGTATGGTGATGTCACGTTATGGGATGATGTCATACTTGGGACTGTATGGTGATGTCACGTTATGGAATGATGTCTCGTTATGGAATGATGTCATACTTGGGACTGTATGGTGATGTCACGTTATGGGATGATGTCACGTTATGGAATGATGTCATACTTGGGACTGTATGGTGATGTCACGTTATGGGATGATGTCATACTTGGGACTGTATGGTGATGTCACGTTATGGGATGATGTCATACTTGGGACTGTATGGTGATGTCACGTTATGGAATGATGTCACGTTATGGAATGATGTCATACTTGGGACTGTATGGTGATGTCACGTTATGGAATGATGTCATACTTGGGACTGTATGGTGATGTCACGTTATGGGATGATGTCACGTTATGGAATGATGTCATACTTGGGACTGTATGGTGATGTCACGTTATGGGATGATGTCATACTTAGGACTGTATGGTGATGTCACGTTATGGAATGATGTCATACTTGGGACTGTATGGTGATGTCACGTTATGGAATGATGTCACGTTATGGAATGATGTCATACTTGGGACTGTATGGTGATGTCACGTTATGGGATGATGTCACGTTATGGAATGATGTCATACTTGGGACTGTATGGTGATGTCACGTTATGGGATGATGTCATACTTGGGACTGTATGGTGATGTCACGTTATGGAATGATGTCACGTTATGGAATGATGTCATACTTGGGACTGTATGGTGATGTCACGTTATGGGATGATGTCATACTTGGGACTGTATGGTGATGTCACGTTATGGGATGATGTCATACTTAGGACTGTGTGGTGATGTCACGTTATGGGATGATGTCATACTTGGGACTGTATGGTGATGTCACGTTATGGGATGATGTCATACTTAGGACTGTATGGTGATGTCACGTTATGGGATGATGTCATACTTGGGACTGTATGGTGATGTCACGTTATGGGATGATGTCATACTTGGGACTGTGTGGTGATGTCACGTTATGGGATGATGTCATACTCGGGACTGAAAATGATGTCATTCTGTAATTTAAATCCCATTGAGCAGACCACAGAGGAAAATAAATATTCTCAATGGAAGAAGAAGGGGAAATATAAAGTATCTTTCAGATATTTCCCGGGAACGCCCGGCCTCCCTCTCCAACCCCCCCTCCCCTCCCCCCGCATGAAATGTCCTTTTACTGTTATTGAGGATTCCAGAACAATCTCTCCTCACCCCAATTATCTTCTGTACGGCGGCGGCGGCGGGGAGATTGTGTTCACCTGTCAGCTCCTGTCTGTTCTCACGTCTTCTATGAGTTTTTCATGCATGAATATCAGCGGGGGAAGTGTCCAGTCTTGAGATGAGTGGAAGGAGTAAAGTCTTACTGAGAATTAAACTGCAGCCCTCTGGGACCCTTCCCCCCCCCAGCCCACTGCCAACCTGCATCAGCTGGAAGATGTATAGAGGCAAGGCCTGCTGCTGGGATGGTACATGTAGGGTTGCCACCTGTCTGGGATTCACCCGGACAGTCCAGGTTTTGAATCATGCAGAGGCGGCTCTCTAATTAGGCAAATTAGGCGGTCGCCTAAGGCCTCGCACTCACAGGGGCCTCGCGGCCGCCTAATTTGCCTGTGATCAATATTAATGTCGGCGCCATCGGATCTCTCTATCACCCCTCTCTCTTTCTCAACCCCCCCCCCTCTCTTGCATTGGCTGAATATGTCTGATGGGTGAGGAGGGTGCCCTGGAAGTGGTGCTGATCACCTGTGTGCTAGATACGTGCATTCTCTGCAGCCATTTTTCTTGCTTAAATTTTTTTTTCTTTCATTATGGGCGTGAGCGAGGCCTCATGTCTAAGTTTTGCCTAAGGCCTCACAAAGCCTAGAGCCGCCTCTGGAATAATGTGTCCGGGTTTCAGTCGGACAGAAACCCGGACATATTATTCAGACCAGGCTGTGGCTCCACAAGTAACAAAGATAGTCACACAGAAATCTGTTGCCGACTGGGAGCTGCGGGTGGGTGTCTGTGGGCAGGTTCTGCATCACTGGGGGGGGGGGGGGCAGGGTGATGAAGTCAGCAAGAGCAATTTGGCCACACCCATATTTTGCTGCGGCACACTACGGGCACCACATTACTATTCTCCTTGGGGCACTCCAAGGTGTCCCAGGCTGCTAAAGTGTTTGGGTTTGGCTTGAAGAAAAGGTGGCAACCCTAAGTACATGTGACCTTCTCCCAAAAGCCACCAAAGGCTGACATAATCACCACCTGACTGTCCTCAGGCTGGGAAGCTCCATACACCTATATAGCTCTGCTGGGGAGGGGAGGAGGAGCTGAATGCTGCCAGTGGCAGCTGATTGGATGGCACACTAGAGATCACAGGCCAGCTGTGTTTGCACACGCCCACAGGGAGCCACTGACCAGAAATCACCATCTCTGTGATCACCCCTCTGTCCAGCAGCAGGCTGATAATACAGAGTTCAGGAAGACACAAGAGACTTAAAATATAATATAAGAGAGAATTCAAACTACTATCCAGCTCAGTGGTCTCCAAACTGCGGTCCAGGAGATGGATGCGGCTCTTTGTTTACTTTTATCCTGCCCTTGGGGTACTATTTCATCCACTAATACCAACAATGGGTCGTAGGCAGAATCCGCCCCCCCTATTGACACCAGCGATGGGGCACTATTTCTTCCACTGACTTCAATGATGGGGCACTATTCCTCCCACTGACACCAAAGATGAGGCACTATTCCTCCCACTGACACCAATGATGGGGCACTATTCCTCCCACTGACACCAATGATGGGGCACTATTCCTCCCACTGACACCAATGATGGGGCACTATTCCTCCCACTGACACCAATGATGGGGCACTATTCCTCCCACTGACACCAATGATGGGGCACTATTCCTCCCACTGACACCAATGATGGGGCACCATTTCTTCCACTGACACTAAGGATGGGGAACTATTCCTTCCACTGACACCAAAGATGGGGCACTATTCCTCTCTTACACCAAAGATGGGGCACTATTCCTCTCTCTTACACCAATGATGGGGCACTATTCCTCCCACTGACACCAATGATGGGGCACTATTACTTCCACTGACACTAATGATGGGGAACTATTCCTTCCACTGACACCAATGATGGGACACTATTCCTCTTACCGACACCAATGATGGGGCACTATTCCTCCTACTGACACTAATGACGGGGCACTATTCCTCTTAATGACACCAATGATGGGGCACTATTCCTCTTACTGACACTAATGATGGGGCACTATTCCTCCCACTGACACCAATGATGGGGCACTATTCCTTCCACTGACACCAATGATGGGGCACTATTCCTTCCACTGACACCAATGATGGGGCACTATTCCTTCCACTGACACCTATGGTGGGGCACTATTCCTCCCACTGACACTAATGATGGGGAACTATTCCTTCCACTGACACCAATGATGGGACACTATTCCTCTCTCTTACACCAATGATGGGGCACTCTTCCTCTCTCTCTTACACCAATGATGGGGCACTATTCCTTCCACTGACACCAATGATGGGGCACTATTCCTCCCACTGACACCAATGATGAGGCATTAATTTTTCCCGCTGACATCTGGACCTTTTTCACTCCTAATGGCCACAGTCCGGCCCCTTAAAGTCTGAAGGACAGTAAACTGGCCCCCTGGAAAGTTTGGAGACCCCCGATCCAGCTGATGGTAGATCTCATTCCATCTCTCTATACTTTTTCCAAATGCTGCAGAATGGCAGTAAAATAGTAATAACCGGTACAAATGACCTTCTCAATAAGCGATGTGAACCATGCTGGCCAATTAATACGCTGATCAGCAAGTGGACATGCGGGGACATGAAGTGTTGCAGTGGATTTGGACGCGGATGAATCTACATGGGATGGGGCCCCACAGAAACAGAATGAAGGGGCCCTCAGTTTCTCGAATCCTCATCCCAAAGGCAGTTCCTCAAGTGTTATTAAATATCAAATGCTTTCATTTCAATCCTATAGAAGTTCCCGAAATATATATCCAATCATTTCACCCAAAAGCCACCACTGCCTGTATAAATGAGTGACCAGACATGGGGGGGGGGGGGGGGCCCACAGCACTTGTATGGTCTGCTCCGGCTCTGGAGTGCCACTTATGGTTAGAGAGAGACCTGGGCCAGCTTGGGTAGGACCTGACCGTCTCATTACCATGTTCGATCTCGCCCTCCCTCTCCGCCAGCTGCTCGAAGTCTCGGATGATGGATTTGGCGGCCAAGTGGTGGAAGGTCTCGTTCCACAGGTCACTCTCATCGTCGTCTTCTCGGTTTTCGCGTTCTCTGAAGAGCTCTTGGATGTCGAAGGCGATCTCCCACTGGACCGGCTGGTTGCCCTTTAGGCCCCGGACCACAGCTTTGCAGGCGGACGGTGGGTGGGGGGCCAGGCTGCGGTTCCCGGGCACCGGGTCTTGGCTGAGGGGCTCGGAGACCATTTCCGTCTCGAAGGTGAAGCACGGGTGGTGGCAATCTGTGGAGGAAACACACCCAAGGGGACGAGCGATGCCTTAGTTTGAGTCTTGGCAAATCAATATTTTAATTTTTTTTTGCATTGCACAGCGCTCTAAGTCTGATGCCTCGTACACACGACCGGTTTTCCCGTCGGAAAAACTGCGATGAAAGCTTTTGGTCGGGAATTCCGAACGTGTGTATGCTCCATCTGAGTTTTTCCGACGGGAAAACTGGCAGAAAAAAAAAAGAGAGCAGGATCTCTTTTTTTCCCGTCAGAAAAAATCCTAGCGGGAAAACCGTTTGTCTGTATGCTTTTCTGAGAGGAAAAAAAACGCACATGCTCGGAAACATAGAACTTCATTTTGTCGGCTCGTCATAGTCTTTTATGTCACCGCGTACTTGGCAGCAGGGCCGCCATCAGGGGGGTACAGGCAGTAAGCGGCTCGGAGGTCCCCAGGGGCCCGGATGGCAACCCCCGTTTTTTTTTTTTTTTATTTTTTATTGTAAGGGGCCCGGAGGTCCCTAGGGGCCCGGATGGCAACCCCCCTTTTTTTTTACTTTTTTTGGTTCTTGTAAGGGGCCCTCCGGTCCCCAGGGGCCCGGTTGGCAACCCCCCTTTTTTTATTTATTTATTTCTTATTTCTTTATTTTTTTTTATTTTTTCTTGTAAGGGGCCCGGAGGTCCCCAGGGGCCCGGATGGCAACCCCCCTTTTTTTAAATTTATTTCTTATTTCTTTATTTTTTTTTCTTGTAAGGGGCCCGGAGGTCCCCAGGGGCCCGGATGGCAACCCCCCTTTTTTATTTATTTTTTTCTTGTAAGGGGCCCGGATGGCAACCCCCCCTTTTTTTTATTAATTAATTT
The DNA here is from genome assembly GCA_029206835.1 of Rana muscosa. Classification (NCBI taxonomy): domain Eukaryota; kingdom Metazoa; phylum Chordata; class Amphibia; order Anura; family Ranidae; genus Rana; species Rana muscosa. Next base: position 92,180,083 of record CM055124.1, on the reverse strand, counting down.
TTCTTGTTCTTGTAAGGGGCCGGGCCCGGATGGCAACCCCCCTTCTTTTTTTTTTTTCGCCAGCACCCAAAAGCCCCCCCTTAATTCTCGGGGGGGGACGGGACGACGACATACGGCAGCACCCCCCGCTTCTCAATTCGCGGCACCCCCCTGGTTTTCAATTAGCGGCGGCACCCCCCCACTTCTCAATTCACGGCAGCCCCCCCCCCAGTCCTCAATTTGCGGCGGCAGCAACCCACCCCCTGTTCTCTGCTCCAGTGGGCCCATGCCTGAAGCTGTGTAAGGGGCCCCAAAATTCCTGATGGCGGCCCTGCTTGGCAGTCAAGAGTTCACCGGACTTTTGTGTGACCGTGTGTATGCAAGGCAGGCTTGAGAGGAATTCCGTCGGGAAAACCGTCAGTTTTTTATCCGACGGGAAAACCGGTCGTGTGTATGGGGCATTACATGTTTCAGGCACTGGGGGAGGGGGGTAAGGGGTGAGGGGAGGAGCACAAGAAGGACCTCACCACATTCTTACCATTGCCACAATGATATTGTCCTAGGAAGCTCTGAACCCGGGCCGGTATCACACTGGATGGTTTACAAACAGGCCCCACCATCTCCTGTGTCCCTATTTGATTAATTAACAGCCTTTTGCTGTAGGGGAGCGCCGGGCTTGTTTCACAAGATGCGTCCGAGGGCGGCTTTCCCCTGCGACCGAGCGCCTCATTCATAATAATGTCCGTTAAATAATTCACGCAGCGCCTCGATGGGAATTCTTTGTGCTCTGCGGTTGGCTTCACCGATAGCAAGTACAGCCGCGGCTTCAATTACACTGTCAGCGGCCGCCTTGACTTTGGAAAGTCACCATCATGTGAGGCGCACCGCGCCAAAGAGACGCGTGAAAAAAAAATTGTAGATCGCCAATTGGTCTCAAGAGTGCAATTTGTGTCTTATTCAGAAATCAAAGATAAAAGGTTTGTGTCTCGGTGCGGATTGGTGGGAGCCAAGAGCCAACAAAAAACAAATATTCAGTACAGTCGACCCCCGAAATTCACGGGGGGGGTCATGTTCCTAGAGCACCCGCGAATTGTGAAAAAAACGCAAATTTTGGATGTGGTCAAAAAAAAAGGCCTATAAATGCCTATTTCTATAGTTTAGCTGAACTTAAGTTTATATTTGTGTTATGGGATAGATTTATTGTTGTTGCTGGCTGCTGTAGGGTCTATTAATGCTGATTACTGGGAGATCTATTGTTGCTGGGGTGGATCTATTGTTACTATTAGGTTAGTTTGTTGAAGGGGCTTTTTTCAGCAGGAACTTGGACAAAATGCAGTTCCGGCACCTCCAGCACTGAATGTGTGTAATGGCAAGGGGTGGTGAGGTATGCTGGAGGGTCTGTTATTGCTGGCTGCTGGGAGATCTATTGTCACTGGGGGGGGGTCTATTATTGCTAGGGTGGTATATCGTTGCTGGTGGGATCAATTATTGTTGGGAGGGGGTTTCTGTTGCTGGGGAGGTATATTGTTGCAGATGGGGGACCTATGGTTGCTGGTGGGAGGGACCTACTTTTAAGCGAGGGATCTATTGTTGCTGCCTTCTGGAGGGTCTATTAATGCTGGTTGCTGGAGGGTCTATTGTTGCTCAGAGGGATCTATTGTTGCTGGCTGCTGGAGGGTCTATTGATGCTGGTTGCTGGGGGGCCTATTGTTGCTTGTGGGGATCTATTGTTGCTGGCTGCTGGAGGGTCTATTGATGTTGGTTGCTAGAGGGTCTATTAATGCTGGTTGTTGGAGGGTCTATTGTTTCTCGTGGGGATCTGTTGTTGCTGGCTGCTGGAGGGTCTATTGATGTTGGTTGCTGGAGGGTCTATTGTTGCTCGTGGGGATCTATTGTTGCTGGCTGCTGAAGGGTCTATTGTTGCTCGTGGGGATCTATTGTTGCTGGCTGCTGGAGGGTCTATTGATGCTGGTTGCTGGGGGGATCTATTGTTGCTGGCTGCAGGGGATCTATTTTTGCATTAACAAATTCTATACACGTTACTTAGCGCCACAAAATGATACTTGACTCTGTATTCTCTAAAAGGGGCAGTACTGGGAGGTGGGTAGGGGTGGAACCAAGGGATGGTGCTCGGGGGTGGAACCAAGGGACGGTGATCGGGGTGGGTGGGAGGTGGGTAGGGGGGTGGAACCAAGGGATGGTGCTCGGGGGTGGGTGGGAGGTGGGTGGAATCAAGGGACAGTGCTCGGGGGTGAGTGGGAGGTGGGTAGGGGGGTGGAACAGAGGGACGGTGCTCGGGGGTGGGTGTGAAGTGGATAGGGGGTGGAACCTAGGGACGGTGCTCAGTTTGGGTAGGAGGTGGAACCAAGGGATGGTGCTCGGGGGTGGGTGGGGGGTGGAACTAAGGGACGGTGCTCGGGGGTAGGTGGGAAGTGGATAGGGGGGGGACGGAACTAAGGGACGGTGCTCGGGGGTGGGTGGGAGGTGGGTAGGGGGGTGAAACCATCGGACGGTGCTCGGGGGTGGGTGGGTAAGGGGGTAAAACCAAGGGAAGGTGCTCGGGGGTGGGTGTGAAGTGGATAGGGGGTGGAACTAAGGGACGGTGCTCAGGGGTGGAACCAAGGGACAGTGCTCAGTTTGGGTAGGAGGTGGAACCAAGGGACGGTGCTCGGGGGTGGAACTAAGGGACGGTGCTCGGGGGTGGAACTAAGGGACGGTGCTCGGGGGTAGGTGAAACCAAGGGATGATGCTCTGCTTGGGTAGGGGGTGGAACTAAGGGACGGTGCTCAGGGGTGGGTGGGAAGTGGATAGGGGGTGGAACTAGGGACGGTGCTCGGGGGTGGGTGGAACCAACGGACGGTGCTCAGTTTGGGTAGGAGGTGGAACCAAGGGACGGTGCTCGGGGGTGGGTGGAACCAAGGGACGGTGCTTGGGGGTGGGTAGGAGGCGGAGACAAGGAATAAGCCGGAAGGGGGAAGTACCTGCACCTATTCTCTGAGAAAAAAAAAGTCCTGATCATAAGATTTCTATGCAGGTGGGAGAGTTGCAAACATTTTGTTTTATATAAAGATTTTGACAACTTCAATTTTTTTGCCATGTAAAGTTATCGTAATAATTAAAAAAAAATTTTTTTCTATGAAAAAAAAAAAACAATAAAAAACTACACACTTTTTTTTTTTAAAATTTGCTTTACTTTGCCACAAGAACTGCAAAATGAACCCACAAAATGTTTAATATATATTTTTTTTTTTTTTAAATATTTGCTGTTTCAAAAAAAAAAAAAATGTAAATTTTTGCTGAGCGTTGTTTCAAATAAATGCTTGGAAAACTTTGCAAGCTAAAGCAATTTTTCTCAGTGGGAATTGCACAGTTTTCTTTTCCAATCATTTTTATTGAAAATTTACGTATCAAATTTCAAGACTGAAAAGATTGTTTACATAAAGATCGGTATTTCTGTAAACAAAATGATATCTCAAGGTAACTAGAGGTACGGACAGAATGATATATTCCAATAAATGTGAAATTGCACAATTGTAATTAATAATTTGAACAATAATTTTTTATTTATTTTTTCCCAGCATTCAGGATTTGGGCATTTTGCAGTACCAGCGTGCAGAATTTAGCAACACAGAAATGGGCCAACCCTCCCTGGCACATCTCCCACACACAGACAGATGCACAGATGGACCTGAAGAGAGAGTCTCACCCAGATCGCCCGGGCTGCTGAACGGCTGGCTGTCGGAAGAGGATTTCAGAGAGAGGGAGGTCTCATGCTGGGCGGAGGAGGGGCTTCCTGTGTTGACTGGTTTTACAGCCTCGGGGGTCAGTGGGCACTCCCCATCATGGCAGAATGACAGGCAGCTTTGCTGAAGCAGAGACGGACGCCGGGCGCCGGCGCCCCTAATCTTTGTGGTGCTGACAAACGGACTGACGGACAAAGAGGACTGATGGGATCCAAGGAAAAAAAAAATGGGATGGGAGGGAGATAAGAAAAAAGATGGAGGACCATTACCACCTTTTATAATTACTGGTGAACTTCTTGCTCATACAACTAAATATGCCTGCGCACAAACTTGTATTCAAATTCTAAAGGCAAAACCCACCCTCAATAAATTTCTACCCAAGTGTTTATCACGTCGGGAGAAACGTTTCTTCAATAGAGTGCTACTAAAAATTTCTCACGGTTGAGAGAATACAGCTGCATGAAACTCAGCTGCCGGCAGAATTCGGGGATTCGTCTGCCCACAGCCTCTGCTCTGTGGTTTTCTACGAGTGGGCGGAGACTGGACTACACAGAGGAACTCAGGAAAGGAACTCAATCCTGGCAAAGTAGTGGAAAGGATCCTTTAGTTTTCTAGAGAGGAAGCCTATTTGACTAAAAACTGGAAATACACCATATTACCAAAAGTATTGGGACGCACATGAACTGTAATGGCATCCCAGTCTTAGTCCATAGGGTTCAATATTGAGTTGACAACAAAGCCTGGGGAATGCCCAGGAAAAACCAAGCCTACTTACCGACCAGCTTGCAGACAACCAATTAACCTGTCTAACAGTATGCGTTAAGAACAGGGGTTTGTACGCACGCATTTGCAAACGCATGCGTGTGCCACAAAGCCACGCCAAGGCCCCCTGGAATCTGTGGCCCTACACTAAACTATGAGTGTCCCCACAATGGAGGCACATGCTCAATATTGAGTTGGCCCACCCTTTGCAGCTATAAGAGCTTCCCCTCTTCTGGGAAGGCTGTCCACAAGGTTTAGGAGGGTGTCTATGGTAGGGGTGTCCAAACTTTTTTTTAAAGAGGGCCAGATTTGATGAAGTGAACATGCGTGATGAGGACCGACCATTTTGCCTGACATTCTTTGAACCAATAAAAGTCGGCCTAAGTGTGTTCGTCCAAGCACTAATACACTGCCCAACAATAATTTTTTTGCCTTTGTGGCTGTGTGTAGTGGAGAGATGAGCTCAGGCGTGTTATTTGTGTGTGTGTGTATATATATATATATATATATATATATCTTTTGTGGCCCCAACGAATCCCTGAGCACCGCTCAGGACTAAGGATGATATTTGGATATATCGTATTTATCGGCGTATAACACACACCTTAAATTAAGGAGGGAAGTTTCTGGAAAAAAATAAAATTTAAAATAAAGAACTGTGAAGCAAAATAAGGGTCAGTGCCCACCAATGCAGCCTAATCAGTGCCCATCTGCAGCCTCACCATTTCCATGAGTGCAGCCTGATCGATGCCCATCTGCAGCCTCGGAGAGGACAGGGGGGCGGGACGAGTGCCAACAGATTACATACAGGAGCACCTCCTGTTTACACAGCAGCCTCTTTAATAAAATGTCCCGCCTCCTATGATAGACAGAGGAGAAGTCCAATGGTAGCCCATGAGACGGGACTTCCTATTACAGATGCCGCAGAGTAAACAGGAGATTCTCCTGTATGTAATCTGACAGATCCACAAAAGATATATATATATCCAAATTACCAGGGGGGCCACATTAAACCATAACGGGGGCCGAAATTGGCCCGCGGGCCAGACTTTGGACATGCCTGGTCTATGGGAATGTTTGACCATTCTTCCAGAAGAGCATTTGTGAGGTCAGGCACCGACGTTGGACGAGAAGGCCTGGCTCACAGTCTCCACTCTAATTCATCTCAAATGTGTTCTATCGGGTTGAGGTCAGGACTCTGTACAGGCCAGTCAAGTTCCTCCACCCCAAACTCGCTCATCCATGTCTTTATGGACCTTGCTTTGTGCACTGGTGCGCAGTCATGTTGGAACAGGAAGGGGCCATCCCCAAACTGTTCCCACAAAGTTGGGAGCATGAAACTGTCCAAAATGTCTTGGTATGCTGACGCCTTAAGAATTCCCTTCACTGGAACTAAGGGGCCAAGCCCAACCCCTGAAAAACAACCCCACACAATAATCCCCCCTCCTCCCCCCCACACCGCAATCCCCCTCCCCCACACCATAATCCCCCCTCCACCAAATGGTTTGGACCAGTGCACAAAGCAAGGTCCATAAAGACATGGATGAGCGAGTTTGTGGTAGAGGAACTTGACTGACCTCAACCTGATAGAACACCTTTGGGATGAATTAGAGCGGAGACAGCGAGCCAGGCCTTCTCGTCCAACATCCGTGCTTGACCTCACAAATGCTCTTCTGGAAGAATGGTCAAACATTCCCATAGACACACTTCTAAACCTTGTGGACGGCCTTCCCAGAGGAGTTGAAGCTATTATAGCTGCAAAGGGCGGGGCCAACTCAATATTGAACCCTCCGGACTAAGACTGGGATGCCGTTAAAGTTCATGTGCGTGTAAAGGCAGGCGTCCCAATACTTTTGGCAATATAGTGTATGTATTTTTAGGAAAGATATATCATTTGGATAAAACCAGACTGAGGAAGGGTTTTGTCTTTAATAACAGCAGTAGGCTTGATTTTTAAAACATAAATAAAAGGAACAAAAAAAAAAACATAGTGCTGCCCTAATTTAAATCAAGTCCCAATATTTAAGTTTATTGATCTGCATAGAAGCACAATAAGATGATATTTTTTTTTTTCTGCAAATGACTTAATAATTTGGAATTTTGTGACATCAAATTACTCTGCAGACTATTGCGGCTATTCGCTCCAGTTGTTTGTTCTGAAAGTCTTGCGTGTCTGCCTTGCATGCACCAGTAATTATAACATAATGGATAGAGCAGGGCACAGTTTTGGATTTTTTCTGCATGTTCAGTAACGCCTTTAGAGGGTGTTAATGAAAAAAAAAAAAAATCCTCAATTTCCTCTCCTCTATCCATTATTGCGCTAATTAGTCAAGTTACAAAACCGAAGCCTGAAAACTTACCGATTTTCCTGGCATAAAGACAATTTGCTTCTTTCAGGTACATATTAAGGCCGGGTTCACACTGCGGCGAATTGCATTGCGAATTTGAGCCGTTGCGAATTCTCAAATTCGCAAGTCATTTAAATTACATAGTTTAACATGAGTGCCGTTCACATCAATGCGTTGCGAATATAAGCTGCAGGGAAAAAATGGTCCTGTGCGAGTTTGATCCGTGTGTGTGATGCAAATTCAGCTCTATAGACTGGCATTCCCTGAAATCGCGCCCGCGAATTGCGGCAAAATCACAGCAAATTTGCGGTAAAATAGCGCGATCTTGAATTGGCAGCAGTGTGAACCTAGCCTCAATGAGCATTAAAACAGAAAAACATAACAACATACCTACCCGTCAGGGGTGGACCCCTTAGTGGGCCTCCAAGGCTGTTGCCCTCTCACATTGTCACTTCATTTCCTGCTTTAATTTGCAAAATGACTTCTTAGCTTTTACTATTTTATCCAGACTGCCAGGGACTGGATCTGAACCGGCAACCTCGACTGTGTCTGGTGCTGTCTCTTCTTGCCGAGCCGCCTGAGATGCTGGACAACTCCTTGCCTGATTTCTTGGACGACCTTGACTTCCCATGAACTTCCTAATTTAAGCCGTGCCTTTGCACTTCCTGTTTGCTAGATTTTTGTGCTCTGTCCAGCCAATATCTCGCTCTCGTTGTTCCTGTTGTCATCCTGTATCTACAATAGCACCGACTTTGGTTTGTTACTCACCTGGTCGGGCAATCTTGTGGACCACGACCTGGTACTAACAAGCAGCAAAACCAATCTCCACCATCAGGAGCTCTGATAAATACCGGTTAGTGCTTAGTAGACATGTTAGTGCTTAGTAGACATGTGCGCCGCCAATAAATTTGTTTCGTTCCCTTTCGTTTTGTATTAGACAAAAATTCGTATTTCGTAATTCGTGTCCGAAATTCAGCTTGGATTCGTTTCGTACGAAATACGAATTTTCTTTAGATTCGTTAACTTTTTGAAACAATTGCGAACATTCGTTATGATGAATTTAAAAATCAAAAAATACCTTTCTCAATATGGCAGTCGTCTGACTCATTATGAGGGGCTCCCTCCATCCCTGTGCTGACTTCCTCCTGGGGCTGTACCCCTGCTGTGCTGTGCTCATTATGAGGGGCTCCCACCATCCCTGTGCTGTGCTCATTATGAGGGGCTCCCACCATCCCTGTGCTGTGCTCATTATGAGGGGCTCCCACCATCCCTGTGCTGTGCTCATTATGAGGGGCTCCCACCATCCCTGTGCTGTGCTCATTATGAGGGGCTCCCACCATCCCTGTGATGTGCTCATTATGAGGGGCTCCCATCATCCCTGTGCTGTGCTCAGTATGAGGGGCTCCCATCATCCCTGTGCTGTGCTCAGTATGAGGGGCTCCCATCATCCCTGTGCTGTGCTCAGTATGAGGGGCTCCCACCATCCCTGTGCTGTGCTCATTATGAGGGGCTCCCACCATCCCTGTGCTGTGCTCATTATGAGGGGCTCCCCCCATCCCTGTGCTGTGCTCATTATGAGGGGCTCCCACCATCCCTGTGCTGTGCTCATTATGAGGGGCTCCCACCATCCCTGTGCTGTGCTCATTATGAGGGGCTCCCACCATCCCTGTGATGTGCTCATTATGAGGGGCTCCCATCATCCCTGTGCTGTGCTCAGTATGAGGGGCTCCCATCATCCCTGTGCTGTGCTCAGTATGAGGGGCTCCCATCATCCCTGTGCTGTGCTCAGTATGAGGGGCTCCCATCATCCCTGTGCTGTGCTCAGTATGAGGGGCTCCCACCATCCCTGTGCTGTGCTCATTATGAGGGGCTCCCACCATCCCTGTGCTGTGCTCACTATGAGGGGCTCCCACCATCCCTGTGCTGTGCTCATTATGAGGGACTCCCACCATCCCTGTGCTGTGCTCACTATGAGGGGCTCCCACCATCCCTGTGCTGTGCTCATTATGAGGGGCTCCCACCATCCCTGTGCTGTGCTCATTATGAGGGGCTCCCACCATCCCTGTGCTGTGCTCATTATGAGGGGCTCCCACCATCCCTGTGCTGTGCTCATTATGAGGGGCTCTCACCATCCCTCGAGTGTCCTGCACAGAGCCCTGACTTCATCCCTACTGAGCATCTTTGTGATGAATTGGAACGCTAATCACGTCAAGTCTATTTTTTTTGGCGCCCAATGTGAGGCCCAACATGTAAGCCAGGTCTTCTCACCCAACTTCATTACCTGACCTCACAGATAGGACAGATTCCCAGTAACCCTTTAATATCTTGTGGAAAGTCTTCCCAGAAGAGTGGAGGATGTTATAGTCGCATAGGGGGCAATTCCATGTTAATTGCTTTGGGGAGAGGGGAGCAACTCCATAAAGACATGGTGTGACCAGTTTGGTGTGAAGGAACTGGAGTGGCCTGCACACCTCAACTTATTGTTAGCCAAGTCTTTTTTTTTTTTTTTTGGTTCCCAACATGAGGCCTGGTCTTCTCATCCAACATTAGTACCTGACCTTACAAATGGGCAAAAATTCCCACAGACACCCTTGAAAATCTTATGGAAAGCCTTTCCAGAAGAGTGGAGGATGTGAAATTCATAAAGGGGAAAACTCCATATTAATGGCCTAGGGGGCTTGTAGCAACTCAATAATGGCCATGGTTTTGGAATATATGTGCAATAAACTCATATAGGTGTAATGGGTGGAGGAACTTCCGGGTCCTGCACAGAGCCCTGACCTCAACCCTACTGAACACCTTTGGGATGAATTGAAACCCCAATTTGAAGCCAGATGTCCTCATCCAACATCACCTGACCTAACAAACGCTCTCCTGGCTGACAAATGCCTACATACTCTCCAAAATCTTGTTGAAAGCCTTCCCAGAAGTGTGTAGACCAGGGGTAGCAACCTCGGCACTCCAGCTGTGGTGAAACTACAAACCCCATCATGCCTCTGCCTCTGGGGGTCATGCCTGTGATTTTCAGGGTCTTGCAATGTCTCATGGGACTTGTAGTTTCAAAACAGCTGGAGAGCCGAGGTTGCCTTCCCCCTGGTGTTGACTGTTAGAGCCACAAAGGAGGGGTGACAACTTCATAATAATCCCAATTATTATATTAATAATCCCTGTTAGGAGCATCCAAGGTCTACTAATATATGGCACCGAATATGGAACATCACTTCATCTGCTGAGAGATGTCCTCTTACACTGGAAGGCTGCCCCATATCTTTGTTTCTCTTTCTTACTTAATCCCAAAATAATTAGACAAAAAAACTGTAGATCTAGTTACATAGTTAGTCAGGTTGAAAAAAGACACAAGTCCATCCAGTTCAACCATAAAAAAAAAAAAAAATTATATTGTACAATCCCATATACCTAATTCTATACCCACAGTTGATCCAGATGAAGGCAAAAACCCCCAGCAGAGCATGATCCAATTTGCTACAGCAGGGGAAAAAAATCCTTCCTGATCCCCAGAGAGGCAATCGGATTTTCCCCGGATCAACTTTACCTATAAATGTCAGTATTAGAGGTCGACCGATATATCGGCCGATTTTTGGCACTTTTTAATTAACTACTTGAGGCCGGCGCTATAGCTTCAGTGCGGACCTGAAAGGGCGCGCGCGGCGGGCGCTGTGATCACGGAGTCACTGAGACTCGGGTGATCACGGATCCGGTCCCGGCCCCTTACCACATGATCAGCTGTCAGCCAATGACAGCTGATCACGTGATCAAAACAAAGCTCGCTAAATCGTTTTATTTTTTCTCCTCGTGAGGAGAAAAAAAAAACTGATCACCGGCTGCTGAGTGAGGGACATCGGTCCCCAGTGGAAGAGGCAATTGTGCCTCATTAGTGGACACAAGTACCCCCTGCCAGTGACCACCAGTGCCACCTGTCAGTGCCAATCAGTACCACCTATCAATGCCCATCACTGCCACCTAGCAATGCCCACCAGTGGTGCCAGTCAGTGCCACCTAGCAGTGCTGCCTATCAATGTCACCTACCGGTGCTGATCAGTGCCCATCACTGCCACCTATCAGTGCCCATCACTGCCACCTATCAGTGCCACCTATTAATGCCACCTATTAGTGCCAATTCTCAGTGCAAACCAGTGCCACCTATCAATGCCCTTCAGTGCCACCCATCAGTGCCACCTCTCAGTGCCCACCAATGCCACTTCTCAGTGCCCACCAGTGCCGCCTATTCATGCCCACCAGTGCCGTCTATCCGTGCCCATCAGTGCAGCCTCATCAGCGTACATAAATGAAGGAGGAAAATTACCCGTTTGCAAAATTTTATAACAAAATATAAAACGGTTTTGTATTTTTTTTTTTTTATTCTGTCTTTTTAATTTTTTTTAACAAAAAATTAAAACCGCAGAGGTGATCAAATACCACCAAAAGAAAGCTCTATTTGTGGGAAAAAAAATGTCAAAAATGTCATTTGGGTTACAGTGTTGTATGACCGTGCAATTGTCATTCAAAGAGCGAGAGCGCTGAAAGCTGAAAATTGGTCTGGGCAGGAGAGGGGTTTAAGTGCCCCGTAAGCAAGTGGTTAATCGGCATCGGCCGATTGTGCTGAAAAAAAAAGCCGATTTAAAAAACTTCAGCTAGACTTGCAAATAAGTTCTTTCATAGAAGTCAATGCAAGTTGCCTGAAGTTTCCGGAGGAGACTTGTCTCTGGGCAGCCTGCCAAGTGAGAGAAAAGAGATACAATGTTTCTTCTTATCAATGAACTGAACTCCATGTGTAGAAGTTCTCAGTTTAACCATTTAAAGACTAAATCTTTTCTGACACTTGTAGCTTACAAGTAAAAATCCTGTATTTTCTGCTAGAAAATCACTTGGAACCCCCAAACATTATATATATATATTTTTTTAGCAGAGACCCTAGGGAATAAAATGGCGGTTGTTGCAATATTTTATGTCACACGGTATTTGCGCAGCGGTCTTTCAAACACAATTTTTTGGGAAAAAATACACTTTCATGAATTTCAAATAAAACTAAACGGTAAAGTTAGCCCGTTTTTTTTTTTTTCTAAAAGTTTTGATTACCTGTTTTTGTGCCTGCTTCCTGATTCCCTTACCGAAGATTGCGGCGGCAGCACCCGAGAGCCGAGGGAGAGATCGGCTTCGGGTGCCGACATCGCGGGTGCCCAGGACAAGTAAGCGTCCATATATTAAAAGTTTTTGTAGCTGCTGACTTTTAATATTTATTTTTTTGGCGGAACTCCGCTGCTTTCACACTGGAGCGGGCAGGCATTGACGGTAAAACGCCTGCTAGTTTTAGCGGCGCTTTACCATCATTTTAGTGGCGCTATTCGGCTGCTAGCAGCGCGCTTATAACCCAGCTAGCGGCCAATGAAGAGGTTAAATGCGCCCGTGTAGCACTGCTGCAGAAGCGCTTTGCAGGCGCTTCGGCAGCAGTGCCCATTCATTTCAATGGGCAGGAGTGGTGGAGGAGCGGTATACACCGCTCCAAAGATGCTGCTTGCAGGACTTTTTTTAAAGTCCTGCCAGCGCACCGCCTCAGTGTGAAAGCACTCGGGCGTTCACACAGACTGCAGGGGAGCTGTTTTGCAGCCACTTTTACAGGTGCTATTTTTAGCCAAAAAAGTGCCTGAAAAACTCCCCAGTGTGAAAGGGGTTCAACTGTTAGATTTTATGAGATGAAGGGGAAAAAAACAAAAAAAATCGGCCTAAGATATCGGCTCAAAAAAAAAAATCGGCATCATATATTGGCCATCGGCCGCCGCGATTTCTAAATATCGGCATCGGCCAGAGAAAAACCCATATCGGTCGACCTCTAGTTAGTACCCATTTATATTATGTACAGTGGGGCAAAAAAGTATTTAGTCAGCCACCAATTGTGCAAGTTCTCCCACTTAAAAAGATGAGAGAGGCCCGTAATTGTCATCATAGGTATACCTCAACTATGAGAGACAAAATGTGGAAAAAAATCCAGACAATCTCATTGTCTGATTTGGAAATATTTTTTTTTGCAAATTATGGTGGAAAATAAGTATTTAGTCAATATCAAAAGTTCATCTCAATACTTTTTTATATATCCTTTGTTGGCAATGACAGAGGTCAAACGTTTTCTGTAAGTCTTCACAAGGTTGTCACACACTGTTGCTGGTATGTTGGCCCATTCCTCCATGCAAATCTCCTCTAGAGCAGTGATGTTTTGGGGCTGTCGCTGGGCAACACGGACTTTCAACTCCCTCCAAAGGTTTTCTATGGGGTTGAGATCTGGAGACTGGCTAGGCCACTCCAGGACCTTGAAAGGCTTCTTATGAAGCCACTCCTTCGTTGCCCGGGCAGTGTGTTTGGGATCATCGTCATGCTGAAAGACCCAGCCACGTTTCATCTTTATTGCCCTTGCTGATGGGAGGAGGTTTGCACTCAAAATCTTACGATACATGGCCCCATTCATTCTTTCATGTACACGGATCAGTCGTCCTGTTCCCTTTGCAGAGAAACCGCCCCAAAGCATGATGTTGCCACCCCCATGCTTCACAGTAGGTATGGTGTTCTTTGGTTGCCACTCAGCATTCTCTCTCCTCCAAACATGACGAGTTGTGTTTCTACCAAACAGTTCTACTTTGGTTTCAACTGACCATATGACATTCTTCCAATCCTCTACTGGATCATCCAAATGCTCTCTAGCAAACCTCAGACGGGCCCGGACATGTACTGGCTTAAGCAGGGGGACACGTCTGGCACTGCAGAATCTGAGTCCCTGGCGGCATAGTGTGTTACTGATGGTAGCCTTTGTTTCGTTGGTCCCAGCTCTCTGCAGGTCATTCACAAGGTCCCCCCGAAGATTGGCAGCCCCATTTTCCACAGGAAGGATGCTACAGCTCGATCAAGAGAGAGATTGAGAGACTGCAGCCTGGAAAAAAGCTGATGGAGTGAGTGCTACAGGACAAAGAAAGAGGTGTGTGCTGGGCGGAAGCCAGAGAGAGAGTCATGCTGCTCAGTGTCACCAGAGAGAGAGCCACGCTGGCAGCGCCACCAGAGAGAGAGCCACGCTGCCCAGCGCCACGAGAGACAGAACAACGCTGCCCAGCGCCACCAGAGAGAGCCACGCTGCCCAGGGCCAACAGAGAGAGAGCCACGCTGCCCAGCGCCACCAGAGAGAGAGAGCCACGCTGCCCAGCGCCACCAGAGAGAGAGAGCCACGCTACCCAGCGCCACCAGAGAGAGAGAGCCACGCTACCCAGCGCCACCAGAGAGAGAGAAAGACTGAGCCACTGCCAGGGTACAGACATGCTACACTACTGACCATAATTGCCCCCAGGGAACCCAGAGTGATCGATCGTCCAGCCGGAGGGATCACTGCTGTAGTTTCGCTGGGTCTGGTAAGAGGGCCTGTCGGCCATTATCCATTACTTTTCAAAGGGACTGTACTACGCCTGTAGTCTCTGACCATGACAATGTGATAATGACATTAGGGGCGGCGCATGGGTGACCCTAAAATGATGCCCTCCCCTGAGAAAAGTTCTGCGGACGTCCATGATCAGGAATGCCTATATCAGATTGTTTGTATAATATCAGAACCTTCATCACAGTCGTTAGGAGATCTGAGTATAGCTAGCTTCAAACCACTCTCTCCATCCCCTAGGATTATATTTGATAGGTTCAGGCAATACTTATGCATGTTTAATTAAACACTGAATAATCAGTAAATTAATTAAATCTCCATAAATTTGTTTAAAGGTTCTGGTAATACTAAATATTAGCCAAAACACACTACAGAGGGTGTAATTGTGCCACAGCATACATAAATAATCACCTAAATGTGTACATTCAGAGGATACTGGAAATAAAGGTACCTGTGGAGTCGTTTACATCAGTGGTCTCCAAACCTTTGCTTGCTTTTATCCAGCCTTTGGGACACTGTTTCATCCACTTATACCAACAATGGGGCACAATTCCCCCAAAAGAAACCAAAGAAGGGGCACAATTTCTCCCAGTGACACCAATGATGGGACACAATTCCACCAAATGACACCAATGATGGGGCACAATTCCTCCAAATGACACCAATGATGGGGCACAATTCCTCCAAATGACACCAATGATAGGGCACAATTTCTCCCAGTGACACCAATCATGGGACACAATTCCTCCCAGGGGCACAATTCCTCCCAGTGACACCAATGATGGCGCACAATTCCTTCCAGTGACACCAATGAAGGGGCACAATTTCTCCCAGTGACACCAATGATGGGACACAATTCCACCAAATGACACCAATGATGGGGCACAATTCCTCCAAATGACACCAATGATGGGGCACAATTTCTCCCAGTGACACCAATGATGGGGCACAATTCCTCCCAGGGGCACAATTCCTCCCAGTGACACCAATGATGGCGCACAATTCCTTCCAGTGACACCAATGATGGGGCACAATTCCTCCCAGTGACACCAATGATGGGGCACTATTCCTCCCAGTGACAACAATGATGGAGCATAATTTCTCCCAATAACACCAATGATGGGGCAAAATTCCTCCCAACGACACCAATGATGGGGGCACATCAGTGGCGGTGCGTCCATAGTGGGCGCAGGAGTGCCGCCCCATCTCTCCTGCACCTGTCACTCAACAATAGATAGATTCATGCATTGCATGAATTTATCTATTGTCGCCGCTGCCACCCCCTATTCAGGTGTCCGGCCCCCTGTTGAGCGCCGGCCATCTAAATTACAGCGGTGGGTGTGTTTTGGAAGTGCCTGATTAGAGCCTGTGGGCTCTAATCAGCTTCCAAATGGTTAAACCCTCCTGAGTCTTCATAGCAGACCCGATAAATATAAGCAGCAGAGACTATCAGGGCCTGTAGAGCCAGCATGAGCGAGGATTTCTCCTGAGGATGCCTCTCCCGCTGGACTAATTGCTGCTCGCTCATTTACTAATTAATAGAGATGCTTGAAATTTCGGGTTAACCGTTGGAGAGGATTTCTGCCAAAGGCTTTTGTGTTTTGGAATTCTGAGATAAAAACCGATAATAACTTAATCACGCAATATAATCGTACAGAACAGCTGTGCAGACAGTTCATCCATGCCCTCTCTCAGGGTGTGGGCGGCCCGTCACTCCGAAGGGTCACCACGGGCAGTATGACCACAGATGTCTCTGACACAGCGATAAATTCATTGGCTTCATGCCTTCAGAGACTCCATAGAGAATGAAAGAGCGGCACCATGCCAATCCAGCATTGCTTTCCAAGTCAAGGGCCCTTTGGTTCTGCCACCATCTCACTATAACCAAAATAGTTTTTTAGACTGGTGCACTTTTATGTATTGAAGAAAAAACTACTTCAGGGAAATCTCACCATTGTGGGAGGGGCAGAGACACAAACTACTGCAGGAAATCTCCCCATTGTGGGAGGGGCATAGACACAAACTACTGCAGGAAATCTCCCCATTGTGGGAGGGGTAGAGACACAAACTACTGCAGGAAATCTCCCCATTGTGGGAGGGGCAGAGACACAAACTACTGCAGGAAATCTCCCCATTGTGGGAGGGGCAGAGACACAAACTACTTCAGGGAAATCTCACCATTGTGGGAGGGGCAGACACACGAACTACTTCAGGGAAATCTCCCCATTGTGGGAGGGGCAGAGACACAAACTACTGCAGGAAATCTCCCCATTGTGGGAGGGGCAGAGACACAAACTACTGCAGGAAATCTCCCCATTGTGGGAGGGGCATAGACACAAACTACTGCAGAGGAATCTTCCCATTGTGGGAGGGGCAAAGACAAACTACTTCAGGGAAATCTCACCATTGTGGGAGGGGCAGAGTCACAAACTACTGCAGGGAAATCTCCCCATTGTGGGAGGGACAGAGACACAAACTACTGCAGGGAAATCTCCCCATTGTGGGAGGGGCAGAGACACAAACTACTGCATGAAATCTCCCCATTGTGGGAGGGGCAGAGACACAAACTACTGCAGGAAATCTGCCCATTGTGGGAGGGGCAGAGACACAAACTACTGCAGGAAATCTCACCATTGTGGGAGGGACAGAGACACAAACTACTGCAGAGGAATCTCACCATTGTGGGAGGGGTAGAGACACAAACTACTGCAGAGGAATCTCCCCATTGTGGGAGGGGTAGAGACACAAACTACTGCAGGAAATCTACCCATTGTGGGAGGGGCAGAGACACAAACTACTGCAGAGGAATCTCCCCATTGTGGGAGGGGTAGAGACACAAACTACTGCAGGAAATCTACCCATTGTGGGAGGGGCAGAGACACAAACTACTGCAGGAAATCTCCCCATTGTGGGAGGGGCAGAGACACAAACTACTGCAGGAAATCTCCCCATTGTGGGAGGGGCAGAGACACAAACTACTGCAGGAAATCTACCCATTGTGGGAGGGGCAGAGACACAAACTACTGCAGGAAATCTCCCCATTGTGGGAGGGGCAGAGACACAAACTACTGCAGGAAATCTCCCCATTGTGGGAGGGGCAGAGACACAAACTACTACAGGGAAATCTCCCCATAGTGTCATCACGGAGGTCTTTAAAATTAAAGTTCTAGCAGGTAATTCTATTCACTTGAACTTCAGATTTGGATGGAACCTTCAATATTGGGAATACTATAAACTACCATCATTTAAAGGAATTTTCTTACTACAATATTTACTTCTTCCCACAGTAACTTGCCAGACGCCAAGCGCTGCAAAAGATTAAGACAAAATGTTTTGGGATTAAAGAGCTTGTCGCTGGTCGGGGGGAGTTCTCTTTTTTTTCTCCATCGATTTTCAGCGCCGCAAATGAGCTGCTAGGAAAGTCTTTAACCTGAGCTGTGTTGCTATGGCGACTAGGGATGTCTGTTTGGAAGTGAGAGTGCCCCATTTTCATGCCACGCTGGGGAATCATGATGTACGGTATGGAGAGTGACAGCGAAGAGGCGCCTAGAGAGTGCTGTTAACGTTGCAGAGACACTCAAATAGCCCATGCCCCCTCCCCCCTCCCTCCCTAGCCCGCCTTCCTGGAGGTGGGAAAATTAACACTGGGGACCCAAGGGTTAAAATTTCCATTGTGCGTTGCTGTAGGAGCCATTACTTAACCCCTTCTGCGCTGGGGACTAAAGCCATGGTCAGTCTGACTTTACCTGATGTGCAATTTTAGCGGTCAGAGGGGTACAGGGCGTCAGCTGAGTCCTTCGAGGAGAACGGGTGTTATTAAATGTGAATTATTAAAGGGACAAGATGTGTTTTACTGGAAGCACTTTTCATTAAATCATTCTAAACTAATGTGCGTCGCCTTTTTGAAGGAAGACAATAAAACCGTAAATGACTTCATTAGGAAATTAATTTCTCTTTGGCGGTAATGACAGCCCTGTGCGAAACGCGTAGCTTGCCATGGATAGGCTCAACTGCTTGTTGCCGTGCCCATCCTGTAGCTTAAGGGCAGATCAGGATTCCTGAGCTGGGTCAGTGATTCATAAAGTGCTGAAGCCAGAGACAGCCAAGCATTAACATTTTTGAGGAGAAGGCCAGCAGAAGCAACCCTAGTGCTTGACACTTTTCAGGCTTCTGAATTCTTGGCTTTGCCCAGCTGCCATTGGGAGTGCTGCCACCCCCACTGCTGGATTCTACATGCAGCTTGATGAGGGAAACTCTGCTGGAGTGGACAAGAGCCGACCCTGGAATTCTCAAGGGAATTCAGAAAGCCCAGGATGATGGCCCCTTCCTGGCCACTTTTGAGGTCAAAACGATCCCCGCTATATAAGCACAATAAAGTACCATAATCAAAATAGAGTCTTATTCATTGATTTTCCCATCATAACTGATATTTTAGTGCTGGGTGGATCCTGGAGAGGTTAAACCACCCGAAAGACTCCTTTTATCTTTCAACCTTTGGCGTTCCTGGCTCTGCACCCCTGCTATGGCCATTTCATGGCATCTATGTTTCTGTCATGAGAGGTTTGCTTTGATGGAAACCAGTCATGAAGGAAGCCAACTGTCAACCATTCAGAGTTGAAGGCCACCATGGCCAAGGGCAGACAAGTCCCCACAAAGAATGCTGCAGAGGTGAGCTCTGCCTTCACTGTCACCTCCAGGAGTCAGGGAATAGTGGCTTCCATGGATGAACAATAGTTGGCCAGACAGATTCTCTCTGATGGGGTTGGTCAGACATATTCCCTCTGATAGCATTGGCTAGACAGATTCTCTTTGATAAGATTGGCCAGACAGATTCTCTCTGATAGGGTTAGCTAGACAGATACTCTCTGATAGGGTTGACCAGACAGATTATCTCTGATAGGGTTGGCAAGACGGTTTCTCTCTGATAGGATTGGCCAGACCGATTCTCTCTGATGGGGTTGGCTAGACAGATACTCTGAGATGGTTGGCTAGATAGATTCTCTCTGATAGGGTTGGCTACACAAATTATCTCTGATGGGGTTGACCTGACCGATTCTCTCTGATAGGGTTGGCCAGATCAATTCTCTCTGATGGGGTTGGCTAGACAGATTCTATCTGATAGGGTTAG
Organism: Rana muscosa; assembly: GCA_029206835.1. NCBI lineage: Eukaryota > Metazoa > Chordata > Amphibia > Anura > Ranidae > Rana > Rana muscosa. The sequence goes on along the minus strand of CM055124.1, from coordinate 92,160,694 downwards.
CTAGACAGATTCTATCTGATAGGGTTGGCCAGACCGATTCTCTCTGATGGGGTTGGCTAGACAGATACTCTCTGATGGGGTTGGCTAGACCGATTCTCTCTGATGGGGTTTGCTAGACAGATACTCTCTGATGGGGTTGGCTAGACAGATACTCTCTGATGGGGTTGGCTAGACCGATTTTCTCTGATGGGGTTGGCTAGACCGATTCTCTCTGAGAGGGTTGGCCAGACCGATTCTCTCTGAGAGGGTTAGCTAGACAGATTCTCTCTGATAGGGTTAGCTAGACAGATTCTATCTGATAGGGTTGGCCAGACCGATTCTCTCTGATGGGGTTGGCTACACAGATACTCTCTGATGGGGTTGGCTAGACCGATTTTCTCTGATGGGGTTGGCTAGACCGATTCTCTCTGAGAGGGTTGGCCAGACAGATTCTCTCTGAGAGGGTTAGCTAGACAGATTCTTTCTGATAGGGTTAGCTAGAAAGATTCTCTCTGATAGGGTTGGACAGACCGATTCTCTCTGACAGGATTGGTTAGACCGATTCTCTCTGATAGGATTGGCTAGACCGATTCTCTCTGATAGGGTTAGCTAGACAGATTCTCTCTGATGGGGTTGGCTAGACAGATTCTCTCTGATAGGGTTGGCTAGGCAGGTTCTCTTTGATGGTGTTGGCCAGACAGGTTCTCTCTTATAGGGTTGGCCAGACAGATTCTCTCTGATAGGGTTGGCCAGACAGATTCTCTCTGATAGGGTTGGCCAGACAGATTTTCTCTGATGGGGTTGGCTAGACAGATTCTCTCTGATGGGGTTAGCTAGACAGATACTCTCTGATGGGGTTGGCCAGACAGATTATCTCTGAGAGGGTTGGCTAGACATGTTCTCTCTGATAGGGTTGGCTAGACAGATTCTCTCTGATAGGATTGGCTAGAACGATTCTCTCTGATAGGATTGGCTTGGCAGGTTCTCTTTGCTGGTGTTGGCTAGACAGATTCTCTCTGATGGGGTTGGCCAGATCTATTTTCTCTGATAGGGTTGGCCAGACAGATTCTCTCTAATAGGGTTGGCTAGACAGATTCTCTCTGATAGAGAGAATCTGTCTAGCCAACCCTATCAGAGAGAATCTGTCTAGCCAACCCAATAGGGTTGGCTAGACAGATTCTCTCTGATAGAGAGAATCTGTCTAGCCAACCCTATCAGAGAGAATCTGTCTAGCCAACCCTATCAGAGAAAATAGATCTGGCCAACCCCATCAGAGAAAATAGATCTGGCCAACCCCATCAGAGAGAATCTGTCTAGCCAACACCAGCAAAGAGAACCTGCCAAGCCAACCCTATCAGAGAGAATCGTTCTAGCCAACCCTATCAGAGAGAATCTGTCTAGCCAACCCTATCAGAGAGAACATGTCTAGCCAACCCTCTCAGAGATAATCTGTCTGGCCAACCCCATCAGAGAGAATCTGTCTGACCAACCCCATTAGAGAGAATCTATCTGGCCAACCCCATCAGAGAGAATCTGTCTGGCCAACCCCATCAGAGAGAATCTATCTGGCCAACCCTATTAGAGAGAATCTGTCTAGCCAACCCTATTAGAGAGAATCTGTCTAGCCAACCCTAATAGGGTTGGCTAGACAGATTCTCTCTAATAGGGTTGGCTAGATAGATTCTCTCTGATGGGGTTGGCCAGACAGATTCTCTCTGAGAGGGTTGGCCAGATAGATTGTCTCTGAGAGGGTTGGTTAGGCAGGTTCTCTTTGCTGGTGTTGGCTAGACAGGTTCTCTTTGATAGTGTTGGCTAGGCAGATTCCCTCTGATAGCATTGACCAGACAGATTCTGTTTCATAGCTTTGGCTAGACAGCTTCTCTTTGATAGCATTGGTCAGATAGAGTTCTCCTTGGTAGAGTTGGCTAGACAGGTTCTCTATAATAGCAGTCTGAGGTCACGATCGACAATGACACAACATACCTGTGACTCCTGAACGTCGGCATTGTCGGTGATCTGTATCCGGCAGAGCGGGCTCTTCTCCTGGATGGAGCTGGGGTCGCTGGCGGTGTGGACTCTTGGCATGGGCTGGTGATCGGCGATCTGGCTGACGCTGTACGCCCGGCGCTGGAAGCTGCAATCAGAGGCTGCAGGAGAAAAGGAGTTTTTTTTTTTGTTGTTAAGTGCAAGTCCTTCCAGTAATCCATTCTGCCGGTTGGGGCCCTAGTGCTGTACAGTGATTGTGCTTTACTGTTCCTCTCGCTCAGTGCAAATCGAAGAATCTGGCTGGCTGACTAAGCTTTTCTTAACTGTAGTTTAGTAGGGATGCTGACTGCACTGTTGGTTACATACATGGTCTCTACAGGGGAAAAAAAAATACAAATCTAATGTATATAGAATAAACACAGCGCTACACAATTGTTACAAAGTAAACCTGAATGTTGTTCTCATCAAAATTTCTGGTCTAAAATTTGAACTTTAAAGTGGAAGTAAACCCATCCATAAAACAGTTTCATTTCCGGCACACAACGGAAATGTAACACTCCCATTGGTTGTGCTCTCAACCAAACTGTCAAACCATCCAATGGCTGGTGTCATAACTGATCACATGTGCAGCATCATGGTAGTTGTAGATTAAACAGAGGCAAAGATGGCAGCTTCCTTGGCTGAAAACGACAGGGTTTTTTTTTAAGCTCTGCCCACCCGTTATGATCAGACTCCATGCCAGATTAGCATTAAACCCCACCCAGGCTTCTTCAGATTCCTGAAAAGCCACACCCATTGATATTTAAGTTCTTCTCCAGTTTCCAAAAATCCGGACAGCTGGAAGATATGAAGGGGGTGATTAAGGGGTGTGGGACCTTTGACCTCCGACCACCTACCACCATCATGATCCCCAGACAGGTCTTCCTTAGCTTCCAGGAATTCCGTGCTGTGTTCTGATGGAAGTGCGCCATCTTGGTGACCCCTTGACCCGCTACTTCCAGACGAATCCTGTGACTGGAAGAAGACGGAACTTTCCGATTCCTGGGAGCGCATCATGCTGTATCTCCGCCGCTTGTCCTGCCGGGAGAAGAAGATGGAAAATGAAAACGACTGAATATCAGAATCGTAAAGAAAATTCTCTCCTGGAGGTAAGAACCCTTTGGACGTTCACCAAAGATAAAAGACCCCATTGACTCTCACATGACTGTAAGCGATCGCCGTGAGCTGCTAAAATTTTTGAAAACGATCAATTGGCGTGAACAAATAACTGCCATTTCCATCTTTTTTTTTTGTTTTTTAATCCCTATTTGGCCATTTTGGAAATTTTAGCAACATTATCTTCTGATCCTATTGATCAAAAATCACTCCAAATATGTAAAAAATGTGACCAAACTCAGAAACAAAATCCCAAAAGTATTAAATTATTATAAATTCTAAAACTGTCGTTTTTTTTTTTATAATTTTCTTATGATTTTGGTTACATTGTGTTTTAGATTTGGATTGATAAAGCTCAATGTAATTTGAATAGAACTTCTTGTACTTATCTTGTAGCCCTGAGGAAGGTCTTTGAGCTGCCGAAATGCGTTGGATGTTTTATGTTTTCTTGTATAAATTTACATTAGTATTGCAATATTTTTGGTACTTATTTCCCTGGTCTGGTGCCCTCGTTAGATGTTTTAAACCTGGACCCCTTAGCTCAGTGTTTCTCAACTCCAGTCCTCAAGGCGCACCAACAGGTCATGTTTTCAGGATTTCCGTTATTTTGCACAGGTGATTTGATCAGTTTCACTGCCTTAGTAATTACCACAGCCCTTTCATCTGAGGGAAATCCTGAAAACATGACCTGTTGGTGCGCCTTGAGGACTGGAGTTGAGAAATTCTGCCTTAGCTAAAGGGCACCCTGTTGGGGCTGAGAGCAACCTCATCGGAGCCAATACGCCCTGTTTAAATGTATGTGAACCGGGAATTATTGATGTGTCAAATCCAACGATCATGCATGTTCTAGGTTTTTATTTTATTATGTATTCACATTATGAAGATTTACCCTCACTTCCTGTTCTGGTAAAAGGGTGTCATAAGGACAGGAAGTAATGGGATACCTCTCCTATGGGGACACAGACAGCAAAAATTTAAAAAACTTGCTGAAATCTTTTTAGCATGAGTGCCAAGTGGGAGTGCCAAGTGGGAGTGCTAACTGGGAGGGGGCCCAGGAAGGGGCCCACCCACCCACCCATCAATGCTGCAATTACAGCATAATCACAGCCCCACCCATGCTGTAATTTCAGCCCCACCCATGCTGTAATTGCACCCCCACCCATGCAGTAATTGCAGCCCCCCACGCTATAATTACAGTCCCACCCATGCTTTAATTGCAGCCCCACCCATGCTTTAATTGCAGCCCCACCCATGCTGTAATTGCAGCCCCACCCATGCCTTAATTTCAGCCCCACCCATGCTGTAACTGCAGCCCCACCAATGCTGTAATTGCAGCCCCATGCATGCTGTAATTGCAGCCCCCTATGCGTTAATTGCAGCCCCACCCATGCTTTAATTGTAGCTCCACCCATACTGTAATTGCAGCCACACTAATGCTGCAATTGCAGCCCCACCCATGCTGTAATTGCAGTCCCAACCATGCTTTAATTGCAGCCTCGCCCATGCTGTATTTACAGGCCCACCCCCATGGGGGCATGCTTTAATTGCAGCCCCACCCATGCTGTAATTGCAGTCCCACCCATGCTGTAATTGCAGCCCTAACCATGCTTTAATTGCAGCACCCCCCCCCATGGGGGGCATGCTTTAATTGCAGCCCCACCCATGCTGTAATTGCAGCCCCACCCATGCTTTAATTGCAGCCCCACCCATGCTTTAATCACAGTCCCAGTGTTGTACAATAAAATACTATATCCCCTACATGTCTTTGGAAATGTGCATCGCACTGGGCAAGGATCAAACCCCCCCCCTATGAGATATAAGTAACCAGCAGATGACTCCGCCCACCACATTCCCCCTATGACTGACATATTGCTTTTATCTAAGTAGAATGTCGGAATTTTTCACATAAGAAAAGACAATGGTATTAAGCCTCTTGTGACCATTTTTCAGCTCCACCTTTACTCACAGTGCGCGGATTGGAGAGGTAGCGCGAGGTGTTGCACACAATGCCGTAGCCCACCAGCCGGTCCCCCGGGAACAGGAAGCTGGAGCTGACCGGAGAGATGAGGACCTCGGTGCATTCTGGGAAAACCCATTCTACGGTGACGTCACTGAGGACTGGAGCCGTCGACTTTTTCAGGGACTGCAACATCTGCCGGACGGAGGAAAGGACGTCAGATATCGGCACCACCTATCTCTGGAAATACTTCAGCCTTTTCACCTATTCCATCCAGACTTACCTGCTTCTGTAGATACAGGAATCATCCCAGGACTGAAATTGTTCAACGTGACTACTAAGTGGGAAGAGCCTGAATTTATTGTAATCAATGTTACATTGTTACATGTTCATCACCAGTTTGGAATCTTCAGTTTTTGTGTTTTTTTACTCCGGGCCTGGCCATGTTGAATAATTATTTCCAGCGATGCAACTTCCAACTCCACCCAACTTTCTTCGAGGGATTTCGGAATTTAATTAAAGATGCAACATTTCACGGCTGATAACTCAATAAGTGCAAAGAAATACCTGTTGATCCTGCCAGAAATCTTGTGAGTTCATAACTTCCTGTGCTATTTCATGTAGTCTTATTGGTCCTGCCCAGTTCAGCTCTGTGGACTAGGGATGAGCCTCGAGTTCGAGTCGAACTCATGTTAGACTCGAACATTGCCTGTTCGCCCGTTCGCCGAACAGCGAACAAATTGGGGTGTTCGCGGCAAATTCGAAAAGTCTATGGGAGAAATCTTAAGTGCTAATTATAAAGGCTTATATGCAAGTTATTGTCATAAAAAGTGTTTGGGGACCTGGGTCCTGCCCCAGGGGACATGTATCAATGCAAAAAAAAGTTTTAAAAACTGCCGTTTTTTCGGGAGCAGTGATTTTAATAATGCTTAAAGTGAAACAATAAAAGTGAAATATTCCTTTAAATTTCGTACCTGGGGGGTGTGTATGATATGCCTGTAAAGTGGCGCATGTTTCCCGTGCTTAGAACTGTCCCTGTACAAAATGTCATTTTTGAAGGAAAAAAAGTCATTTAAAACTCTCTCGCGGCTAATAATGAATTGTCGGCTCCCGGCAATACATACAAAAGTCATTGATAAAAAAAAAAAAAAGCGTGGGGATCCCCCAGAATTCAATAATCCAATTATTCAGGTCTGGAATGGATATTAAGGGGAACTCCGCCGCAAATTTAAAAAAAAAATGGCGTGGGGTTCCCCCCAAATATCCATACCAGGCCCTTCAGATCTGGCATGGACTTTAAGGGGAACTCCACCCCAAATTTTAAAAAAAATTGCGTGGAGTCCCCGCAAAAACCCATACCAGACCCTTATCCGAGCACGCAACCTGGCAGGCCGCAGGAAAAGAGGGGGGGATGAGAGAGCGGCCCCCCCTCCCTCCTGAACCGTACCAGGCCAAATGCCCTCAACATGGGGAGGATGTCCTCATGTTGATGGGGACAAGGGCCTCATCCACACAACCCTTGCCCGGTGGTTGTGGGGGTCTGTGGGCGGGGGCTTAATCGGAATCTGGAAGACCCCTTTAACAAAGGGGACCCCCAGATCCCGGCCCCCCCCTATGTGAATTGGTAAGGGGTACATTGTATCCCTACCATTTCACGAAGAAAGTGTCAAAAAATGTAAAAAAAACACACAAACCCCTTGGAAAAGTCCTTTATTAAAAAAAAATTATAATAAAAAAAAACCATTCCAGCGGCGATCCGATGTCCAGCGCTGTCCGTCATTGGCTGAGCCTGAGCGGACCTGATGGGGAACTTCCTCCGCAGTCTATTACATGTATAGACCCGCCCCTTCTAAAGTTCCCCATCAGGTCCGCTCAGCCAATGACTCAGTGTAAGGCTGAGGACCTGATGGGGAACATGAGAAGGGGCGGGTCTATACATGTATTACACAGTGAAGGAAGTTCCCCGCTCAGGCCAATGACGTAGGCGCGGTCTGACATACCGAGGGGGCGGACCTGATGCAGAACTTCCCTCACTTTGTAATACATGTATAGACCCGCCCCTTCTCATGTTCCCAATCAGGTCCTCAGCCTTACACTGAGTCATTGGCTGAGCGGACCTGATGGGGAACTTTAGAAGGGGCGGGTCTATACATGTAATAGACTGCGGAGAAAGTTCCCCATCAGGTCCGCTCAGGCTCAGCCAATGACGGACAGCGCTGGACATCGGATCTCCGCGGGACACTGGATTTCACCGCTGGAATGTTTTTGTTTTTTGTTTTTTTTAAATAAAGGACTTTTCCAAGGGGTTTGTGTGTTTTTTTTTGTTTTTTTGACACTTTCTTCATGAAATGGTAGGGGTACAATGTACCCCTTACCAATTCACATAGGGGGGGCCGGGATCTGGGGGTCCCCTTTGTTAAAGGGGTCTTCCAGATTCCGATAAGCCCCCCGCCCGCAGACCCCCACAACCACCGGGCAAGGGTTGTGGGGATGAGGCCCTTGTCCCCATCAACATGGGGACATCCTCCCCATGTTGAGGGCATGTGGCCTGGTACGGTTCAGGGGGGTGCTCTCTCGTCCCCCCTCTTCCCCTGCGGCCGGCCAGGTTGCGTGCTCGGATAAGGGTCTGGTATGGATTTTTGGGGGAAACGCATGCATTTTTTTAAAAAATTTGCGGCGGGGTTCCCCTTAATATCTATACCAGACCTGAAGGGCCTGGTAATTGAATTCTGGGGGACCCCCACGCTTTTTTTTTTTTTTTTTATCAATGACTTTTGTATGTATTGCCGGGAGCCGACAATTCATTATAGCCGCGAGTGAGTTTTAAATGACTTTTTTTCCTTCAAAAATTACATTTTGTGCAGGGACAGTTCTAAGCACGGGAAACAAGCGCCACTTTACATGCATATCATACACACCCCCCAGGTACGAAATTGAAAGGAATATTTCACTTTTATTTTTTCATTTTAAGTATTATTAAAATGACTGCTCCCGAAAAAACGTCTGTTTTTAAAACTTCTTTTTGCATTGATACATGTCCCCTGGGGCAGGACCCAGGTCCCCAAACACTTTTTAGGACAATAAATTGCATATTAGCCTTTATAATTAGCACTTTAGATTTCGAACGTTCGAGTCCATTGTATTTATTAGAGTTCTAAAGTTCACGCGAACATTCTGTCTGTTCGCAGGTTCTGGTGCGAACCGAACAGGGGGGTGTTCGGCTCATCCCTGCTGTGGACTACAGGACACCAGACACAGCCAATGGCTGATCGCTATGCCAGTATCATATGATCACTGTGAACAATCACAGCAAATCACATGGCAATTGTAAACAATGATTGGCTTCCTTTCATGCCATCCATTGTATACAATTGTGTTGCTAGCTGTGATTGGTCACAGTGATCACATGGTACAGACAGGGCCAATCACAGCCCATTCGTACCATGTGATTAGCTGTGGCCAAGCTAATCATAACAAAACAAACTGAATGAACCAGTTTAATTTAGTAAAAATGGTTGCTTATACCAATGAAATTTACTGGTATAAGCAATTATAAGGCGTATAAAAAAAAAAAAAGTGATTACTTCCCCAGAAGTAGTACAGTGTTACTATGGTAAAACTGTATTTCTCTGGTCACATTATGTTAAAAAAATCCTAAAAAAAAAAAATCCTTAAAAAAAATAAAATCCCAAAAAATTTAAATAATAGGAAATAAAAAAGATAAAAAGAAAAAAAAAATTAAGAAAAAATAGGGTGTCTCTTTACACTTTACACGTGGGTTATGTCCCTGCTTGCAGGAGAAGACCTAGGCAGATTGTGAGATGTTATACATACATTCTAAAAGCCAGAGCTGAACAGCCCCACCCAGGGGGCGGTCCCTCCGGACATCACCCTCCCACTACAGTCAGCAGACTTCAGTTCGTAACAAAGCAGTACAAACTTAAAAAGAAGGGTGGGTGCTGTGTCAGTCAATGGATGTCAGAGAAAAGGATTTTACGGTGAGTACAAAAAATCCTATTTTCTCTTATCATCCATGGACTGACACGGTGTCTCTTTACACTTTACACGTGGGATGTCCCAAAGCAGTGTCAAGAGGGATGGGAGCAGTATAAATGGAAAAACCAAAAACTTCACTCCAAGGAGGCAGAGCTCCTCAACGGAGGAGTCGCAAGTTTAAACAGCGGCCTGCAGCACCCTGCGGCCAAAGGAAGCATCCGAAGATGCAGCCACATTAACCTTATAAAACTTAAAAGGCATGAACAGACGACCAGGTCGCCGCCTTGCACACTTGTGCAACCGACGCTTGATGTCGGAAAACCCAGGAAGCACCAATTGCCCTGGTGGAATGCGCCGTAACCGGAAAGGGAGGCGCCCGCCCTTTGAGAGCATAGGCTTGAATGACGGTTTGTCTGATTCCCCTAGAAATGATGGCAGACGAAACCGCTTGGCCCTGTTATGGACCAGAGACTGTCACAAACAGTGAGTCGGACTTCCGAATAGAAGCAGTAGCAGACAGGTACACCCGTAAGGCTCGTACCACATCCAATATGTGCAGCGCAAACTCTCTGGGATGCGATGGGTGAGGACACAAGGACGGGAGGACAATGTCCTCATGTAGGTGAAAGGTCGACACCACCTTTGGCAAAAAGGAAGGTCGCAGATGCAATACCGCCTTATCCTTATGGATGACTAAATATGGCGACTTGCAGGACAAAGCCGCCAACTCAGACACCCGTCAAACAGAAGTGATTGCCACTGAAAGGCCACCTTCTGAGACAAGACAAGAGGGGAATATCCCGGATATTCCCAAAAGGAGGTTCCTGGAGGACCGAGAGCACCAAATTCAGATCCCACGGTGGGAGAGGAGGCTTGACAGGAGGGAGCACATGGCGAACCCCCAACACAAGGTGCTAACCAAAAAATGACCCGCTAGAGGTCGCTGAAAGAAGACGGCCAAGGCCGAAATCTGATCCTTGATGGTACTCAAAGCAAGCTTTTGGGTCACTCCACACTGCAGAGGACGCAGGATTCTGGGGGCGGAATACGTCCGAGGACGCCAGTCCAGCGCTTTGCATATGGCGATATAAGCTTTCCAGGCACAGTGATAGATCTGCCTGGGGGAAGACTTCCGTGTCCTTAACATGGTCAAAATGACCGAGTACGAGAGACCTCCGTCCCTCAACACCTGGCTTTCAACAGCCCTGCCGTTAAAGCCAGAGACTGTAAGCCGGATGAAACATAGGACCTTGAGACTGAAGGTCCTCCCTCATCGGCAACCTCCAGGGAACGTCCGCGACGAGACGTACCAGATCAGCGTACCAGTGATGCTGAGGCCAATCCGGAACAATTAGGATCACCGGAGTTTATATCAGGCGATAAGGACCCTATGGGGCCACCAACGCTTCCGAGGCATCGCCCAAGGATCCCTGGATCTGGCCACAACCTCGACCCTTGCGATTGAGTCGAGAGGCCATCAGGTCCACATCCGGTGTGCCCCACCGTCGGCAAAGGAGTTGAAATATGCAAGGACCACTCTTCTTGTTCCGGCGTCTGGCGATTGGTGACTCAGATAGTCCGCCTGCCCATTGTCTATGCCCAGAATGTAAATGGCCTACAGAGCTGGCACGTTTCTTCCGGCCCACTCCAGGATACGGACTACCTCGGAAGCCGCAGCTGAGCTCCGAGTCCCCCCTTGATGGTTTACATACGCCACCGCCGTGGCGTTGTCCGACTGGCTCCTGATGGAGCGACCCCGTACTCTCTCCGACCTGAGGAGAGACACAGTCCGATGGCCCGTATTTCCAGAACAGTGATTGGTAAACGGGCTCGTCCGGAGTCCAAGGCCTTGAGCCGACAGGACTCCCCAGACTCCACCCCAGCCCGTCAGGCTGGTGTCCGTCGTGAGTACCGTCCATTGGATGGGAGGGGAACGACTTTCCGGACCGAAGAGCCGAGGATCTCAACCACCATGTCAGGGGCGCCCTGACCAGGTGAATCACCTGGATCTGAAGATCCAAGGACCACGGGGATTTGTCCCAGGTGGACAAGATCTCCTTCTGCAATGCCCTGGTGTGTGATTGGGCATATGGAACGGCCGCGAAGGAGGCCACCACGAGTCCCGGGACTCTCATGCAAAAAAACGGATTGACAACCATTTTTGGGATGTCAGCACCCGCACCGCAGACTGAAGTGTCAGCAACTTCTCCAGAGGTAGGATACCTTTGCCTCCAAGGAGTCCAGAATCAGAACTAGATACTCCAGACACTGAGTCGGGACCAGGACTGACTCCTGAATGTTCAGGAACCACCCGAAGTCCCTGAGGGTCTAATTGACGATAGTCACCTTTCCTCTAAGTCTGAGCCACTTTCTGCTCTTAGCAGAAGATCGTCCAGATAGCCCACGACAGCAATACCTCGCTGTAACAGAAGGCTAAAACCGGAGCAAGCACCTTGGTGAACACCCTTGGTGCCGAGGCTAGGCCGAAAGGAAGAGCCACAATCGATAGTGGACTTCGCTGATCGCAAGCGCAGAAACTTCTGGTGACTTGCGCAGATCGGAACATGCAAGTAGGCGTCCTTGAAGTCCAAGGACGCCAGAAGAAAATCCCTTGGTGGAGTGTAGCGATCCCCGTGCGAATGGATTCCATGCGGAATTTCTGCACCTTCTCGAAGGCATTCAGGGCCTTGAGGTCCAGGATAGGTCGAACCACGTCCTATTTTTGGGACGACAAACAGATTCGAGTAGAATCCCTGAAAACTCTCCTGTGACGGAACCGGCACAATCACTCCGGACCTGATCAAATCCTGTACAGCCCCCAAGAGGGCTGCCCGACAGGTAGGAAGGAGAGGAAGATTCGAAAGAAAGAATCTGTCTGGGGGCCAGGATCGGAATACTATCCTGTATCCTGAGGTGACCACCTCCACACCCACCAGTCGGAGATTCGGGAGGACCACCGATTCGTGACCTGCGAAGTCGTCCCCCCACCCCAGAGTCGGGCGGAGGCAAGACTTCACGCGGAGGTGGGCTTGGGAGCCGCTTGTTTGGCTTACGCACCCAGGGGCACTTGTGCCCACCAGCCGCACTGCCGTCAGTCTGAGAGGGCCTACCCGTGGACTCTGACTGACGAAAAAATAGGATTTTTATAACAGCTTACCTGTAAAATCCTTTTCTTGGAGTACATCACGGGACACAGAGCGACATAGTCATTACTAATGGGTTATATAGATACCTTCAGGTGCTGGCACTGGCAACTTCCAAAACCGGAAGTACCCTCCCCTATATAAGCCCCTCCCATCCGGGAGCACCTCAGTTTTGTAGCAAAGCAATAAGTGTCCCTAAAGAGGGGCGGGAGCTCTGTGTCCCGTGATGTACTCCAAGAAAAGGATTTTACAGGTAAGCTGTTATAAAAATCCTATTTTCTTTCTCGTACATCACGGGACACAGAGCGACATAGTCATTACTAATGGGATGTCCTAAAGCAATGCCCAACGAGGGGGGGGGGATACACCATACATAAGCTGAGCGCTATCAGACATGAGGATCTTTTGCGGCCTGCAACACACTGCGCCCAAAGGCGACATCCTCCTGACTTCTAACGTCCACCTGGTAGAACCTAGTAAACGTGTGTACTGAAGACCATGTTGCGGCCTTACAGATTTGAGCCAGAGAGGCCTGGTGATGCACTGCCCATGAAGTTCCAACTGCTCTCGTGGAGTGCGCTCTAACTTTGAACGCAGGCGGTCTCCTTCTCAAGCCATAGGCTTGCATTATGACCTGTCGAATCCACTTGGCTAAAGTAGATTTTGATGCTGCCTGACCCTTTCTGGGGCCTTCCGGCAGAATAAACAAAGTATCCGTTCTGCGAATCTGAGCAGTGGCTTTTAGATAAGCTTTAACTGCTCTTACTACATCCAAAGAATGCAATAACTTTTCCTCTACCGAAGTAGGTTTGGGAAAAAAAGAAGGAAGAACCACATCTTGGTTCAAATGAGACCTCGATACCACCTTAGGAAGAAAGGCTGGATGAGGACGTAACACTACTCTGTCCTTATGGATAACCAGATATGGCTCCTTACAGGACATAGCTGCTAATTCCGACACTCTTTTAGCCGAACAAATGGCTACTAGAAAAATCTATTTCCTGGTGAGAAGAACCAAAGAAATATGCTGTAATGGTTCAAATGGTTGTTTCTGTAGAACCGACAGAACCAAGTTTAGATCCCATGGACATATGGGAATATTAACCGGAGGACTAATACGCATCACTCCTTGTATAAAGGCTTTGACTAGTGAATGCGAAGCCAAGGGCCTTTGAAAAAATATTGACAAGGCCGAAATCTGACCCTTGATAGTACTCAAGGCAAGCTTCCTATCTACAGCCCATTGTAGGAAGTCCAGAATCCTACCTATTACATATTTACGTTAATGCCATTTCTTGGCCTCAAACCAGGCGATGTACGCCTTCCAGATTCTATAGTAGATCTGCCTGGATACCGGCTTCCTGGCATTGATCATGGTAGATACCACAGAATTAGAGAGCCCTCTCTTTTTTAGAATGTGGGCTTCAATAGCCAGGCCGTCAAACCTAGGGCTGGTAAGGAAGGGTGGTATATCGGTCCTTGCGAAAGCAGGTCCGGACGATGTGGGAGGGTCCAAGGACTCCCCACAGACATTTTTACAATCTCTGCGTACCATGCTCTTCGGGGCCACGCTGGAGCCACCAGAATCACTGGTTTGTTTTCTACCCTGATTCTGCGGAGTAATCGAGGTAACAATTGTGGCGGTGGGAATGCATATATCAGCTTGAACTGATCCCAAGGGAACACTAGGGCATCCGAGCCGCAAGCTAGGGGATCCCTTGTCCAAGAGACAAACCTGTCCACTTTTGCGTTGAATCTGGATGCTAGCAGATCTACATCTGGTGTTCCCCACCGCTGACATATTGTCCGGAAAACCTCGGGATGAAGGGACCATTCCCCTGGGCATAATTGTTGGCGACTTAGAAAGTCCGCCTTCCAATTCTCCACTCCTGGAATGAATACCGCAGATATGGCTGGGACATATCTTTCTGCCCATTTCAGGATGTAATTTACTTCCCTCTGGGCTGCACGACTCCTGGTGCCCCCCTGATGATTGATATATGCCACTGCTGTGGCATTGTCTGATTGAATTCTGACAGGGGACCCTTGGAGTTTGGATGTCCATGCTACTAGGGCATACGGGCTGCTCGTATCTCTAAGAGATTGATGGGCAGGGCCTTTTCCGCATCCGACCATCTGCCTTGGAGAGACCATTGCTCCAGTACTGCTCCCCAGCCTATAAGGCTGGCATCTGTAGTGACCACCTTCCAAGAAATCGGACTGAAGGATTTCCCTCTTTCCAGATTCTGGGGAACCAACCACCAGCGGAGGCTCTTGCGAACGGAAGGGGACAAGGACATTGGTAAGTCTAGGGCCTGAACTTTTTTGTTCCAGGCTGACAGTATGGCCCTTTGCAAATTCCTTGAATGGAATTGACCGTAGGGTACTGCTTCGAATGATGCCACCATTTTTCCCAGCAGCCTCATGCACAGGCGTATGGATGGCTGTCTTTTTGTACCCACTAAGTGGATCAAATCTCTCAAAGACGACCCCTTTTCTTGAGGCAAGAAAATTTTCCTCTGGTCTGAATCCAGCCTTAGCCCCAAGTATTCCAGACTTTTGACTGGTTTTAGGGCTGACTTGTCTCGGTTGATAATCCAACCGTGATATTCCAGATACTTGATTGTCTCGTGAACAACCACTTCTAGTTTTTCCACTGAGTGGTCTATCAGCAACAAGTCGTCTAGATATGCCATTATCGTTACACCTCGTGTTCTTAGATTGGCCAATAATGGGGCCAGAATTTTTGTGAACACTCGTGGTGCTGTGGCCAGACCGAAGGGTAAGGCTCTGAACTGAAAATGGCGCCCTTCTACCGCAAAGCGTAGAAATTTTTGGTGGGCTGGAAAGATGGGAATGTGCAAATAAGCATCTTTGATGTCGATCGAGGCTAACCATTCCTCCCCTTGTAGGGCAGTGGCCACCGATCGGATCGACTCCATCCGGAAAGTCCTGATATGTAGGAATTTGTTTAGCCCTTTTAGATTTAATATGGGCCTCACGTCCCCGTTTGGCTTCGGGACTGTAAAGAGGTTTGAGTAAAACCCGAACCCCCATTCTTCCAGGGGAACCTCTATAATTACTGCTTGGAGCAATAATTGTTCTAGTGCCAACAGGAGGGATCCTCTCTTCTGGGGATCCCTTGGCACGTTTGACCTTATAAAGTGGGAAGGAGGGGAGTCTTTTAACTCCAATTTGTATCCCAGATTTACTGCGGAGAGCACCCATCTGTCTCTGATCGTGTCCCGCCAGGTCTCTGTGAACAACTGAAGTCTTCCCCCCACCCGATTGAGTGGGGGCAACCCTTCATGCATTTGACTTTGGGGGAGGTTTTGTACCTCTCCTGCTCCAGGGCTTCTTGTTACCCTGCAATTGTCCCTGATTTTTACCTCCGGGATTTGACCGAGGAGGCCGTCGGAACTGTTTCACAGCCGATGTCCTAGGGACTGGAGAAGCAGGCCTCTTAAAAGAGGGACCTCTAACTCTGTTTTTAACCGGCAAAAGTGTACTTTTACCGCTGGAAATTCTCTGGATATATTTGTCCAGGTCTTCCCCGAATAAGGGTTCACCATGAAATGGGAAGCTGACCAACAACTTTTTACAGGGAGCTTCAGCAGACCAGTTTCTGAGCCATAAAAGCCTGCGCATATGTACTACAGACAGCGTAAGGCGGGAGGCCTGATGGATTGAATCCTTTATAGCGTCCACCGCAAAGCATAAGGCTCTAGGTAGATCAGCTAGGGCAAGAGCCTGCTGATCTGGCAAGTCCCTTAAGACCTGTTTCAACTGATCCTTCACTGCTTGGCAGACCCCAATAGCTGCCACTGCTGGTTGTGTCACCAATCCTGCTGTAGCAAAAGCAGATTTTAATAAGGACTCTAATTTTTTATCTATTGGGTCCTTGAACATTTGGACATTATCCACTGGACATGTCGGTGATTTATTCACACAAGAGATGGCTGCGTCCACTGTAGGGACCCTCCATTTTTTGACGAACTTATCCTTCATGGGATAGACCACTTGAAATCTCTTGGGAGGAGTAAATATTTTATCAGGATGCTCCCAATCCTGGTAAATGAGCCCTTCCAGTAAAGGATGGATCGGAAAGGAACAAACAGTCTGGGGAGCTTTTAGCGACCCCAACGAGGAGACAGAAGTGGATGATGGCTCCGCAAGGGGCATTTTAAATGCTGATCGGACCATGTTAGTCAGGGACTGAACCCATAATCTTTCAGCATGTGATGCTGAGGATGGCTCTTCCACTGTTGATTCCTCTACAACAGAATCGACCTCATCCTGATCCCCTTCAGGTAGGTCGATCCCTGTATGGGACTGTTGCTCCGCTAACAGGCACTCTGAGGGAGGAGACGGAGATCGAGCGCTTTTTTCCTGTGACAGGGAAGCAGCGATCAATGCTGACAATCTCTCTTCCAGCCCTCCCAGAGCTGAGGAAAAAACTTCCTCTGTTACATACACAGGAGCATGTGAACTGAGGACAGCCACAGTACCAGGTACTCCTGAGGGTGCTCTACGGTCACTAACCTCTGATTCTTCAGGGGAGATTGGTGCAGCCGAAGCATGCCCAAGATCCTTAGAGCCCGATGGAGACCCCCTATGCTTCCTGGGATTTTTAGTCCCGGAGTTTTTAGACGGCATATTCCTAAGCCCAAAGCTGAGGTATTCCAGCCGAAATACACCACTTACTGACAATAGTCTAGCACAAATGCTGCTATAAAAACAGTTGGTGTCTACTAATGTGCCTTTCTATGGGGATGCCTGCATCAACCGCTTGCTGTATGCCTTTTTTAAATGTTGCCAGCTCTGTCTCTGCACTCCATAGCCAGCTCACAACACATAATTGTGGTTTTTAACATGCTGGGACGCCCGCACATGCGCAGAAGCGCTGCGGCGCGCACAGAGCGTCATCCCCCAAGCTCCGCCCCCTTTCCCGGCTCACCTCTATATATAGAGGCGCGTGCACACGCACGCGCGCGGCCACGTGCGCCTTCGGCGCTAATTTTGAAAAGGGAAACTAGGGACAAGAGCCAGGGCCCCTTTTGCCGCAGGCCGGGGGATGGACGAGCATTGCAACATGGCAGAGGAAGCAGTTTCCCACAAGAGAACTCACCATCTGCCTGGACTTGCTCTGATAAAAAGAAACTAGTCCACATGACAAGAAACGTTCCACAGTGGCCTCTAGTGGATTAACACAGGTACCGCAGTATATTATTATTATTATTTTTTTTCTTGGCCACTATTAAAATTATTACATTTTTTAGTAGTTACAGGCATGCATATTATTTAGCGGGAATACCGTTAGGTAACAGGCAGAAAGACATATTAGGCTTGGGGGTCCCCTCAATAGAACCAAGTTCCTGAGGGGCCCCCACTTACCTTTTCCCCGCCGCAGGACTCTGTTTGGCCACAGAAGCCCAAACTTCACCTATCACGGCAGGCATTGTAATCAAACCTTCAGGGACCGGGTTCCCAAGGATTCCACTCCCCTGGACCTGTATAGCACCCTGCACAGAAAACATCTTGGTCATGGGTATGACCAGAGCTCTGGATCCCAGGGTCCAGCTCTCCTAAGAGAAGCATTACAGGCAAAACCTTGCTCTTCTCTGCAAGGCCCGGGTACCGACCGTTTAGCTATGAAGCTTTTTTGGTCGGATCCGGAATAGCTTACTGAGGCCCAAAAGAACCTGTACGCAAGCTCAGTGAAAAACACATGTTTCTTCTTGGCCAACACCTTAGACACTGGCAAAAAACTGAGGTGCTCCCGGATGGGAGGGGCTTATATAGGGGAGGGTACTTCCGGTTTTGGAAGTTGCCAGTGCCAGCACCTGAAGGTATCTATATAACCCATTAGTAATGACTATGTCGCTCTGTGTCCCGTGATGTACGAGAAAGAAAACCCCGTTTTGTTGGAAAGGAAGGCCCCTGTTTGCGGCGGGCCTCCTCACCCTTGCTAGTCTAAGGAAGAAGAGTGCTTTTACCTCCCGTGACATCCATGACGATGTCATCCAGAGCAGCACCGAAAGGTCTACCACCTTTAAATGGTAGATCCGTCAGGAGCTTCCTAAGGCTAGGTCAGCAGACCAGCATTTCAACCAGATAAGACGACGCAATACCACCGCCGGGACAGAGGCCCTGGATATTAAAGGGGCCGCGTCCAACGTGGCGTCGCACACATAAACCAGGCCCTGAACCAGTTGGTGGGCCAGAGCAACTGTGTCTGGAGGAAGATTATGCTCCTGTACAGCTAGGTGCAACATTTTTGCCCAACCTGTAAGTGTTTAAGACACAACGGTCGCCGCTACCACAGGCCGTGGGGCGGATCCCAACAAGGCAAACATGGCTCTGCTCACCACTTCTGACCTCCTGTCAGTGCGGTCCTCAAATGCAGGAGTCCCCTCCATCGGGAGAGTGATGACCTTGTTCAACCGGGCGACTGGGGGAGAAGCCCACTTTTTAAGTAGGGCATCTTCAAGGGGTATCTGATAGACAAACGCCGCGGGACCATAAAAAAATTCTTCTGCGGCTTTTCCCAGACCTTATCAATGAGCTGGTCAAAGAAATTACATATGGAAAAACCTCTTTAGAAGGCCTGGCCTTAAAAGAACCCAAGGAGACTGTATCCGCCTGAGGTTCTGCATCCGCAGCATTTTAGCTTGAGAGTGTCCCTCACCGCAGTCATGAGTACACTAACAAGCGCCCTGTCATTTACTGACTCAGAACTGGAGTTTTCCTCATAAGGAATGTCCTGTTCAAAACCATCCAATACATTCAGAACTAGGGTCCTGAGCGGTAGTGGCTAGGCCCATATCTGAATCAGCGCACTGCCCTCATGAAGTAAAGTGGGGAGAGGGCGCTTTTTTTTTTTTGCTTCCTTGCGCTTGCACACAGCTCCCATCCTGGTCAGAAATGATTCCAGGACTGCCCACAACTGGTCCCTAGGGACCGCAGGTGCTGAAGCACTGCCTGTTGTCCACTGACATTTAGGGGAAGCTGGTGACAGAGACTCCATATTGCCCCCCTCTGAGACTCCTCAGATAAAAAGTCCACCCACAGGCTGTGCTGACTGAGGAGGGGGCGCCCAGGGGACTCACCAAACCGGACCAGGGACCGCTCAGTTCCGCTGTCTGTACCGCGCTGTGTCAGCGCTGGTGAACTGTGAGGTGATTGTGAGGAGATTCACGCTGTTACAGCAGCGCTAGAGGCCAAAACTAGTGCTGAAGAGCGCGCGGGCTACAAGAAAATGGCCGCCGCACTTCACTGAGGCGATCCGCGGCAAGATGGCCGCCATGACTCAGCAAAAGTGAAAAAAACAGCACACACACAGCGCCACTCAGCGCTCAGGCCCCAAAACACACAAAAAAAGGCCCCAAGCATATCTGCAGACCAGCATTAGCCCCTCCAAGAACAGTGTGACCCCCAGGCACCCCACACAGCACAGCGCCAGCAATGGTGACAGAGAGCGACAATAAAATACAGGGGGAGACAGGGAAAATCCCCCACAGAGAAACACACAGCCTTTTGTACTCACCTGCAGGCAGGAGAGACTACTTACCCGTCCCCTGAGGGACCCACTGGTGTGTTTCTGACAGGACTATCACAGTGCAGTACTGAGTAGCTGTCGGCCCGGTCCACCGCGAAAGATACAGTCAGTCAGGAACTGTTCAGTCTTGAGAGGACCGTGGGAGCATGAAAGCAAACCCGGCCACCCCTGGAGTCATGGGGCCTGTCGTGAACTGAGTCTCACGCACACAAGGCGAGGATCAGCACGCTCGATGGTCGGACAGGGAAGACTACGAGGATATCTTGTACCCAACCTGTTGCCCAGCCGACAGTTGATAGAAGATTCTCAAAAATAAAATCAAAAAGAATTCCAGAAAAGGAATAAAAATAGGTCAGGAGACTGGCTCCTGAGAGAGCCACGTCTTCTCCTTCTGCTAGGCAGAAAAAAACTGAAGTCTGCTGACTGTAGTGGGAGGGTTATGTCCGGAGGGACCGCCCCCTGGGTGGGGCTGTTCAGCTCTGGCTTTTAGAATGTATGTATAACATCTCACATTCTGCCTAGGTCTTCTCCTGCAAGCAGGGACATAACCCACGTGTAAAGTGTAAAGAGACACCGTGTCAGTCCATGGATGATAAGAGAAATTATTATTATTTATTTTTTTACATACTGTCACCAGTCAGTATCCCTGATCACCGCCACACCCGTTATATAATGACGCTGTACTGCACTGGTGACCGTATGTAAAAAAATATTTTAAAAATTTTGAATTTTTTTATAATTTCTCAGTTTTCCCCAAAAAATTTGGACAAAAAATTATAACTTCAAAAAAACTCGTCATGCCTCTTACTAAATACCTCAGACTGTCTACTTTCCAAAAACGGTTGATTTTCTGATATTTGTACTGTCCTGGCATTTTTGGGCCTCAACAAATGAGATCGTCCGTCAGTACATCAGGATTGATCGATTTTCAGATATCTATCCCATAGTTTGTGGTCTCTATAACTTTCCTACAGATAAATAATATACACTGATTTGGGTTCTTTTCACCAAAGCAATGTAGCAGAATACATTTTGGCTTAAATATATGAAGAACGATTATTTATTTGCAAAATTTTAGAACAAACTAATAAAAATTCGCTTTTTCAAATTTTTTTTTTTGTTTATTTAGCAAAAAAAAATAAAAAAAAATACAATGATGAGTAAATACCACCAAAGGAAAGCTCTATTTATGTTAAAAAAAAAAAATGATAACAATTTAATTTGGGTACAGTGTTGCATGACCGCGCAATCGTCATTCAAAGAGTGACAGCGCTGAAAGCTGAAAATTGGTCTGGGCAGCAGAGGTGAGCCCGCTTCACATTCCACAATGGTTGTCACTTACCTTTGGCTGCAGCCTCTCCCCTTCCACCAAGAACTCGGCGCTGCCTTTGGACACGCTGGCCACGCCCTGTACCAGTCGGCGGCAGGCGTTCTGACCAATCCCGAAGCTGTAACATCTATAGGACAAAAAAAAAAAAAAAAAACAGTATCACAACATAAAGGTAAAAAAACGTAGAGGCACTTTTTATGTCATCTGGACTGGAAATTTTAGGTTTTTTTTTGTCTTTTTTGTTCATTTTTGGATTTAGCGCATCATTTGTTATTTAAATAAAAATTATTATAAGATTTATAATAATAAAAATAATATATAAATCTTATAATAATTATTAAATGATAATTATTTTCTTTATTTTTTTTTTTTTTTAGTCATCCATTGAATATCCACAAATAAGGCATTATTTATTTGTGTTCAGAACCTCTGAAATTATTATAGTAAAAACAAAGGACAAAGCCGTACTCCATAAAGTTTAATCAAAGCATATGGCTTCCAACACAGTCCCCACCCTAAGCCACACCCCAACTGATGCGTTTCACTCTGATTGGGCTCATTGGTATAAGCAACCATTTTTACAAAACTAAACGGGTTCATTCAGTTTGTTTTTGTTGTGATTAGCTTGGCCACAGCTAATCGCGTGGTACAGATGGGCTGTGATTGGCCCTGTCTGTACTATGTGATCACTGTGACCAATCACAGCTAGCAACACAATTGTATACAATGGATGGCATGAAAGGAAGCCAATCATTGTTTACAATTGCCATTGTCTCTACAAATGAGCCCAGTCGGGGGCCGAAACGCGTCGGTTGGACATGGCTTGGGGTTTGGACTGTGTCGCAAGTCACCGGGTGCAGAGGGGGACCAGAGGAACATGCTCAGGACTTGGTCTTTTCTTTGTGTCCACAGTGATTATCTACGGGAGTCACAAACCCGCCCACCTTTCCCTCAAAGCCGCCTCCTATCTGCTTACCGGGTGAAGGAAGAATGGTGGCGGATCAGCTCGATGACTTTCCCCGTGTTGCTGACGGCACCGTCGGTGAGCAGGAAGAGGAGACGCGGATAACCCCGGCACACCGGCTGCCTTATGATCCAATTCAGCGGAGATAAGATGTTGGTCCCGCCCATGTCGGCCCGCAGCTTCTTAATGCTTTCGCAGGCGATGGCCAGACTTTCCTAGAAGAGAGAAATGAGGAAATCAAATATTCCCATCACACAAGAAGAGACTGGGACGTATTCATGTAAAGTATATAAATTAACGTATATGATTATTATTATTTTTAATAATTATATAAATTATATATTTAAATATAAATAATTATCTAAATCAATCATATATACAATATAATAATTGTATATTATCCAAATTAATGTATATTAATATTATTTGTTTTAATTATATAAATGTTATATTTAAATATAAATAATTATAATATAAATCAATCATATATACAATATAATAATTGTATATTATCCAAATTAATGTATATTAATATTATTTGTTTTAATTATATAAATGTTATATTTAAATATAAATAATTATAATATAAATCAATCATATATACAATATAATAATTGTATATTATCCAAATTAATGTATATTAATATTATTTGTTTTAATTATATAAATGATATATTTAAATATAAATAATTATATAAATCAAATCATATATACAATATAATAATTGTATATTATCCAAATTAATGTATATTAATATTATTTGTTTTAATTATATAAATGATATATTTAAATATAAATAATTATATAAATCAATTATATATACAATATAATAATTGTATATTATCCAAATTAATGTATATTAATATTATTTGTTTTAATTATATAAATGATATATTTAAATATAGGTCTATAAATAAATCAAATACAAAATTATATATAATATAATATAATAATTGTCCGTTATTAAAAATGATGTATATTATCTAATTTAATGTATACTAATATTATTATTTTTAATATATAAATGCAACAGGGCGAATCACGTTAATGCCAAATCCTTCTCTAAATCATTTAGATGTTCATTGGCAGGACTGTACATGTGCCTTCTTGAGGAGGGGGACTCGCCGTGTTTGGAGGAAGAAAAATGGTGACTATGACCTTAAGAATTCCATCCCTACAGTCACACGGAGGAGGAAACATGAGGCTTTGGGATTGTTTCTCTGATAAAGGTCCAGACCGACTTTGCCGCATTGAGGGGCCAATGGGCGGGGCCATGTATTGTAAAATCTTGGGTGAGAACCTTCTTCCCTCAACCAGAACACTGAAGATGGGTCATGGACGGGTCTTCCAGCATGACAATGACCCAAAACATACCGCCAAAGCAACAAAGGAGCGGCTCAAGAAGAAGCACATTAAGGTCATGGAGTGGCCTAGCCGGTCTACAGACCTTAATCCTATAGAAAATTTATGGAGGGAGCGGAAACTTCGAGTTGCCAAGAAACCTTCAGGATTTAGAGAAGATCTGTAAAGAAGAGAGGAACCAAAATCCCTCCTGAGATGTGTGGAAACCTGATCACCACCTACAAGAAACGTCTGACCTCTGTGCTTCCCAACAAGGGTTTCTCCACCAACTACTAAGGGGATCAAATACTTATTTTACTCCATTTATAACATTTGTATTGTGGGTTTTTTCTGGATATTCGGTTGATATTCTGTCTCTATCATATAAAATACTCCTATGATAGAAATTATAGACCCTTCATTTCTATGTAAGTGGGCAAACTTACACCATCAGCAGAGGAGACGATCATTATCCCCCCCCCCCCACTGTATATATTCTGTAGGAAGCAGCGCTCTACCTTACAGGTCAATCTTGTGTCCCCACTACAGAAGGATGACCCCGGTGTCACCCCCTATCTATAGGAATGCAGACCGGTGGTCACAGTTCACTCCTATTATTGATTTCATATACTGTATAGGAGATACAAAGTAACAGATTTTGTTTTCTTGTATCGCCTCACTGTGCTGTAACTTCCTGTTTGTATATATACAGTATCTGACAAAAGTAAGTACACCCCTCAGTCACATTTGTGTAAATCTTTTCATGTGACAACACTGAAGAAATGACACTTTGCTACAATGTAAAGTAGTGAGTGTACAGCTTGTATAAGAGCCGGTTCGCACAGGGGCAACACGACTCTGGCCGCGACTTTGCGAGGCGACCTGGACACGACCTGAGCGGGCACCACAGCGCGACTTGGGGCGACTTCAAGTCGCCTCCAGGACAGGCAACTTTCCAGTGGCCAATCAAACAACAATCAGCTCTGTGGGAGGGAGGGGGGAGGGAGGGGTTTGCCTGAGAAAACAATTTTCTCTTCCTGTATTGTTGCTTCAGTTAAGACAGGGGATCCGACTTTGGAGGCGACTTCCATTGAAATCAATGGGTACAAGTCGCCTAGAAGTCGGATTGAAGTAGTACAGGAACCTTTTCTGAACTTGTAGCGACTTCAGTAGTGTACACTAAGACGGCTCTCATTGACAAACATGGAATTTGACATGTTGCGCGACTTGGGGCGACTTCAAGTCGGATCCCAATTCGCCCCTGTGTGTACCGGCTCTTACAGTGTAAATTTGCTGTCCCCTCAAAATAACTCAACACACAGCCATTAATGTCTAAACCGCTGGCAACAAAAGTGAGTACACCCCTAAGTGAAAATGTCCAAATTGGACCCAATTAGCCATTTTCCCTCCCCGGTGTTATGTGACTCGTTAGTGTTACAAGGTCTCAGGTGTGAATGGGGAGCAGGTGTGATAAATTTGGTGTTATCGCTCTCACTCTCTCATACTGGTCACTGGAAGTACAACATGGCACCTCATGGCAAAGAACTGTCTGAGGATCTGAAAAAAAAGAATTGTTGCTCTACATAAAGATGGCCGAGGCTATAAGAAGATCGCCAAGACCCTGAAACTGATCTGCAGCACGGTGGCCAAGACCATCCAGCGGTATAACAGGACAGGTTCCCCTCAGAACAGGCCTCGCCATGGTCCACCAAACAAGTTGAGGTCACGTGCTCAGCGTCATATCCAGAGGTTGTCTTTGGGAAATAGACGTATGAGTGCTGCCAGCATTGCTGCAGAGGTTGAAGGGGTGGGGGGAGGGGTCAGCCGGTCAGTGCTCAGACCATACGCCGCACACTGCATCAAATTGGTCTGCATGGCTGTCGTCCCAAAAGGAAGCCTCTTCTAAAGATGAGGCACAAGAAAGAGCCGCAAACAGTTTGCTGAAGACAAGCAGACTAAGGACATGGATTACTGGAACCATGTCCTGTGGTCTGATGAGACCAAGATAAACTTATTTGGTGTCAGATGGTGTCAGGCGTGTGTGGCGGCAACCAGGTGAGGAGGACAAAGACAAGTGTGTCTTCCCTACAGTCAGGCATGGTGGTGGGAGTGTCATGGTCTGGGGCTGTATGAGTGCTGCCGGCACTGGGGAGCCAGGGGCGGATCCAGAGTCTTTTCTCGGGACAGGCACTGCCAAAAAATATTTTTTTTTGTTTTGGGAAATTTATCGGGGAAATGGCTGGTGTCGGCACTTCAATCATCCCGGCACCATGGTTGTTATGGTGTCAGGATGATTGAAGCGCATTATTTATATTATTACATTGTAATATAAAATTAAATAGTTCAATGCAGAATCAGTGGGAGCCCCGAGTGTGTCACTTGCCACCGTCGCCTGCAATTAGTGGGAGCCCTGAGCGTGTCACTTGCCACACCTTGCTGATTGTCACTTGCCACGTCACCTGCCACACCTTGCGGATTGTCACTTGCCACGTCACCTGCCACATCTTGCGGATTGTCACTTCCCACATCACCTGCCACACCTTGCTGATTGTCACTTGCCACGTCACCTGCCACACCTTGCTGATTGTCACTTGCCACGTCACCTGCCACACCTTGCTGATTGTCACTTGCCTGCCACCAGATGCAGATTGTCATTTGCCACGTCACCTGACACAATTTGCGGATTGTCACTTGCCACGTCACCTGCCACACCTTGCTGATTGTCACTTGCCTGCCACCAGATGCAGATTGTCATTTGCCACGTCACCTGACACAATTTGCGGATTGTCACTTGCCACGTCACCTGCCACACCTTGCGGATTGTCACTAACTTGCCTGCTAAGGTGTAGTTTTGGTTGTCTCTTGCTGTGTCCCAGACTCCCAGAGATAATGTAATCTCTCTGCTGCCTGCACAGTGAGGGCGGAAGTCACTGCAGGAATGCAGGGCAGGCACGGGCGGTGAGAGATGATCTCATCTCTCTGCTCCCCCGCTCCCGGCTAGCTGATTGGTCAGCTGCCACAATGAGCCTGCTCTCTCACTCTCACCTGCGCTGCCAACACACTGAGCAGCATGGTCTGCCCACGAACCGCGCCGCCCCCGACAACAAACCGCACCGCAAGCGGAACCGCCCACTTTCTTACCCGTCTGTGGAGCCGCACGCTATCGCACCTGCCCACAGAGCGGCCCGACGTGACTCACTGACGTCACTCATTGCTAGACGACAAGCGGCCCAGGCGTTAGCAACGAGTGCAGGGAAGAGGCTCCACCCACCTCCTCCTCCGCTCCTGGTATTGTGTCAGTGCGCCGCGTAACTACATTAGACGAGTCTCTCTCTCTCAGCGCCGCTGATCGGCTGATGTGAGAAACTAAGAGAGAGACTCCGAGGCAGCCGCAGAACAAGTACTGTATATACTCGAGTATAAGCCGACCCGAATATAAGCCGAGGCACCCAATTTTACCCAAAAAAACTGGGAAACTTATTGACTCGAGTATAAGCCTAGGGTGTCCATCTGCATGCCTCACTGTGCCTCACCGTGCCCATGTCTCACTGTGCCCATGCTTCACTGTGCCCATGACTAGACTGATGTTTAACATGGGAGTCTATGGAAGGAGTGCCCGGGTTTGAAAAATCAGTTCTCCCCGGCCGTAGGTCTCCCAGACACCAAACTTTGCACAGTTGTAGAGGAGATATGGGGCTACATTTGGGGTCCAGATGAACTATGGCCGGCCGGTAACGGGTCCCCAAAGTTCGGGAGATCAGGCGCAAAAAAAAAACAAAACAGAGCAAGCGAGTGTGACAGATGGTCTCGGGGGGGGGCAATTGCCCTGTTGCCCCCCCCTGGATCCGCCCCTGTGGGGAGCTACAGATCATTGAGGGAACCATGAATGCCAACATGTACTGTGACATACTGAAGCAGAGCATGATCCCCTCCCTTCAGAGACTGGACCGCAGGGTAGTATTCCAACATGATAACCACCCCAAACACACCTCCAAGACCACCACTGCCTTGCTAAAGAAGCTGAGGGTAAAGGTGATGGACTGGCCAAGCATGTCTCCAGACCTAAACCCTATTGATCATCTGTGGGGCATCCTCATACGGAAGGTGGAGGAGCGCAAGGTCTCTAACATCCACCAGCTCTGTGATGTCATCATGGGGGAGGGGAAGAGGACTCCAGTGGCAACCTGTGAAGCTCTGGTGACCTCCATGCCCAAGAGGGTTAATGCAGTGCTGGAAAATAATGGCGGCCACACAAAATATTGACACTTTGGGCCCAATTTGGACATTTTCACTTAGGGGTGTACTGACTTTTGTTGCCAGCGGTTTAGACATTAATGGCTGTGTGTTGAGTTATTTTGAGGGGAGAGGAAATTTACACTGTTATACAAGCTGTACACTCACTACTTTACATTGTAGCAAAGTGTCATTTCTTCAGTGTTGTCACATGAAAAGATTTACAGAAATGTGAGGGGTGTACTTACTTTTGTGAGATACTGTATATTTTTTTTATTCCCCCCCAATCTGAGACAGTCCCTTGGCCATTGCGATCCCCCACAATGCATTGCCCCCCCGTCCCCCCCCCCCACCTTCCTCCAGCCTTTGCACATATTGGATTTTTTCTTTGATCCCATGCTAAGCGTCAGCGCCGCCAATCCTGCAGACAGGAGGGATCAATAGAACAGACGGACGAGGCTCGCCCGCCTTAATCCTGCCGAGGGAAACCAAGAGCGCAAAAATTCCCCAGTGACCGCAAAGAGGCCGCCGCGCCTCTGTTCACTTTCACTTCCCCGCCAGACGAGGACACACCAGATTGCGAGCCGCGGCAGGAATTCCCCTCCCGTAATCCGTGCGCTCGGACAAAGCAGGATTAGGCGTCGGCTTTAAATAGACCCGAGGCGATCCTCAATATTTCGTCGAGCCGGCCGTCGCAAGCAAACTGATCCCACCGGTTGGTCAACCTGATGGGGTTACCATAATAAATACAGATCTGTAAATTGCGAGCGTGAAAATAACTCA
This sequence comes from Rana muscosa, assembly GCA_029206835.1. NCBI lineage: Eukaryota > Metazoa > Chordata > Amphibia > Anura > Ranidae > Rana > Rana muscosa. Next base: position 92,132,269 of record CM055124.1, on the reverse strand, counting down.
ATTTTCAGCAGGCTTTTCCTAGGGCTCCTGTGCAGCACTGCAGCCTCTTGTTAGATGTTTCCAAGCTGTTCCTTAATTGAATATCGTCATGAATCCAAACTGAAATTTCTTATAAAATCTGCCCGTTTCTGCCTATAAAATGAGTTTTCTCGGTTATTATCTGGCAATTTGGTTTTGGCACGCAGGGTATTGCTGGCCAGCTTGGTGGGGTTATCGTCCCAATCTCTGAGATTCTGCGGCATTTAAAGTTGAACTATAGGAAAAATGTTGGTTTTTTTGGGGGATATAATAATATAATAAGGAAGGGTTATAACCCCTGTCTGATTTTTTTTCCCCATCTGTGTCCCATTGGGAAGATTTCACTTGTCTCATAGCCAAACAGGAAGTGAGGGGAAATTCCACCTTTCAACCGCAATAAGTGTATATATATATATATATATTGCGGGTTTGAAGCGGTATACCGGGGTTATGGATAAAGCTATCAGCCATCAGCTATTTTTTTTTTTTCAGCCAGCAATTTTATTTGTTATGAAAGCAGTCCAATCACCTAATTAGCTGCTGGATTGCTTTCAGAAGCAGCAGAAAGAGACGCACCCCCCCCCCCTCCTTCCCTCCTGCCACTCACCGCTGTTTCTGGGGCTTACCGTTTTTACCGGCACACCTGAGAAAAACGACCCGACGGGTCATGCGGCTGGCCAAGGAAATTACCAGAGACCAGATTGTCTCTGATCACCTCTATGGTCTTGGAGGACTAGAGTGACATCATGATGTCACTTCCGGTCTAGGGTGGAAGTAAACAATTAATTTTTATTTTTTTAAAACAAAAGATCTTTTTTTTTTTTTTTTTTTTTGCTTTTAAAGGTGGAGGAGAGTTTTGGGGACTTATAGACCCCAGATCTCACCATAAAGAGGACCTGTCATCCCTTTATTCTATCACAAGGGATGAGGGATGTTTACATTCCATGCAATAGGAATAAAAGTGAAAAAAACAAACAAAACACAAGTAAAGGGACAGTGTAGAAATTAAAAATAAGAGAAATAAGAAAAAAAAATGAAAGCGCCCCCCCCCATCCTCAAAAGTGAACGCACATGTAAACAATGTTCGCACCACACATGTGAGGTATCGCAGCGATCGTTAGAGCAAGCGCAATAATTCTTGTCCTAGACCTCCTCTGTAACTCTAATCTGGTAACCTGTAAAAAAAAAATTAAAGCGTCGCCTATGGAGATGTTTAAGCATTTGTTGCCAATCCACGAGTGTGCGCAATTATAAGAGTTGACATGTTTGGTATCTATTTACTCGGCATAACATCATCTTTTATATTTTACCAATAAAGAAGGTTATATATTGTGGTTTTTTTTGCATTAGAATTAGTTAAAGGGTATATATTTTTTTTTAAATGGGTTTGAAAAACCGCAACAATCGCCTTTTTATTCTCTGGGGTCTCTGCTAAAAATATATATATAATGTTTGGGGGTTATAAGTAATTTTCTAGCAAAAAATATTGATTTTTACTTGCAAAGGAAAAGTGCCAGAAAAGGCTCGGTTGACAAGTGATTAAGGGAATTCCTACGGGAACCTCCCCAGCGCACCAGAACTAGGGGATTCTGATGTAAGGGGACGCTCTACGGGGACCCTGATGTAAGGGAGGACTTTGATTGGGACCCTGATGTAAGGGGGGACTCTGATGGGGACCCGGAAGTAAACGGGGTCTTTGGGGACCCTGATGTAAGGGGGGACTCTGATGGGGACCCTGATGCAAAGAGGGACTCTGATGGGGACCCTGATGCAAAAAGGAACTCTGATGGGGACCCTGATTTAAGGGGGGACTTTAATGGGGACCCTGATGTAAGAGAGGACTCTGATGATGACCCTGATGTAAGGGGGGACTTTAATGGGGACCCTGATGTAAGGGGAACTCTGATGGGACACCTGATGTCATGGGGGGACTCTGATGGGGACCTTGATGTAAGGGGGAACTCTGATGGGGACACTGATGTAAGGGGGGACCCTGATGTAATCGGGGGGCTCTGATGGTGACCCTGATGTAAGGGAGGACTTTGATGGGAACCCTGATGTAATGGGGGGACTCTGATGGGACCCCTGATGTTAGGGGGAACTCTGATGGGGAACCTAATGTAATGGGGGGGACTCCGATGGGGACCCTGATGTAAGGGGGGACTCTGATGGGTACCCTGATGTAAGGGGGGGACTCTGATGGGGACCCTGATGTAAGGGGGGGGACTCTGATGGGGACCCTGATGTAAGGGGGGGGACTCTGATGGGGACCCTGATGTAATGGGGGAACTCTGATGGGGACACTGATGTAAGGGGGGGAACTCTGATGGGGACACTGATGTAAGGGGGGGAACTCTGATGGGGACACTGATGTAAGGGGGGGAACTCTGATGGGGACCCTGATGTAAGGGGGGGCTTTGATGGGGACCTTTATGTAAAGAGGGACTCTAAAGGAAACCCTGATGTAAAGGGGGACTCTGATGTGGACCCTCATGTAAGGGGGAACTCTGATGGGGACCCTGATGTAATGGGGGGGACTCTAATAGGGACCCTGATGTAAAGGGGGACTCTGATGGGGACCCTGATGTAAGGGGGATGGGGACCTTGATGTAAAGAGGGACTCCGGTGGGGGCTCTAATACAAGGGGGGACTGTTAAGGACTCTAATGTAAGGGAGGACACTGATGGACATCCTGATGTAGAGGAAAGACTCTTTTTTTGGACCTTTATGAATGGCTCAGAATTTTGGGGGATTTCTTGGCTTTGTTTTCCAGAATCTTATCACGCTGATTATAAAACAAAAATTAATTCAGTAAAATTTTATGCATTCATTTTTATTTATTTTTTCAGCCCCCAGAAATGTGCGCATGTTCAGCGTGTGTATTAAACACAACAGTATAAATGGGCCCCCCGAGTGTCTGGCTCCTGCACTGCAGCTCTGCTGGCTGTGATGATGTGTGGGCAGCAGGTGGCGCTCTTCTTCAACGTTTCATCCCAGGCTTTTGGAGTCTCCGCTGGGAAATCGATCGGCTCCTCCTCAGCCCTGGGATCGTCTGAATGTAGAAATCGCCCTCCAGAGACGCGGACGCGACATGGAGACCATTTAGCGCGCTCGCGTTTGGCAGGCGGGGGAAACGCGCGGCGAGGGACGCGAAGCAGCACTTGGTGGAGGCGCCATAATTTCGTGATTTTTTTAATTCCAGGGAGACCTCCTGGAAAAAATAAAAAATCCTACGGCTGGCGGTGAACTGCAAATCCCAGCGAGCCGCCATCACGGGGCGAGCGTCACACTAAAGCGGAACTCCGGGAAGATATAAAAGACACAAATTAGTAAATGTACAAATGATTTGTAGGAAACCTGGTATCAGCTGCTGTCTCTGTGCAGTCGAGCTCAGACTGGGGGTAGGGGGAAGCAGCGCAGGGAGCCAATCAGTTTGGTTGCAGCGCAATGGAGCTTGCTGATAGGAGGAGAGAAAATAGTGACATAGAGACGACCTTATTATTCTGCTGCTTCTCCTTTCACTGTCCAATCAAAAAAAAAAAAAGTGTTGCCCGACTAGAGCGGAGAAAAATCAGGTCTCTTCCCCTGCCAGACAGGACTGTACTTGTGTGGCAGAGCTGTGCAAATCTCAGAACTGGATGGACAAAAAATATAAATCTTTTGGCAGGTAAAGCGGCTCTTCTCTAGTTCTGGGGTAACAAACGACTTCTCCTATTCACAGATCAGACACAGGGCCACCATCAGGGGGGTACAGGCAGTACACCTCTAAGGGGCCTGGAGGTCCCCAGGGGCCCGGATGGCAACCCCCTTTTTATTTTTTTTATTTTTTTATTTTATTTTATTTATTTTTTTAAATTTGTAATTTTTTTTAAATTTTTTTGTAAGGGGCCCAGAGGCCCGGAGGTCCCCGGATGGCAACCCCCCCTTTTTTTTAAAATTAAAAATAAAAAATAAATATCAATTTTTATAGATTTTTTTTTTTTGCAAGGGGCCCAGAGGTCCCCAGGGCCCCGGATGGCACCCCCCCCGCGCTTCTCAATTCGTGGCACCCCCCCCCCCGCTTCTCAATTTGCAGCAGCAGCAACCCCCCCGGTTCTCCTCTTCTGCTCCAGGGGGCCCATGCCTGCAGCTGTGAATCCCAAAATTCCTGATGGCGGCCCTGGTCAGACACCCCCACAACGCATGGCCAATACCTTCACAGGTATTATCATTATGGGATGGGCGGAGCTCTGACACACCTGAGCTCCAGTTTGCAGGTGTTCTGGAAGGTAATGTACTGAACCACAGAAGCTTACACTCCCCGCAGTCACCCACTATTATTATTATACATTTATATAGCTCTGACATATACCGCAGCGCTGTACAGAGATCACTGAGCCAATCACATCAGTCTCTGTACCAGAGGAGCTTACAATCTAATGTCCCCTCCCCCACATCACATCAGTCTCTGTACCAGAGGAGCTTACACTCTAATGTCCCCTCCCCCCACAGTCACATCAGTCTCTATACCAGAGGAGCTTACAGTCTAATGTCCCCCCCCCCCCCCCACAGTCACATCAGTCCCTGTACCAGAGGAGCTTACACTCTAATGTCCCCTCCCCCACATCACATCAGTCTCTGTACCAGAGGAGCTTACACTCTAATGCCCCCTCCCCCACAGTCACATCAGTCTCTATACCAGAGGAGCTTACAGTCTAATGTCCCCTCCCCCACAGTCACATCAGTCTCTGTACCAGAGGAGCTTACACTCTAATGTCCCCCCCCCCCACAGTCACATCAGTCTCTGTACCAGAGGAGCTTACACTCTGATGCCCCCTCCCCCCACAGTCACATCAGTCTCTGTACCAGAGGAGCTTACACTCTAATGTCCCCTCCCCCCCACAGTCACATCAGTCTCTGTACCAGAGGAGCTTACACTCTAATGTCCCCTCCCCCACAGTCACATCAGTCTCTATACCAGAGGAGCTTACAGTCTAATGTCCCCTCCCCCACAGTCACATCAGTCCCTGTACCAGAGGAGCTTACACTCTAATGTCCCCCCCCCCACAGTCACATCAGTCCCTGTACCAGAGGAGCTTACACTCTAATGTCCCCCCCCCACAGTCACATCAGTCTCTGTACCAGAGGAGCTTACACTCTAATGTCCCCTCCCCCCCACAGTCACATCAGTCTCTGTACCAGAGGAGCTTACACTCTAATGTCCCCTCCCCCACAGTCACATCAGTCTCTATACCAGAGGAGCTTACAGTCTAATGTCCCCTCCCCCACAGTCACATCAGTCCCTGTACCAGAGGAGCTTACACTCTAATGTCCCCCCCCCCACAGTCACATCAGTCTCTGTACCAGAGGAGCTTACACTCTAATGTCCCCTCCCCCACAGTCACATCAGTCTCTATACCAGAGGAGCTTACAGTCTAATGTCCCCCCCACACAGTCACGGTATTACAGGTGGCGGGGGGGGGGGGGGTTTATAAAGCGTTTCATGGACGTTTCCTTCTACGGAAGATCTGATAGAAGAGGATTTCACGCTTGGCTGCGGATGATTAGAGGAGAAGTCCTCGTCTCCCGGGAGTTCCTATCAATCCTGCAGACCGCACTGATCTCTCTGGGAATTGATTTCCGCCGCGTCCCTCCTGTCAGCGCCGTCACTTTATCGCGATGTAATTGGATGTCAGACATAAAACGCAGCCAATGAATTGTCGTTATAGATATAAAAGACGCTCGGAGTGCAGCAAATGCCGCGTACACACGCTCGGGAATTTCCGATGGAAAAAGTCTGACGGAATTTTTTCATCAGTTTTTCCGACCGCGTGTGTGCCCCATCGGACTTTTTCCCTCGGAAATTCCGACGGACTTAGAAAGAGAACGGAAAAATTTTCTATATGAATTTCCGTTCGTCTGGATGCAATTCCGAAGCACTAAAAACCACGCATGCTCAGAATCAAGTTGACGCATGCTCGGAAAAACATTGAACTTAATTTTTCTCGGCTCGTCGCATTGTTGTACGTCACTGCGTTCTTGACGGTCGGAACTTGGTCTGACAGTGTGTATGCAAGACAAGCTTGAACGGAATTCCGTCGGAAAAACCCGTCGGAGTTTATTTCGACGGAAAATCCGATCCTGTATACGGGGCATAAGGCGACCTATTATCTTCTGATTACAGCGTCCTGATTGGACGCACTGATTTTTTTTTAAAAGGTGTTTATTTTTCTGTTTTTCAAAAACATCAAAAGAAAACAAAGCAGTACAGACTGCCATTACAACATGCAAGTGCAATCAGGCAGTGTAGAAATGGACACGTAAGTCCCCATTCACACAGGGGGCGACTCGTCAGGCGTCTCAGCCGCCTGACGAGTCGCGTCCCGTTCTGTACAATGGAACCGTTCTAAGCGGAGCGACTGAAGTCGCTCTGACTTAGAAAAAGGTTCCTGTACTACTTCAAGACGACTTCAAGGCGACTTCCATTGACTTCAATACAGAAGTCATTTTGGAAGTCTGCTTTGAAGTAGTCTTGAGATCGCCCGGCACAGTCGCGGGACAAGTCGTGCCGCCCCTGTGTGAATGGGCTCTAAGCAGTCTGTATATAACATAAGTGCCCCAACAACAAGCATTATCACCATTCACACACACACACCCATTCCACTTCACAGCACACACGACCCCACATCTGCATTACAACTCTAGAGGCCAGTCGCCACTGGTGCTCAAAATTTTTTGGGGGGGTGCAAACAAACTGAAAAAAAAAAAAACATCAATTGCCGCCACTGTGCCCAAACACCACCCGTTTGTCCCCAAATGCAGCCAGTTTCCCCCCAAATGCAGCCAGTTTCCCCCCAAACTCAGCCAGTTTCCCCCCAAACTCAGCCAGTTTCCCCTCAAACGCAGCTAGTTTCCCCCCAAATGCAGCCAGTTTCCCCTCAAATGCAGCCAGTTTCCCCTCAAATGCAGCCAGTTTCCCCTCAAATGCAGCCAGTTTGTCCCCAAATGCAGCCAGTTTGTCCTCAAATGCAGCCAGTTTGTCCCCAAATGAAGCCAGTTTGTCCTCAAATGCAGCCAGTTTGTCCTCAAATGCAGCCAGTTTCCCCCCAAATGCAGCCAGTTTCCCCTCAAATGCAGCCAGTTTCCCCTCAAATGCAGCCAGTTTGTCCCCAAATGCAGCCAGTTTGTCCCCAAATGCAGCCAGTTTGTCCCCAAATGCAGCCAGTATGTCCCCACATGCAGCCAGTTTCCCCTCAAATACAGCCAGTTTCCCCCTAAATGCAGCCAGTTTCCCCCCCAAATGCAGCCAGTTTCCCCCCAAATGCAGCCAGTTTCCCCCCAAATGCAGCCAGTTTCCCCTCAAATGCAGCCAGTTTCCCCTCAAATGCAGCCAGTTTCCCCTCAAATGCAGCCAGTTTCCCCTCAAATGCAGCCAGTTTCCCCTCAAATTCAGCCAGTTTGTCCCCAAATGCAGCCAGTTTGTCCTCAAATGCAGCCAGTTTGTCCCCAAATGCAGCCAGTTTCCCCCCAAATGCAGCCAGTTTGTCCCCAAATGCAGCCAGTTTGTCCCCAAATGCAGCCAGTTTGTCCCCAAATGCAACCAGTTTCCCCCCAAATGCAACCAGTTTTCCCCCAAATACAGCCAGTTTCCCCCCAAATACAGCCAGTTTCCCCCCAAATGCAGCCAGTTTCCCCTCAAATGCAGCCAGTTTCCCCTCAAATGCAGCCAGTTTCCCCCCAAATGCAGCCAGTTTCCCCTCAAATGCAGCCAGTTTGTCCCCAAATGCAGCCAGTTTGTCCCCAAATGCAGCCAGTTTCCCCCCCAAATGCAGCCAGTTTCCCCTCCAATGCAGCCAGTTTGTCCCCAAATGCAGCCAGTTTGTCCCCAAATGCAGCCAGTTTGTCACCAAATGCAGCCAGTTTCCCCCCAAATGCAACCAGTTTGCCCCCAAATACAGCCAGTTTCCCCCCAAATGCAGCCAGTTTGTCCCCACATGCAGCCAGTTTGTCCCCACATGCAGCCAGTTTGTCCCCACATGCAGCCAGTTTGTCCCCACATGCAGCCAGTTTCCCCCCACATGCAGCCAGTTTCCCCTCAAATGCAGCCAGTTTGTCCCCAAATGCAGCCAATTTCCCCATCAAATGCAGCCAGTTTCCCCCCAAATACAGCCAGTTTGTCCCCAAATGCAGCCAGTTTCCCCCCAAATGCAGCCAGTTTCCCCCCAGCCCTGCACTTACCTTCCTCGGGTCAGCGCCGTCCTCTTCCACGCTCCACGCTCCGCTGGCTCTGATAGACACTTCCAAAAACCAACCAACTGCTGGTATTCAGATGGCCGGCGCTCGCCAGGGGGCCGGCCATCTGAATAGTGGGCGGCAGAGGCGCCGGCGACAATACATAGGTTCATGCAATGCATGAATGTATGTATTGGTGACGGGTGCAGGGGAGAGAGGGGGCGGCGCTCCTGCGCCCACTATGGACGCACTGCCACTGCTAGAGGCCCACAGGCAATAAAATTTTTATATAAAGCAATGCCCAATGCCCACATATAGAGGCGGTGACCAAGTAGGGATTACCGAATTACAGCACCCCAAAACTCACTGAGAGAGCTTTGAGGAGAGGACATCCCCCCAGAAGTCCTCCGAGATATCTAGCCATGGTTGCCATACTTTGGTGAACTTCTTATGCCCCGCACACACAGCCGGTTTTTTCCGTTGGATAAAAAACCAACGGTTTTCCCGACAGAGTTCCTCTCAAGCCTGCCTTGCATACACACGCTCAGACAAAAGTCCGGTGAACTTTTGACTGCCAAGAACGCGGTGACGTAAAAGACTACGACGAGCCGACAAAATGAAGTTCTATGCTTCCGAGCATGCATGTTTTTCTTCCCCTCGGAAAAGCATACAGACGAACGGTTTTTCCGGCCAGGGTTTTTTCCTGACGGGAAAAAAAGAGCTCTCTTTTTTTTTTGTCCGGCAGTTTTCCCCGTTGAGTCTGGGTGGCCAAAGAGCTCAGGAAGATTCGGATTCCGCCACAGAGGAGTCTGTGGCGAAACACCCAGTGAGGACTGTTTTAGCGTCCCCCCCCCCCCTCCAGGCCATAAAGCAAACCTCAACAGGGGAGAATCTGGAGCCTCCAGACCTCTTAGATCTATGCAATTCATCCCAGTGGGGGGAGTTTGGGGGTCAGAGTGCAGCCAATCATGGACATAGGTGAGCTGGGAGGTGAGAAAATAATGCCTCAGGTTCGGGCATGCCAGGCCGCCCACGGTCTTGGCCGCTTGCAGGGAGGACCTGGCTATACGAGGTTGGCAACCGTTCCAAATAAAAACGGAAAGGGCAGAGTCAAGTTTTGCAAAAAAAAAATTTCGGTGAAAAAAAACGGGGAAGGAATTTCGGTAAAAATATAATTTTAAATATATTTATGCGACCAATTAGATTAAGGGGCAACGATGACCAGCTGCGGAATTTGTCCGTCATCTGTTGAACTATAGTAGCGACATTGAGTTCTTCATATCTAGAGAGGTCAGCATGTATCTGAATACCCAAGTATTTAAAGGAAGATGTTAATTGGATATGTGACCTCTGTAAATATTCAACAGGAAAGGGGGGCGATAACAAAGGCCCGGGACTTACCCCAACCCACCTGAAGCCCCGAGACCGCACCAAACTCCTAGACAACCTGTAATAACTTATTGAAAGAGCTCTCCCTACCATCCAAGTATACCAGGGCATCAATTGCGTAAAGAGAAATCTTCTCTTCCAGCAGGCCAGACCGGATGCCTCCAATCCCAGACGTCTGCCGCACCGCCAGAGCCAGTAGCTCAATGGCCAATAGGAACAGAAGTGGAGAGAGAGAGGGCACCCCTGCCTGGTACCCCTCTTCAGAGAAAATGGTCGAGAGATATCTTTATTTGTGCGGACTCTGGTCCTTGGGTCCGCGTATAACAATCGAGCCCACTGGATAAAGTATGGACCCAACCCCATCCTTGCCATAGCTTCCCAAAGGAAGGGCCAGCTCACAGTGTCAAAAGATTTTAAGATGTCCAGGGAGAGGACTAAGCCACTACGTTTCGCGCGTGCTGCCTCATGGACGTGCAAGTACAATCTACAAATGTTATCAAATGTACTCCTGCCAGGCATAAAACCGGATTGATCCGACGGTATGAGGGATAAAATGACCGTCTGAAGTCTAAGGGCGAGTATCTTTGCTAGAATTTTGGCATCAATGTTCAGGAGCGAGATGGGCCGGTGTTCTGCCAATGAAGATCCCCCCGGCGGATAAGGACCCCCCTGTACTGCGCAGGCACGGCGCTTGCGTAGTACGAACCTCAACGGAGCCGCCGAAAATAGCCGAAGATGTAGAGCTGAGAGTCAGCTCTACACGATGCCTGCGCAATGACTATGACACATGCCGCACGCTCCTCTGCAAGGGGCTACTCTGCAAGGAGCGGGGGTGATTTTAGCAATAAAGTACACGTCTTAGCGGGGCAACTTAAAACAAATGAAGGGTGGGTTTTGCAATGTTGATGGAGGGGTTTGCACGACCTATTTAACTAACGAATACAATGAATTTATCACAGTATCTACCCGCCCTTATCATCTCTGTCCATCATTTTAAAATACTGCCTCTTTTGTGAGTTAAATAGTTTGTGCAAATCCGCCCATCAACAGTGCAAAACCCGCCCATCAACAGTGCAAAACCCGCCCATCAACAGTGCAAAACCCGCCCTCCATTTGTTTTAAGTTGCCCCGCTAAGACGTGTACTTTATTGCTAAAATCACCCCTGCCCCTTGCAGAGTAGCACTAGCATCGGGAGCGTGCGGCATGTGTCATAGTCATTGCGCAGCGCCGTGTAGAGCTGACTCTCAGTTCTACATCTTCGGCGGCTCCGTTGAGGTACGTACTGCGCAAGCGCCGCGCCTGCGCAGTACAGGGGGGTCCGTATCCGCCCGGGGGGGATCTTCATCGTCAGGACACCGGTAGGACCCACATTGCAGCCTATCCTTACCAGGTTTGGGTATAACCACAATAAGTGCTCCATTCATAGAGTCAGGGAGTTTCCCCAACTTAAGGGAGTCTTGAAATGTCTTGAGGAGCCCTGGGAACCAGCTCCTCTATGTGTGTATGATACCACTCTGAGGGAAGGCCATCCAGGCCCGGAGTCTTATTTGATGGCAATAGGCTTATGGCCGTAGTGACCTCCAGCGTAATGGGTTTTATCTAAGAGAGATTGCTGGGAGCTACTGAGTGCCGGGAGGTCAGGGAATTCGAAGAAGCCCATAAAGTCTGTTTCTGCAGGGGTGACTGTACCCTTGTACAATGTGCAATAGAAATCTGCAAAGGTCTGATTAATAGTCAGTGCGTCAGATGTAGTCGACCCGTCTGGGAGTTGAATTGTGGCAATCGAGGCATCCTGAAAGTCCGTGTGGGCAAGATATGCAAGGAGCCTACCATTTTTCCCCCCATGCTTGTGAATACGAGCAGAGAGATATAGCTGCTGTTTCCTGGTCAAATCTATCATGTGGAGCTGCAGCACCCTCTGCATGCCCCGAGTCTCAGAGGAGGGAGCACCTGTATGACGGGTACGTGCCTCCTCGGGTGATTTCTGGAGAGCGTCCTGTGTCTCCCACCCGATGGACCTGTAATGCTTAATTCGTGTGTAGCGGGGTCTTCAAAGTTAGTGGGATACACCTGGGGGTAGAGAGACCCAGGTGTGTAATTATGTCAGGGATTAGACCCCTTTTTTTGTTATTCGTGGAGGATTGGGTGGTGCAATATTCTCCTTGGCCTGTGGGTGGCGGGGTACCTACAGGCTCGAGGTAGAATCACTACCACAGTGCTACCCTTTTTGTCCCTTCCTGGAGATGGTACGGCTGGGGCGGGGAACCCGCCGTGGTGTCGATGGGAGGAGATAAAAGGGGGAGACGCCCTCGCCACGAGGTCTTTGGGGGATCATCTCTTCACGTACCCAGGCGCCTTCGGCCTGGGTGCGGGCGGTTCAAGGTTCCGGCCTGGGCACCCTAGGCCTGGCCGGAATGAAGCTGGAGTTGGAGTCCATCCCAGGCACCTTCAGCCTGGGGTGAGGTACTTTGTAGGAGGCCTGGGACCTGGTGACTTCGACCGGGTCCCGCAAGGGTGAAATGATTCCAGGGTGCCCCTTGCGAGGGGACCCGCATCTGAGGTGAGGAGGCTGGGGAGGTCACCCGTCTGAAGACTCCGGAGCCGCGTCAACCCGGTGACGGACGGGCCTCCGGTAACTCCCTTGGAGGGTCATCTTCCCCTGATAGGGGCCGCAGCGCAGCGAAGTTGTTCTAATCAAGACTCCTGCAACCCCTGGTCATAGCACAGGGGGTGTAGGGACTACAATCCGGATAGTGCCTCGGCCTGCTCATCTCACCGTATCCTGCCATATATTGTTTGTTGTGGAGCTACGGAATAAAACTAACAGTTGGACTGTGATCGGTGTATGGACTCTGTTGATGGGAGCAAAAGGGAGATTCCAGCATAGCAGGGCTAAGTTCCGCAACCCAATGCACATTTGGCCCGAGGAAGATATTGATGCTGGCCTTCACCTCACCCACAGCCATGGGGAGGACATGGGCCGTAGCGCACCTCACTCTCAAAACCCAGGTACCCCTAGACAAGAGCTTTCGGACAACCGATAAACATGTGAAGGGGGTGAGGCCGCTACACGTGGGGGCTCGTGAGTCCGGGATGAAATGTGTATTGATCCTAAGGGTTGGAACGGCTGTGTCTGGACTTTGCTGCCCGGAGGAGGTCCGAGCAGGTCGGCCATGTGATTGGCCAAAGTGCATCCCTGCTCGGAGTTGTGGACATGACCCTAAGTCGGGAAAGGCCCACGCGGAGGAGCGTAAAAAGGGAGAGGTCCAGCCGTGTGAAGTACTACATGTGGGGACTGTTAATGCACTGCGCCACGAGGCACCCCATGACTGCGCAATTCGTGGGAGGAGACTGAAGGAAGCCCGCGAAAACGTGCAAGTCGTGGGAGGAGTCTGGCCACGTGTGGACATACACGTGGAGACTCCGGCGCGAGGTGAGCGCGTGATGGAACAGCAGGTGGTCGGGATGGCCTCAAGCTCCCCGTGGATGCCGGTACCTTACCCCACGAAAATGACTGCATTTGCTGCGCCCATTACAGACACGGGGATAAGGCTCAGGCCCCGAGGACAGTTGGCTCTGTATTCATGCAGAGACACGGAGGCCCTCGGTGTGATCTGTCCCGGATGCTCGGGACTGGTGGTCCAACTGAAGCCGTTCGGGCGATGTGAAGCGTGCAAAGAATTTCTTTTTGAGGTCGAATCATCCACAGTAAGGCCCCGGGCCCTTCGCCTCAACTGCATCACAGGAACCGCCACTCCGGAGGGAGAGATCCAGGCCTTTGCGGAGGTCCCCGTGCGCGCTGACCAGGGCGATGGGACTGCCCAATCAGAGACTGAGAGAGGAAAATCCGAGGACGCTGCTTCGGTCACTACAGACTCCCTGCTCCCACCTCCGAAGAGGAAAGTCGGCCTGGTACAGGCATCCTATGGTCGTGATCGAGCTTCACCCCGCCGCTTGCCTGGCCTGGATGGCGCCGGTAGAGAAGAGAGTCCCGGACATCCCAGTTCTTCAGAAGGTCCAGGTGAGCCAGGGGCTGGGACTGTGGTGTTGGTTGGAGGTGTCGGGGGTCCACAGTCGGTGGAGCCCGCAAGGGAGGGTAGCCTTCCGTCTACTAGAGACTACCTTCCCGCTGAGATGTATGACACCTCCGACCTAGAGTCATTGTCAGACTGTGGGGATGACGGAGAGATAGACGAACTGTTTCACCGGAAGGGCTGGGACAGACGCCCACTACCTGTGCTGAGTAAACCGCAGGATTCCCCCATGTCCATAAAAGACAGTACGCTCCAAGCGCAGGCCCCGGAGTTCCCGAGGAAATCTAGTCCTCCGACCAACTTTCCTCATTCAACTACATCACCCGCTCTGATGGTGGGGATGCAGCGTGCTTCGTTGCGGGCACCAAAGACAAAGCAACCCGAGATGGTGAAGGTACCTCGGCACCCGGAGGCCATCGTGCAGCCAGGAGAAGGTGAGCGAGATGTGATGCCGCCTCTAGCCAGATTGCAGAGACTTTTCTCCCAGAGAGTCGCCCGTGAATATGGGTGGGAGTACCCCTACTTGCCTCGGGACTTATTGTATGAAGTCGAGGTCCTGCGACCAAGGTGGTATGACGAGTTTGTATGGGAAAAGCTTAAAGTACCCCATGCCAGGCGATACCTGTCATGTTCGCCGCCTGTGTCTAAAAAGTTCAAGGACTGCAGAGCTGATTGGAGACTTGGGCGCCATATTCATGCCGATAAGGTGCTCATCTGCAGGAAAGAAGGAGAGGATTCGGTGGAAGTGTTTGACGGGCACCTGAAGCCCCTGTTTCTGCCGGATCCAAGGTTCTACTTATAGGAGAAGTGAGCTCCTATCTTGTTGCTGTTGAAACTTTCTGGAAGAGACATTCCCAGACGCCTAGAACTGTGCCCTACTTTTGTTTTGATTTGGGCTTTTCTTTTACTCACTGAAGACTTGGGAGCTGTTGTTTTTTTTCTCCCTTTTCTTCATATGCCAAAGGCAGAGACTTTTGGGGTAGAGTCAGAGTAGGAAAGCAGGAAGAATGAAGATCTCACCAAGTGTCATTACCGCAGCGCTGTCACCAGGTGGCAGTGTTGTGCAACGGTTGTTTGAAATGTTCCACATGCATTACTTACTTATTGGAGTGAGTGGGTCTCTCGGCTGACGGACCCACTCATGCCAAGTTAACACAGAGTGTTAGGATGTGTTTTTTTTTTTGTTTCCCTTCTGCAGGAGATTCGTCGGTCAAGACTACTGAGTATGGGGTGGTTCTTAGACAGTGACGGGAGGGATTGTATATGTGTACATGACAGATGTTTTATACAAAAGTTTTAATGTTTTATAGTTCCCTTTCCCTGGAGCAGGTCTTGGCACACACAGTATCCAAAATTTGAGGGATAGCCTCTGGGGCCCACTTCATGTCACCACTCCTTGGGAGACATGGGTGTGCACCTGACGCTGGGGACCAGCGTCAAATCACAAGGGGGAGTGTGTAGCGGGGTCTTCAAAGTTAGTGGGATACACCTGGGGGTAGAGAGACCCAGGTGTGTAATTATGTCAGGGATTAGACCCCTTTTTTTGTTATTCGTGGAGGATTGGGTGGTGCAATATTCTCCTTGGCCTGTGGGTGGCGGGGTACCTACAGGCTCGAGGTAGAATCACTACCACAGTGCTACCCTTTTTGTCCCTTCCTGGAGATGGTACGGCTGGGGCGGGGAACCCGCCGTGGTGTCGATGGGAGGAGATAAAAGGGGGAGACGCCCTTGCCACGAGGTCTTTGGGGGATCATCTCTTCACGTACCCAGGCGCCCTCGGCCTGGGTGCGGGCGGTTCAAGGTTCCGGCCTGGGCACCCTAGGCCTGGCCGGAATGAAGCTGGAGTTGGAGTCCATCCTAGGCACCTTCAGCCTGGGGTGAGGTACTTTGTAGGAGGCCTGGGACCTGGTGACTTCGACCGGGTCCCGCGAGGGTGAAATGATTCCAGGGTGCCCCTTGCGAGGGGACCCGCATCTGAGGTGAGGAGGCTGGGGAGGTCACCCGTCTGAAGACTCCGGAGCCGCGTCAACCCGGTGACGGACGGGCCTCCGGTAACTCCCTTGGAGGGTCATCTTCCCCTGATAGGGGCCGCAGCGCAGCGAAGTTGTTCTTATCAAGACTCCTGCAACCCCTGGTCATAGCACAGGGGGTGTAGGGACTACAATCCGGATAGTGCCTCGGCCTGCTCATCCCACCGTATCCTGCCATATATTGTTTGTTGTGGAGCTACGGAATAAAACTAACAGTTGGACTGTGATCGGTGTATGGACTCTGTTGATGGGAGCAAAAGGGAGATTCCAGCATAGCAGGGCTAAGTTCCGCAACCCAATGCACATTTGGCCCGAGGAAGATATTGATGCTGGCCTTCACCTCACCCACAGCCATGGGGAGGACATGGGCCGTAGCGCACCTCACTCTCAAAACCCAGGTACCCCTAGACAAGAGCTTTCGGACAACCGATAAACATGTGAAGGGGGTGAGGCCGCTACACGTGAAATATAGGAACCCCTGACCACAGCCTTAAAGGCGTCCCAGACAGAGCTTCCAGCAGCAGAGTCTGCGTCGAGGGACCAGTAGTCGGCCATGTCGGTCGGAATGGCCTCAGAGCTCTTTGGCGTGGAGATCCAGAGAGGGCTGAGTCGCCAGGTCCATAACGACAGCCTGTGGCCCACATTCAAACCCACCTGTATCATAGAGTGATCAGACTCCGTCTGGGACAGATACGCTATGGACCGGACATAGGGTAAAAAATCCCCCGTGGCCAGAGCATAGTCAATTCTGGAAAGGGCTGCGTAGGACCTAGACTGGCTGGAGTACACTCTGACATTGAGATATTTCCAGCGTCACAGATCCACATATCCATAAGCATTGCACCACGCACAAAACAACTTGGACTCAGGCTGTAAAGGTTTCAGCATATCTAAATCAGGTTGCAATACCGAGTTGAAATCCCCAAGGATAAGCATAGAGCAATTAGGCAAGGTGGCAAAATGGACACTGAGTTCAGAAAACACTGCAGCCGTGACCGGAGGAGGGAGATAAACCGTGACCAAAATGAGGGGGGGTCCCATGTATGGACACGTGTAAGATGACATACTGCCCCTTAGGATCAAGGATAACTTGGTAACATATGAAAGGTAACCCTTTACGAATTAGGATTGCAACCCCCCCGGGCATAATTAGAATAAATAGATTGGTAGTGGTTGGCCACCCAGTGTTTTTTGAGGGCCATTACTTTGGACCCCATGAGATGAGTTTCCTGGAGGCACAGGACATGCAGTTTAATATGTCTCAGGGCCTCTGTATTCTGCAAAACACCTGGTTGATCCTGCTGCTCTCTATCTCCCGCTTCTGTCCATGTCCCCACATCAGCTATGGATTTTGCATGGCAGTGTTGGCAGCTTTGCACATGCTCAGTTTTCAGTGAGTTTCTATGCTGAGCATTTCCTCCCTATCACATCTGAGCACAAACATCCATACATACACCATACACACAACACAACTATATACAGTAGCGTATTCGTTACCCAAGGAGGGCAACATTTCCCTTGCCCAGCTCCAAAAAGGGGGAGTGGGCCTATACCCCAAACTTGTACCATGCAAAGGGCACATGGCCTGCAACTGGAAGCAAGAAAAATGTCAAAAGAAAAACAAAATAGTCAGTGTTCAACAAAAAATGTTCCAAAAGAAGGGGGGGTGAACCCCAAGGCAGCTCAGGCAGGGACCGAGGCCAGGTACTCTCCCACAGGAGACGTGTCTGATCAGCCATATTCAGCACCATCAGAGCAACAAAATAAAAAGTGTCAATGGTGAATAACTAGGGATAATTCAACAAAAAGACAGGAGTAGGGAGGAAACATCAGTTCCAGCAGCGGTACCATCAAGATGTGAGGGTCAGCATCAGGCAGGAGGCTTAGGAGGATGGGGTAGTGACTCCCACCAGGACAGGGCATCTTGCAGGGACTGGAAGAAATGGGCTTTCCCCTGGTAGGTAACCCGGAGGGTAGCAGGGAACAGCATGGAATATTGGATATCCTGCTCCCGGAGCTTCTGCTTGACACGCTGGTAGCTGGCTCTACGGTTGCGGACTGTCGCAGAGTAGTCTGGGAAGAGGGACACCACCGCGTTGTTAATCCGGAGACTTCCCTTCCTCCTGGCAGCCCCCAGAATGGAATCACGGTCTCTGTAGTTCAGGAGACGGATCACCATTGCACGTGGAGGGTGACCCTCAGGGACTCGGTGGGCCCTCTCAATCACAAAGCAGGGGGAGAGCTGCTCGTGGCCAAATTCTTGCTCATGCCAGCTCTCCGGGAAAGCAACAGGGTCAGAACCCTCCACCCGCTCTGGTAGCCCAACCAGGCGCAGATTGTTTCTGCGTAGGCGATTTTCAAGGTCATCGACCTTATCTTCCAGAGTTGCAATCTTCCCATCATATGTAATAAGTTTGGGCAGGAGGGGAGTAACAGTGTCCTCCAAGTCACTAATACGTTGCTCAGTCTCTGTGACCCGACCACGTTGTTTGTGCATGTCCTGCCACATAATAGTCAAGTCAATCTTCTTAAGCCCATCCACCTTCCCCACAAGGTCCACGTGGTTTACCTTTATGATGGCTAGGACCTCCGCCAGAGTGGGTTCCTTACCGCCATCCGCGACCGCCGAGCCCGGGGGCGCTTGCAGGGGCACGGCTGCGGGGTCCGGAATCTCCAGGGAAGGTGGTGGGGGAGACATCCTGGCCGTCTCCAAAGAGATCCGGAGTGGAGGCTGGCGATGCGCTAGGCACATGGACGGTGCTGCGGCGGCCATCTTGGCAGGAGCGAGTGGTAATGCTCATCTTTGCAGTGGGTTGTTTCTTCCCTCGCCGCTTTCCCATCCACCAAAATGCCCCCCAGAGATGCAGAAGACACACCTGGAGGGATTAGGCAAAGAAAGAGTCCACTGCTGGCTATGGGCGATCAGGATGGAGCAGGACTGTACAGGGAGAGACCGAAGCTACACAGGAACATGTCCGTTCACATCCTGCGCTAGGCGCCATCGGACGCACTGATGGTAACATTGTTGCGAATGACGACGATCTTACCATCAGTGCATAAAGATGGTACAGGAAGAACAGGGAGGAGTTTTTAACATAAAAAGCAGTAAGAGTGCCAAGGATTCTTTACAGTCAGATAAATGAGGGCATGGCATTATCAGGAACCAGACACAGAACCAGGAGCTGTTCTTTTTAGCGGGGAAGAGGGTTATTTACAGTAAAAGGAGGGAGGGGTTCTTTATATTACAAGGAGGGAGGTTTTTTTTGTACAGTAAGAGTGGGAAGGGGTTCTTTACAGTAAGAGGGATGAAGCTGTTGAATGCCCTGCCTCTATGGATCTATATAGAGCACTGTGTGATGTATACACTCACCTCATTGTAGCTCTGGCTGCAGGGGAACAAAGACTTGAATGTTGATCCAAATCCAATGATATTGAAAAGGGAAGTTGGCATGAGACTCTTCAGAATGACCAGCATGGCGTCCTGCAGACAAATCAGAGGAGGGAAACGTGTTACAATGTATCATTTACATACAACCACATGCTACATAGTTTCTTCTATAACTGGCTTTTTACAGATTCACACCTCTGTGGATTGAGAACTGCGCAAAATCACTAATTTCAATGGGCGGCAAAGCGTCAAAGCCTGGAGCTCATGTAGCTCTTTGACGCGTTGACTCTTGCTGTGTTTGTAACCGAGCATTTAAAAATAATTTGTTGTCTCCAATAAAATCACATCAACGCGTTTCGAGATATTTTCATTCCCAGTTTCAAAAATTATGACACGACGCGTTTCAAGATTTCTCGAAATTATTTAAAAAACGCGTTGGTGGCTATTTTTATTGGAGATGAGTGTGAAATACACAAGCACCATATGACAAAATGATATCCCCAACAGGGAATTTTGGGTATCCCCTTGACATGTTGTACTGTACAGATATACGAGATATACCAGCTGATAGGTTTTCATGCTCTTCAATTTATTTTGTTAATAAAGCCTTGTTGCAAGTCACTTTATATGCTTGTGCTACTGTACACTACTGCACACTACTGTACACTACTGTACACTACTGCACACTACTGTACACTACTGTACACTACTGCACACTACTGTACACTACTGCACACTACTGCACACTATTGTACACTACTGTAGACTACTGCACACTACTACACACTACTGTACACTATAGCACACTACTGACTACTGCACACTACTGTAGACTACTACACCCTACTGTACACTACTGTAGACTACTGTACACTACTGTACACTGCTGTAGACTACTGCACACTACTGTAGACCTCTGTAGACTACTGTAGACTACTGCACACTACTACACACTACTGTACACCACTACACACTACTGTACACTACTGCACACTGCTGTACACTACTACACATTACTGTAGACTACTGTACACTACTGTAGACTACTACACACTACTGCAGACTACTGTAGACTACTGTAGACTACTGCAGACTACTGTAGACAACTGTACACTACTGTAGACTACTACACACTGCTATAGACTACTGCACACTACTGCACACTACTGCACACTACTGCAGACTACTGCACACAACTGTAGACTACTACACACTACTGCAGACTACTGTAGACTACTGTAGACTACTGTACACTACTGTAGACTACTACACACTACTGCACACTGCTATAGACTACTGCATACTACTGCACACTACTGTTGACTACTGCAGACTACTGCACACTACTGTACACTACTGTACACTACTGTAGACTACTGTAGACTACTGTACACTACTGTAGACCTCTGTAGACTACTGCACACTACTGTACACTACTGTAGACTACTACACACTACTGTACACTACTACACACTACTGTAGACTACTGCACACTGCTGTACACTACTACACATTACTGTAGACTACTGCACACTACTGCAAACTACTGTAGAATACTACACACTACTGTACACTACTACACACTACTGTAGACTACTGCACACTGCTGTACACTACTACACATTACTGTAGACTACTGTACACTACTGCACACTACTGTACACTACTGTAGACTACTACACACTACTGCAGACTACTGCAGACTACTGTAGACAACTGTACACTACTGTAGACTACTACACACTACTGTACACTACTGTAGACTACTGTACACTACTGCACACTACTGTACACTACTGTAGACTACTACACACTACTGCAGACTACTGCAGACTACTGTAGACAACTGTACACTACTGTAGACTACTACACACTACTGTACACTACTGTTGACTACTGTAGACTACTGCTCACTACTGTAGACTTATGCACACTACTGTAGACTACTGCACACTACTACACACAACTGTACACTACTGCACACTGCTGTAGACTACTGTACATTACTGGACACTACTGTTGACTACTGTACACTACTGTAGACTACTACACACTACTGTACACTACTACACACTACTGTAGACTACTACACACTACTGTAGACTACTACACACTACTGTACACTATTGCACACTGCTATAGACTACTGCACACTACTGTTGACTACTGTAGACTACTGCACACTACTGTAGACTACTGCACACTACTACACACTACTGTACACTACTGCACACTACTGCACACTGCTGTAGACTACTACACACTACTGTACACTAGTGCACACTGCTGTAGACTACTGTACATTACTGCACACTACTGCACATTACTGGACACTACTGTTGACTACTGCACACTACTGTACACTACTGCACACTGCTGTATGCTACTTTGTTAGATACTTAAACCAGGATGTTGGCAGAGGGCTTTGGCTTATATACCATAGTCATTTCAATATATCTGGCTTTACCATGTGCTAACGTTAGACTCCCCCATTTCTCTCCTAACGTTCGTCTAGTTGTTTCAGTTAAAGTGTCACTAAACCCACATCATAAAAAATGATGAATAAATGGTGTCTTACATGCTGTTCATACTCACTCATCACTAGGAGATTCCTTTTCTGTATTCTGCAAAACACCTGGTTGATCCTGCTGCTCTCTATCTCCCCCTTCTGTCCATGTCCCCACATCAGCTATGGATTTTGCATGGCAGTGTTGGCAGCTCTGCACATGCTCAGTTTTCAGTGAGTTTCTATGCTGAGCATTTCCTCCCCTATCACATCTGAGCAGCCCATGTGACTATAGAGTCACACATGTGGGCGTATACACAGTGACAGGCCACTCCCTCACCCCTCCTCTATGCCCACTAACCAGCTAAACACAATGGGGGGGGCGGAATATTACATGTAGATTAAAGGAGGCTTCACCTCCCTCTTATCCTAAGACACAGGCTGGAGGGGGCGTGACACAGCCTGTGACTGGCAGAAATCCGCCCAACACCATGTTGTTGCCAAAAAAATATTAAAGATTTGATTTCAAATATATATTTGTATGACAATCTAAAACAGTTTATTGATATTATTTATTTTTTCTCTGTATTCCAAAGGCTGGGTTTTTTATTTATTTATTTTTTATGTTGAACATGTGACCAGCAGCAGAGGACTAGAAGCTCCTCCCACTTATGTTTCCCTGCAGACAGGCTGGGAGAGAGCCAGGTCATGTGACAGCTGGATATCCAATAGGAATAAAGTCTTATTTTTTTTTTTCAGGTAAATAATTACAGCGCCGTCATCGAAATAGAAATAGAAGGGAGAATGTAAATTGCACAGCGTGTGTTTAGTATCACTTTAAGGCGGCACTGGGATCCCCGGCCGGTTCCCTTCTGTCTAATCCGGTTCCTGAGTTCATTCTCAGCCGGAGACAAAGGCTTCTCCAAGCAGGATTCTTAATGATATGCAAATGAGCAGTGACATCACAGATCGGAGATTGGGGTCCAACAAAGCAATTAAGCGGAGGGCAGTGAGGACTCGGGGAAGATAATTAGACAGCCTAGACAGCCGAGGAAATAAATTCCTGTTCTGTTATCTTCTCTCTCTCTCTCTTAAAGCGGCTCTCTACTTATCCAAATCTTCTGTCCCACTGCATCCCTGATAATTTGGGTTTTCATGCTATCACTCACCCCCTCCCCATCTTATTGACCAGCCTCTTGAAGTTCCAGGAGGGCAGGCAGGGCCACGCCTCCTCTCTCTGCTTTTGAGGATTTGGCAGCAAAAAAAAAACTTCACTAAACAAGCCGGTCTCTCACATGCGAGCAATAAATCATTCTTGACTTTTAGTCTTCAAGCACAGTTCTATTGACACTTTTTTTTTTTTCTCCTACATGAGTTTGCCGGCAGCAAAAATGCAGAAAAGCCATGTTTTTTGCATGCGCGTTCCCACATCTGGCTTTATTACATTCTATTGGACATTGGAAGGCATTAACGCGGGAACGCCCCTAAACTCACCTAGTGTTAATGCGCGTTTCTGTGTTTTTTGAGCATTTTTTATGCTCAAAAGCTCCTCTCCTGAAGGCCTCTAAACTCCTCTGTGTACATGGACACCTAGAATAACATGGAGGGACGTGTAGAGGCAGAAAAATAAAATAAAATTGTAAAAGCTGCATTTTTCAGCAATTGTACATGAGACCTTATGCTTTAGATAATATATATATATATATTTTTAACAGTAAAGTTTATTGAATTTCAACAAAGAGAAAATTCAATAATCACAGTAAGCTTTAGATAATATTTAAGATTTATATGGGGGGGGGGTGATTAAGATTTATATGGGGGGGGGGGGGTGGTTGTTTCCCACCCGCTTTTTGTTTTTTCCTCTCCCTCTGGTATTTGTTGCTTCTTTTGTCATGTTATTGGAGCTGTAATATAATATGTTTTTTTGTCAGCTGCTACGTGATACATTGGAGCCTGAGGAAGCTGAATGCCAAGCGAAACGCGTCAATCTACTTGTCTTCCTGCATATCATAAAATATCTTTGTACTTCTTTGTACTTCTTTATTAGATGATGGCAGTGGTCTCCAAACTGTGGCCCAGGAGCTGGATGTGGCCCTTTACTTGCTTTTATTTGACCCTTAGGACACTATTTCATTCACTGACACCAACGAAGGGGCACAATTCCTCTCAATGACACTAACAATGGGACCCAATGACACCAATGATGGGGCACAATTCCTACCAATGACACCAAAGATGGGGCACTATTCCTCCCACTGACACCAACAATGGGGCCCAATGACACCAATGATGGGGCACAATTCCTACCAATGACACCAAATATGGGGCACTATTCCTCCCACTGACACTAACAATGAGGCCCAATGACACCAGTGATGGGCGCTATTCCTCCCACCAACACCAATGATGGGGCACTATTCCTCCCACTGACACCAATGATGGGGCACAGTTCCTCTCAATGACACTAACAGTGGGGCCCAATAATACCAATGATGGGGCAACATTCCTACCAATGATGGGGCACAACTCCTCCCAATGACACCAATGATGGGGCACTATTCCTCCCAATGACACCAATGATGGGGCACTATTCCTCCCACTGACACCAACAATGGGGCCCAATGACACCAGTGATGGGGCACAATTCCTCCCAATGACACCAATGATGGGCGCTATTCCTCCCACTGACACCAATAATGGGACACTATTCCTCCCATCAACACCAATGATGGGGCACAGTTCCTCCCAATGACACTAACAGTGGGGCCCAATAAAACCAATGATGGGGCAACATTCCTATCAATGATGGGGCACAATTCATCCCAATGACATCAATGATGGGGCACTATTCCTCCCAATGACACCAATGATGGGGAAAAATTCCTCCCAATGACACCAATGATGGGGTACAATTCCTACCAATTAAACCAATGATTGGGCACAATTCCTCCGAATGACACTGTAACGGCACCCCAAATACGAAAGGGGGTAACGCCGTTTAGATCCCTTCCCTCTCCTGGACACAAATTCCCTGTTGCTCCTCCACAGCCAGGTGATCACTTGCCATAAGATTAATCCTTCCAGAAGAAACGAGACGTACTCTGTCTCTTCCAGGATAGAGTCTTTATTGAAAAAGATATTGTAACTTTTATACACATCTACTACTGCATTAGTTTAACATGAACAATGGCCCAGCTCCACCCACACATAACAAGCCCAATACACACAAGTATGCAGGTGATTCATCAACATTTCTTCAATTAACCCGTCTGCTGCTAGTTCCACAACCTATAATTATAGGCTTAATTCCCCCAAACCACAATGGACAATAGAATGTAAATCACCACAAACAATGAACAGGTCTTTTTAGAAGCTGGGATTAGCATTACACTGCAGACAGGTGATTGAGGCTGAACACATCAGTATCTCTCAATTAACCTGTTGAGTTCAGAAACAGTAACTAGTCCTTTACAGATATCCTTGGGGATATGGTGGATAAATATTACAGACCCATTTTAGGTAGCCCAAGATATATTTCTTAATGTCCATTATTTCCTGGCTCACCCTGTGTCCAAAGTGACCCTCCTGTCACAGACACCAACAATGGGGCCCCATAATACCAATGATGGGACACAGTTCCCACCAATGATGGGGCACAATTCCTCCCAGTGACACCAATGATGGTGCACAATTCCTCCCAGTGACACCAATGATGGGGCACAATTCCTCCCAGTGACACCAATGATGGGGCACAATACCTCATACTGACACAAAAGATGGGGCATTATTTGCTCCAACTAATGCTGGGACATTTTCTACTCCCAATGGCTAATTTGCGGCTCCTCTAAAATCTGAAGGGCAGTAAACTGGCCCTTTGTTTAGGATGTTTGGAGACTCCGAGATCAGAAGGTAGTTGAAGTGCTGTGAATTTTATGGTGGATTTTAATGTACCAATAAAATTGCTTTGTTTTTGAATTTTTTGTGTTCTTCAACTTGTTATTGTGGTGCATATAAATCTTTGTTCCACTTTTCTCAATTGTGGTCCATTGGTGACCATTTTTTTTTTTTACCATTAATGCATTGTGCTTTAGATAAGCTCCCGGAGCTGAACGGCTTCAAGGCTGCTGATAACAACAGGCAGTTGTGGTTTATTTCAGTGGTTGGTTGAAGTATTGATTGGCTTCTTTATTCTTCATAATGACAAAAGACGAGACCCCCGACCCCTCTGAGGCTATGCCTATCACCCCTCTGCCAGTCAGAGGCTATTCCCATCACCCCCTCTGCCAGTCCGAGGCTATGCCCATCACCCCCTGGCCAGTCAGAGGCTATGCCTATCACCCCCTCTGCCAGTCAGAGGCTATGCCCATCACCCCTCTGCCAGTCAGAGGCTATGCCCATCACCCCCTCTGCCAGTCAGAGGCTATGCCCATAACCCCTCTGCCAGTCAGAGGCTATGCCCATCACCCCCTGGCCAGTCTGAGGCTATGCCCATCACCCCTCTGCCAGTCAGAGGCTATGCCCATCCCCCCCTCTGCCAGTCAGAGGCTATGCCCATCACCCCCTCTGCCAGTCTGAGGCTATGCACATCACCCCCTGGCCAGTCTGAGGCTATGCACATCACCCCCTGGCCAGTCTGGGGCTGCTATGTCCATCACCCCCTGGCCAGTCAGAGGCTATGCCCATCACCCCTCTGCCAGTCAGAGGCTATGCCCATCCCCCCCTCTGCCAGTCAGAGGCTATGCCCATCACCCCCTGGCCAGTCTGAGGCTATGCACATCACCCCCTGGCCAGTCTGGGGCTGCTATGTCCATCACCCCCTGGCCAGTCAGAGGCTATGCCCATCACCCCTCTGACAGTCAGATGCTATGCCCATCACTCCCTCTGCCAGTCAGAGGCTATGCCCATCACCCCCTCTGACAGTCAGAGGCTATGCCCATCACCCCCTCTGCCAGTCAGAGGCTATGCCCATCACCCCCTCTGCCAGTCAGAGGCTATGCCCATCACCCCCTGGCCAGTCTGAGGCTATGCACATCACCCCCTGGCCAGTCTGAGGCTATGCACATCACCCCCTGGCCAGTCTGAGGCTGCTATGTCCATCACCCCCTGGCCAGTCAGAGGCTATGTCCATAACCCCTCTGCCAGTCAGAGGCTATGCCCATCACTCCCTCTGCCAGTCAGAGGCTAGGCTCCTAAACCCCACTGCCAGTAAGAGGCTATGCCCATCACTCCCTCTGCCAGTCAGAGGCTAGGCTCCTAAACCCCACTGCCAGTAAGAGGCTATGCCCATCACCCCCTGGCCAGTCAGAGGCTATGCCCATCACCCCCCGGCCAGTCAGAGGCTATGCCCATCACTACGGCCAGTACAAAGCCAGACGAAGGTGTCTTACTCCTCCTGTTGCATTCCCCAAAAATGTAATAAATAAACGTAGAAAGTGGGAACCCCACGTAATGGCCGTAGCAGGTGGGCGGAGATGGTAACTTGGGTGCAGAGATTTTACCACCACAAGAGACTGACTGGTAATTGATCTATTATTGATCTCTAATTGACTTTGTTTTGATTATGGATTGACTTAAAAGTGGTTGTAAAACTTCACATATTCCCAGTGATGTGACCGGCCTCAGGTGATACACAGAGATGAAACAAATCCTCCTACAGGAGTTGTACCTGTTTATCTGCTTTCTCTTCTCTACATCCATTTAAAGTGCAGAATTTACACACAATCTCTCAGCCCTGAAAATCAGCAGGGGGAGAGCTGAAGTTACATCAGTGAGGAGAGCTCTGAGAGCTGATTGGAGGAAAGGGACACACCCCTCTTCACACAGCACACAGGAACAGAGCTGAGGCTGCCAATCACAGACTGTGTGCTAGAGCTCCCTCCCCTGGCACGATTTATTCTCTTGGTGTCAGGAAAACTTGTCAGAAGTGACTCATGCCGATAGCAGAGGCAGAGGCATCACTAGGCAGGTGCAGGGGGTGCGGGCCGCACCAGGTGACACCCGCCAGAGGGGTGACACCCGACCGTAGTGGCACCACTAACACCGTCCGCTGCCCTGATGATCTGTGACTCGTGCCGCGGCTCAGCGGCTGTGTTCCTCGGCGGAGCGGAACGAAGCCGCCTCCCCCTCCTCTCTGTTTACATCCACAGAGGAGGAGGAGCCTGCGCTCGAGGGACAAACACCACTGTGTGTATCTGACCGCGCTGTTCTGAGGTCTGTAAATAAGGGGGTGTCTGTACTGCCGGGGGGGTCTGCATTGAGGGGGGTGTATGTACTGATGGGGGGTCTGCACTGCTGGGGGGGTGTCTGTACTGCTGGGGGGGGTCTGCACTGAGGGGGAGTATGTACTGATGGGGGGTCTGCACTGCTGGGGGGTGTCTGTACTGCTGGGGGGGTCTGCACTGAGTGGGGGTGTATGTACTGATGGGGGTCTGCACTGCTGGGGGGGTCTGCACCGAGGGAAGGGGGGTGTATGTACTGATGGGGGGTCTGCACTGCTGGGGGGGTCTTGACTAAGGGAGGGTGTCTGTACTGTTGGGGGGGTTGCACTAAGTGGGGGTGTCTGTACTGCTAGAGGGGGTCTGCACTGAAGGGGGGGTGTATGTACTGATGGGGGTCTGCACTGCTGGGGGGTCTGCACTGAGGGGGGGTGTATGTACTGATGGGGGGTCTGCACTGGGGGAGGGTGTCTGTACTGCTGGGGGGGTTTGCACTGAGGGGGGTCTGCACCAAGGTGGGGGGTCTGTACTGATGGAGGGGTCTGCACTGAGGTGGGGGGTGTCTGTACTGATGGAGGGGTCTGCACTGAGGTGGGGGGTGTCTGTACTGATGGAGGGGTCTGCACTGAGGTGGGGGGGGTGTCTGTACTGATGGAGGGGTCTGCACTGAGGTGGGGGTGTCTGTACTGATGGAGGGGTCTGCACCGAGGTGGGGGGTGTCTGTACTGATGGAGGGGTCTGCACTGAGGGGGGGTGTCTGTACTGATGGAGGGGTATCTGTACTGAGGGGGGAGGTTTATACTGAGGGTGGGGGGTCTATATTGATGGAGGGGGATCTATACTGCAGGAGGGGGGTCTGTACTGAGGGGGGACTATAGTTGGTGGGGGGGAGTGACACCATTTTTTTTCGCACCGGGTGACACCAACCCTAGTGACGCCACTGAGCAGAGGAAGGAGGCAGCAGACAGAAATGACACTTAGTGCTCTGGACTGAGACAAGCACACACTATAGAGGGATATGCTTTGTTCAGATTTCATGTCTGAGGTTTACAACCACTTTAACCTTTTGAAGTGATCAAAGTTTGCAGAAGCGTTATAGAGGCAATACGAGGGTTAAATTCTGTCTCCGCACAGAAGTCTCTTCCATTATAAGAAATCTACACCCTTCTATTTCCTCATTATCTGAAGGCGCGGATCCCACCGGTTTTGGCGTGTAGCGTGCAATCAACTGCCGGGTCTGTGTGACTTCGCCGGGTGCTAATTATATTTTACACTTTGGAATTAATTATACATTTAGTTATTGCACGTCACCTACAGGAAAGAGGCGTCTGCGAGCAGGCGAGGCGCAGAGAGCGCAGAGATCGATCTTGGAAGCGGCGTGCTGCTTTGTGTCTGGTGACTGGAGAGCCGCCGCAGCCAGGCGGTTGGCCAATTAGTGTCCAGTTTAACCTTTTCATGCCTAGATGATCCTCCGACTGACAGTTATAAGCGAAGACCAAGCAGGTGATAAAAGGAGTTTCCCGCTCTGTCCAGGAAGAGCATTGCAGGCGGTAATGTAGGCGCTGGGCGCTGATCTGCTGCCTCTCTGAACCCGATCAAGGCGGATACACACATGGATATGATTGGTCGCTCATTGATACATTTCTTTTTCTCTAAAATCAGCAAAGAAAATTCACCAGAATTCAAGTCTTCACTTCTTCGTCTGTTTTGTTGTATTCTCCTCCTGATGTAAAAATACCGCCCAACTCCACCCAGAACTTTTATTTTTAGTTTTGGATGGAGTGGGGTTAGAAGGAGAGTTAGTGTTGAGGTTAGAAGGAGGATTAGTGAGAGGGTTAGAGGGAGGGTTAGTGTTGGGGTTAGTGAGAGGGTTAGTGTTGGGGTTAGAGGAATGGTTAGTGTTGGGGTTAGAGGAATGGTTAGTGTTGGGGTTAGAGGGAGGGTTAGTGTTGGGGTTAGAGGGAGGGTCAGTGTTGGGGTTAGAGGGAGGGTCAGTGTTGGGGTTAGAGGGAGGGTCAGTGTTGGGGTTAGTGAGAGGGTTAGTGTTGGGGTTAGAGGAATGGTTAGTGTTGGGGTTAAGGGGAGGGTTAGGGTTGGGGTTAGAGGGAGGGTTAGTGTTGGGGTTAGAGGGAGGGTTAGTGTTGGGGTTAGAGGGAGGGTCAGTGTTGGGGTTAGAGGGAGAGTTAGTGTTGGGGTTAGAGGGAGAGTTAGTGTTGGGGTTAGTGAGAGGGTTAGTGTTGGGGTTAGTGAGAGGGTTAGTGTTGGGGTTAGTGTTGGGGTTAGAGGAATGGTTAGTGTTGGGGTTAGAGGGAGGGTTAGTGTTGGGGTTAGAGGGAGGATTAGTGTTGGGGTTAGAGGGAGGATTAGTGTTGGGGTTAGAGGGAGGGTTAGTGAGAGGGTTAGTGTTGGGGTTAGAGGAATGGTTAGTGTTGGGGTTAGAGGGAGGATTAGTGTTGGGGTTAGAGGGAGGGTTAGTGTTGGGGTTAGAGGGAGGGTTAGTGTTGGGGTTAGAGGGAGGATTAGTGTTGGGGTTAGAGGGAGGGTCAGTGTTGGGGTTAGAGGGAGGGTTAGTGTTGGGGTTAGAGGGAGGGTTAGTGTTGGGGTTAGTGAGAGGGTTAGTGTTGGGGTTAGAGGAATGGTTAGTGTTGGGGTTAGAGGGAGGGTTAGTGTTGGGGTTAGAGGGAGGATTAGTGTTGGGGTTAGAGGGAGGATTAGTGTTGGGGTTAGAGGGAGGGTTAGTGAGAGGGTTAGTCTTGGGGTTAGAGGAATGGTTAGTGTTGGGGTTAGAGGGAGGATTAGTGTTGGGGTTAGAGGGAGGGTTAGTGTTGGGGTTAGAGGGAGGATTAGTGTTGGGGTTAGAAGGAGGATTAGTGAGAGGGTTAGAGGGAGGGTCAGTGTTGGGGTTAATGAGAGGGTTAGTGTTGGGGTTAGAGGAATGGTTAGTGTTGGGGTTAGAGGGAGGGTTAGTGTTGGGGTTAGAGGGAGGGTCAGTGTTGGGGTTAGAGGGAGGGTCAGTGTTGGGGTTAGAGGGAGGGTCAGTGTTGGGGTTAGAGGGAGAGTTAGTGTTGGGGTTAGTGAGAGGGTTAGTGTTGGGGTTAGAGGAATGGTTAGTGTTGGGGTTAGAGGGAGGGTCAGTGTTGGGGTTAGAGGGAGGATTAGTGTTGGGGTTAGAGGGAGGGTCAGTGTTGGGGTTAGAGGGAGGGTCAGTGTTGGGGTTAGAGGGAGGGTCAGTGTTGGGGTTAGTGAGAGGGTTAGTGTTGGGGTTAGAGGAATGGTTAGTGTTGGGGTTAGAGGGAGGGTTAGTGTTGGGGTTAGAGGGAGGGTCAGTGTTGGGGTTAGAGGGAGGGTCAGTGTTGGGGTTAGAGGGAGGGTCAGTGTTGGGGTTAGAGGGAGGGTCAGTGTTGGGGTTAGAGGGAGGGTTAGTGTTGGGGTTAGAGGGAGGGTCAGTGTTGGGGTTAGAGGGAGGGTCAGTGTTGGGGTTAGAGGGAGGATTAGTGTTGGGGTTAGAGGGAGGGTCAGTGTTGGGGTTAGAGGGAGGGTCAGTGTTGGGGTTAGAGGGCAGGTCAGTGTTGGGGTTAGAGGGCAGGTCAGTGTTGGGGTTAGAGGGAGGGTTAGTGTTGGGGTTAGTGAGAGGGTTAGTGTTGGGGTTAGAGGAATGGTTAGTGTTGGGGTTAGAGGAATGGTTAGTGTTGGGGTTAGAGGGAGGATTAGTGTTGGGGTTAGAGGGAGGATTAGTGTTGGGGTTAGAGGGAGGGTTAGTGAGAGGGTTAGTGTTGGGGTTAGAGGAATGGTTAGTGTTGGGGTTAGAGGGAGGATTAGTGTTGGGGTTAGAGGGAGGGTCAGTGTTGGGGTTAGAGGGAGGGTCAGTGTTGGGGTTAGAGGGAGGGTCAGTGTTGGGGTTAGAGGGAGGGTCAGTGTTGGGGTTAGAGGGAGGATTAGTGTTGGGGTTAGAGGGAGGATTAGTGTTGGGGTTAGAGGGAGGATTAGTGTTGGGGTTAGAGGGAGGGTTAGTGTTGGGGTTAGAGGGAGGGTCAGTGTTGGGGTTAGAGGGAGGGTCAGTGTTGGGGTTAGAGGGAGGGTCAGTGTTGGGGTTAGAGGGAGGGTCAGTGTTGGGGTTAGAGGGAGGGTCAGTGTTGGGGTTAGAGGGAGGGTCAGTGTTTGGGTTAGAGGGAGGGTCAGTGTTGGGGTTAGAGGGAGGGTCAGTGTTGGGGTTAGAGGGAGGATTAGTGTTGGGGTTAGAGGGAGGGTCAGTGTTGGGGTTAGAGGGAGGGTCAGTGTTGGGGTTAGAGGGCAGGTCAGTGTTGGGGTTAGAGGGCAGGTCAGTGTTGGGGTTAGAGGGAGGGTTAGTGTTGGGGTTAGTGAGAGGGTTAGTGTTGGGGTTAGAGGAATGGTTAGTGTTGGGGTTAGAGGAATGGTTAGTGTTGGGGTTAGAGGGAGGATTAGTGTTGGGGTTAGAGGGAGGATTAGTGTTGGGGTTAGAGGGAGGGTTAGTGAGAGGGTTAGTGTTAGGGTTAGAGGAATGGTTAGTGTTGGGGTTAGAGGGAGGGTTAGTGTTGGGGTTAGAGGGAGGGTCAGTGTTGGGGTTAGAGGGAGGGTCAGTGTTGGGGTTAGAGGGAGGGTCAGTGTTGGGGTTAGAGGGAGGGTCAGTGTTGGGGTTAGAGGGAGGGTCAGTGTTGGGGTTAGAGGGAGGATTAGTGTTGGGGTTAGAGGGAGGATTAGTGTTGGGGTTAGAGGGAGGATTAGTGTTGGGGTTAGAGGGAGGGTCAGTGTTGGGGTTAGAGGGAGGGTCAGTGTTGGGGTTAGAGGGAGGGTCAGTGTTGGGGTTAGAGGGAGGGTCAGTGTTGGGGTTAGAGGGAGGGTTAGTGTTGGGGTTAGAGGGAGGGTCAGTGTTGGGGTTAGAGGGAGGGTCAGTGTTGGGGTTAGAGGGAGGGTCAGTGTTGGGGTTAGAGGGAGGGTCAGTGTTGGGGTTAGAGGGAGGGTCAGTGTTGGGGTTAGAGGGAGGGTCAGTGTTGGGGTTAGAGGGAGGGTTAGTGTTGGGGTTAGAGGGAGGGTCAGTGTTGGGGTTAGAGGGAGGGTCAGTGTTGGGGTTAGAGGGAGGGTCAGTGTTGGGGTTAGAGGGAGGATTAGTGTTGGGGTTAGAGGGAGGATTAGTGTTGGGGTTAGAGGGAGGGTTAGTGTTGGGGTTAGAGAGAGGATTAGTGTTGGGGTTAGAGGGAGGGTCAGTGTTGGGGTTAGAGGGAGGGTCAGTGTTGGGGTTAGAGGGAGGGTCAGTGTTGGGGTTAGAGGGAGGGTCAGTGTTGGGGTTAGAGGGAGGGTCAGTGTTGGGGTTAGAGGAATGGTTAGTGTTGGGGTTAGAGGGAGGGTCAGTGTTGGGGTTAGAGGGAGGGTCAGTGTTTGGGTTAGAGGGAGGGTCAGTGTTTGGGTTAGAGGGAGGGTCAGTGTTGGGGTTAGAGGGAGGGTCAGTGTTGGGGTTAGAGGGAGGATTAGTGTTGGGGTTAGAGGGAGGGTCAGTGTTGGGGTTAGAGGGAGGGTCAGTGTTGGGGTTAGAGGGAGGGTCAGTGTTGGGGTTAGAGGGAGGATTAGTGTTGGGGTTAGAGGGAGGGTCAGTGTTGGGGTTAGAGGGAGGATTAGTGTTGGGGTTAGAGGGAGGGTCAGTGTTGGGGTTAGAGGGAGGGTCAGTGTTGGGGTTAGAGGGCAGGTCAGTGTTGGGGTTAGAGGGCAGGTCAGTGTTGGGGTTAGAGGGAGGGTTAGTGTTGGGGTTAGTGAGAGGGTTAGTGTTGGGGTTAGAGGAATGGTTAGTGTTGGGGTTAGAGGAATGGTTAGTGTTGGGGTTAGAGGGAGGATTAGTGTTGGGGTTAGAGGGAGGATTAGTGTTGGGGTTAGAGGGAGGGTTAGTGAGAGGGTTAGTGAGAGGGTTAGTGTTGGGGTTAGAGGAATGGTTAGTGTTGGGGTTAGAGGGAGGGTTAGTGTTGGGGTTAGAGGGAGGGTCAGTGTTGGGGTTAGAGGGAGGGTCAGTGTTGGGGTTAGAGGGAGGGTCAGTGTTGGGGTTAGAGGGAGGGTCAGTGTTGGGGTTAGA
Source organism: Rana muscosa (assembly GCA_029206835.1). Classification (NCBI taxonomy): domain Eukaryota; kingdom Metazoa; phylum Chordata; class Amphibia; order Anura; family Ranidae; genus Rana; species Rana muscosa. The sequence continues at coordinate 92,098,401 of CM055124.1, read as the reverse complement.
GGGAGGATTAGTGTTGGGGTTAGAGGGAGGATTAGTGTTGGGGTTAGAGGGAGGGTTAGTGTTGGGGTTAGAGAGAGGATTAGTGTTGGGGTTAGAGGGAGGGTCAGTGTTGGGGTTAGAGGGAGGGTCAGTGTTGGGGTTAGAGGGAGGGTCAGTGTTGGGGTTAGAGGGAGGGTCAGTGTTTGGGTTAGAGGGAGGGTCAGTGTTTGGGTTAGAGGGAGGGTCAGTGTTTGGGTTAGAGGGAGGGTCAGTGTTGGGGTTAGAGGGAGGGTCAGTGTTGGGGTTAGAGGGAGGGTCAGTGTTGGGGTTAGAGGGAGGGTCAGTGTTTGGGTTAGAGGGAGGGTCAGTGTTTGGGTTAGAGGGAGGGTCAGTGTTGGGGTTAGAGGAAGGATTAGTGTTGGGGTTAGAGGAAGGGTTAGTGTTGGGGTTAGTGAGAGGGTTAGTGTTGGGGTTAGAGGGAGGGTCAGTGTTGGGGTTAGAGGGAGGATTAGTGTTGGGGTTAGAGGGAGGGTCAGTGTTGGGGTTAGAGGGAGGATTAGTGTTGGGGTTAGAGGGAGGATTAGTGTTGGGGTTAGAGGGAGGGTTAGTGTTGGGGTTAGAGGGAGGGTTAGTGTTGGGGTTAGAGGGAGGGTTAGTGTTGGGGTTAGAGGGAGGGTCAGTGTTGGGGTTAGAGGGAGGGTCAGTGTTGGGGTTAGAGGAATGGTCAGTGTTGAGGTTACAAGGAGGGTTAGGTTTAGGGTTAGAGGAAAGGTCATTATGAAGGGGGCCATAAGGTGGGGTATCTCTGTGTTGGGATCTCTGTGCCAGAGACGACCAGTGTGGATTTCCTGCGGCTGAATACGAATGTCGTATTTTTAGGATTGCTGTTCATTTCTATGAGGCATCCTCTATATTCTGATAAATGTATTCCTGACCTGGAATGACCTCTGTAGAGAAGTCTGAGGTTTTCCTGCTCCAGCCGCCCGGACGGCTCCCCTCTACCCATCCTCTGATATTCTCGAAGCCCTCGCTTGGTTTTGGGGTTACAAATCTCATGTCCTGTCCTCAGGCCCAGCATTGATCTCACGGATCTGGAGTGAGACCCGCTACCATCACCCCTTCAAATGGAACAGAAATATACCAGTGAAAAGCGCCCGCCCCGTAGTGTCAGGAGGCAGACAGCTTCATCTCGGCGGCACAGGCTCTGCTCTGGAGAGGACATTCCTGGACCTCCCCCGGGGAGACATTAATGGATGTCATTATGCCTTCGGTGGCGGTTGCCAGGAGAAGATGTAAGGTCTCGGGTCAGGTGTAGTGACGTCAACCTGCAATCGTGTAGCTGGGGAATTTCAGAGACGCGTTCCTAGGAGACGACGGGTCAAATCGTGGAAAAAAAAAAAGATCACTCATGGAAGGATGTAATCAGCTGTATTAAACTACAGGGGGAATAAAATCTTATATGCTAATATGTAAATAAAATAGCTTGCAGTAACAATGAATGGACTGGAGGTGGTGCTATTATCTTAGTGGCCACCGTGGAGGGCACAGGGGTAACTGCCAGTTTTTGCAAATGAGTCGCCTCTAAAAGGATTAGAGAAGACTTTGCTGGTTCTTCACCCTTCAGATGGATGGTGGGGCAGTCAGACATCCAAAGGTCTATTCCCGATTCCCTAAGCCTTACCTACCCCCTCTCATTAAAAAATTGTCTGCAGCTTTAGAATAAATGTTGAGTGACATCGCTCCCCTGTTATGTTTAAGAGAGCCGATCGTTCTATTGTGTGGAGTGATACAGAGGTGTACTAAGGGGGGGGGGGGGGGCGAGGCGGGCGGGGCGCCCCCGGGTAAGTGATAGGAAAATCAATATAAACCCAACAAAAAAGACAAATTGACATTTCAAAACGTGAGAAGGCCTCCCCCTTCTTCGCGGCTCAAAATAAACAGAATGTAATAAAAACGGACATGTTCATTATTAGCCTGTATTGGTGCTCAGTGAAAACTGAGGTATCATCCACCCTGTCCTCATGGGGAAAGGATGGCTAACCACCCCCTTCTCCACCATAATAGTTAGCCAGTCCATTCTCCACCATGATCGCTAACCATCTCCTTCTCCGCCATGACGACTAACAATCTCCTTCTCCACCGTGATGATTAGCCATTCTCTTCTTCATGATAGCTAGTCATCTCCTTCTCCACCATAATGGCTAACCATCTCCTTCTCCACCATGATGATTAGCCATTCTCTTCTTCATGACAGCTAACCATCTCCTTCTCCACCATGACGGCTAACCATCTCCTTCTCCACCGTGATGATTAGCCATTCTCTTCTTCATCATGATAGCTAGCCATCTCCTTCTCCACCATAATGGCTAACCATCTCCTTCTCCACCATGATGGTTAGCCATTCCCATTTCTACCATGATTGCTAAACATCTACTTCTCCACCTGGATGGTTAGCCATTCCCTTCTCCACTATGATGGCTAACCATCCCCTTCTCCACCATGATGGCTAACCATCTCTTTCTCCACCATGATGTCTAGCCATTCCCTTCTCTACCACAATGGCTAACACCTCTTTCTCCACCATGATAGTTAGCCATTTCCTTCTTCACCGTGATGTCTAGCCATCTCCTTCTCCACCATAATGGCTAACCATTTCCTTCTCCACCATGATGGTTAGCCATTCTCATCTCTACCATGATTGCTAACCATCTACTTCTCTACCTGGATGGTTAGCCATTCCCTTCCCCACTATGATGGCTAACTTTTCCTTCTCCACTATGATGGCTAACCATCCCCTTCTCCACCATGATGGCAAACCATCTCCTTCTCCACCATAGTGGCTAACCATCTCCTTCTCCAGCATGATGTCTAGCCATTCCCTTCTCTACCACAATGGCTAACACCTCTTTCTCCACCATGATAGTTAGCCATTCCCTTCTCCACCATGATGTCTTGCCATTCCCTTCTCCACCATAATGGCTAACAATCTCCTTCTCTACCATGATGGCTAACCATCTCTTTCTACTACCATAATGTCTAGCCATTTTCTTCTCCACCATGATGGTTAAACATATCCTTCTCTACCATGATGGTTAGCCATTCCCTTCTCCGCCATAATGTCTAGCCATTCCCTTCTCCACCATGATGTCTAGCCATTCCCTTCTCCACCATGATGTCTAGCCATTACCTTCTCCACCATGATGTCTAGCCATTACCTTCTCTACCATGATGGTTAGCCATTCCCTTATTTACCATGATGGCTAACCATTTCCTTCTCTACCATGATGGGTAACCATATCCTTCTCCACCATGATGGTTAGCCATTCCCTTCTCCACCATGATGTCTAGCCATTCCCTTCTCCACCATGATGGTTAGCCATTCCCTTCTCCACCATGATGTCTAGCCATTCCCTTCTCCACCATATTGTCTAGCCATTACCTTCTCCACCATGATGGTTAGCCATTCCCTTCTCCACCATGATGGGTAACCATATCCTTCTCCACCATTATGGTTAGCCATTCCCTTCTCCACCATGATGGTTAGCCATTCCCTTCTCCACCATGATGTCTAGCCATTCCCTTCTCCACTATGATGGCTAACCATATCTTTCTCCACCATGATGGTTAGCCATTCCCTTCTCCACCATGATGGGTAACCATATCCTTCTCCACCATGATGGTTATCCACCTCCTCCTCCACTGTCAGGTTTAAATTATATTCCACATATTTTAAGCCCTAAAGAAGGGGAGGCATTTTTTCCCCAAAACATGTTAACTATTCTTAATAAAAATGTTATATTAATTGTTGAGTTTTACTAGGCTCTTCTAACTCTACACTCAAAAAACAGATTATCGTTTGTACGACGCACTTAGTTGCCACCAGAGAGGTAGCAGCCTAATACCTAACAAAGGTCTCATACATTGTGCCTCCAGTCTGGGTTGGACTCCTCAACAGAGAATCACCTTTCTATATAGATAATGAAAATCTCAACTTCCATCAGTCTAGCGCCACCTTCCATCCATTAGTTCCATGAAGAAGTGTACAGATCCCCCTCTGCTGGGCCTGGTGGTTGGGGGTTTGAAGCGCCAATCGCCGCCTTTGGCAGCCAGTAGAAATTTCGCCTTATGGAGCACACTCAATGGCGTCACTAGGGGGGGCCAGAGGGGGCCCTGACCCCCCCAACATTATATAACCTTTGCAACCCCGATAGTTCTCCCACTGCTTTGGAATCTTATATTTTCTTGGTGTGCTGGTGACATATATCTCTTGTTTTCTGCCACCCTGGGGGGGCCCCAATACAGTAAGAAGGGAGCTCACTGCAGAACATGTGAAAGGGCCCGTTGTGGGATCGTAGTAAAGGGCCCCAGAATATATATACAAAATTGCATTTTATAGTTGGGCCCCCCTACTTTTGTCCCTGTCTCCCCCCTAAATATGAAAGCTGGAGACGCCACTGAGCACACTTTATTACGCTGCGACGCTGTCTCTAATCTCTATGGGGCTGCAACGATCGTTATGAATCTAAGGATGATTTCCAATAAGACTCTTCCTGTATGATGTCCTCATGGGTCTGATAATGACATACGGTGAGGGATGACATCATTACATCTCTGCATGTTCTCTACACTGCAGATGAGCGCTGTATTGCTCAACTTTATCAACAGGATTAGACGGGGAACGGTAATTCGATATTTATTCCATGCCAATCTTTGCCGTCTATCAGTTGCTCCACTCCTGGGACTCAGGAGACTCTCTTTTCTGGGTTAGAAATGATCTCTGTGGTCTGGCTAGAATGAGGGTGGAGGCGGGCCTAACAGGTGGCCCCACCCCCAAAAATGACCTCCTCCCCCCCTTCCCCCCACCTTACCCTGACCCTGGCGATGTTGACTCCACTCATACTGCCGCTGCGGTCGATGAGGAAGATGAACTCCCCCTGCGTTTTGCTCAGGCCGGAATGCGTCGTCGGAAGGTCCGGGCAGAAGTTTAACATCACCACGGGGTTGTGACAAATATCCTTGATCAGGCGCTTGCGGATGATCTCCGTCTGTCAGAGGAGGAGGAGGAGGAGGAAAAGGGTCAGATCGGCATTAAAAAAAAATAAAAAATGAATAAATAAAATGAAAAAATAAAGAAAAATAAAGAAAATAGGTAAACAAAAACAAACAATAAATAAATAAATCAAAACTGTGTAAATAAAATAAAGAAAATAAATACAAAAAAAATCAATAAAAATAAAGAAAATATGTAATCAAAAACAAACAATAAATAAATAAAAATTGTGTAAATAAAATAAAGAAAATAAATACAAACAAAATTATAAAAAAATAACAAAATACTGTAAATAAAATAAAGAAAATAAATACAAAAAAAAAAAAACTCTAAATACTGTAAAAGTAAAAAAAAACAACAACATCATTCAAGTTAAACTTGAAGATCCAGGAAACATAAAGAAGGCGTGCAATGCTGAAAAACAATCTAAAAATTGCTTTTATTTTTATACATTCATGTGCCTGTTACTGAGTAATCACTCATGTTATTGTATTGTATAAATTTTTCGACCGTATTTTTTCAAAAAAAACAAAACGACGGAGCTCAAAAACGCAGCTGCTGCGTTTTTGCGCGTTTTTTAACGCTTCGTGTTTTTTTTATGCCTAACGCCGACGCCGCGGAATGCACTGGTCCTGTTTTTTTTTTTTACAGCTTAAAAACGCCTAGGTGGGCATGAAGCTATAGACTAACATGAGCAGGCGTTTTTAAGTTGTAAAAAACGCTCAAAAACACGGCTGTAAAAACGTCCGTGGGCATGAGGCCTTATTATCGGATTCTTTAGTAGGAAATTGCATGAAATTGGGGTTTCAGACAATCATTCAACACAGCTCCACCGGAAGTGAATTTATTTAGTGTTACATTGTAACGGCACAACAAAAACATATATTATCTAATTGCTGAGTGCATTTCCCCATCTAGTGGGCAAATTAGGTATTTTTTCTTTAGAAACAATGGAAAACATTCAATCAGCACAGGAAGAAGCCTAATAACGTTTGTCTTTTTTTGCCCCATTCACACAGAAGAAATATGCATTTTCACTGGACAAAATTGTTAAAAATAAATAAATACATAAATGACATACTTTTGTATAAATAGATGTGTGTATATACAGTATATATATACATACACACACACACACAATATATTACCAAAAGTATTGGTACGCCTGCCTTTACACGCACATGAACTTTAATGGCATCCCAGTCTTAGTCCGTAGGGTTCAATATTGAGTTGGCCCCGCCCTTTGCAGCTATAACAGCTTCAACTCTTCTGGGAAGGCCGTCCACAAGGTTAAGGAGTGCGTCTATGGGGATGTTTGACCATTCTTCCAGAAGAGCATTTGTGAGGTCAGGCACTGATGTTGGACGAGAAGGCCCGGCTCTCAGTCTCCGCTCTAATTCATCCCAAAGATGTTCTATCAGGTTGAGGTCAGGACTCTGTGCAGGCCAGTCAGGTTCCTCCACCCCAAACTCGCTCATCCATGTCTTTATGGACCTGGCTTTGTGCACTGGTGCGCAGTCATGTTGGAACAGGAAGGGGCCACCCCCAAACTGTTCCCACAAAGTTGGGAGCATGAAATTGTCCAAAATGTCTTGGTATGCTGACGCCTTAAGAGTTCCCTTCACTGGAACTAAAGGGCCAAACCCAACCCCTGAAAAACAACCCCCACACCATAATCCCCCCTCCCCCTCCACACCATAATCCCCCCCCCCCACCAAATGGTTTGGACCAGTGCACAAAGCAAGGTCCATAAAGACATGGATGAGCAAGTTTGGGATGGAGGAACTTGACTGGCCTGTACAGAATCCTGACCTCAACCCGATAGAACATCTTTGGGATGAATTAGAGCGAGGGCCTTCTCATCCAACATGAGCGCCTGACCTTCACAAATGCTCTTCTGGAAGAATGGTCAAACATTCCCATAGACACCCTCCTAAACCATGTGGACGGCCTTCCCAGAAGAGTTGAATGAACCTGTTATAGCTGCAAAGGGCGGGGCCAACTCAATATTGAACCCTATGGACTAAGACTGGGAGGTCATTAAAGTTCATGTGTGTGTAAAGGCAGGCGTCCCAATACTTTTGGTAATATACTGTGTGTGTGTGTATCTCACGCTCCCCCTTTCTTTACCTTTTTCTCTGCACTGGGATCCTTTTTGGTTCCTCGGATGAAGTCGCTCTTCCCTCGGAGGAATTCCTCGTACTCATAGGGGGTCATGTCCCCCTCCTCCATCAGGATGTGCGGCAGATGCGGCTCTGAAAAATGCAGAACAGAGGAAGGTTTGACCTGAGGAGATATCCGGGTGAGATCTGTCTGTGGGGTAAAAGTGGCATTTCCTCAGTCTCCCCTCCCCCAGTGATCAGACTGTACATTGTAACTTTGTAGGAGGAGGAGGAGGCATTTACTCAGTCTCCCCTCCCCCAGTGATCAGACTGTACATTGTAACTTTGTAGAAGGAGGAGGAGGCATTTCCTCAGTCTCCCCTCCCCCAGTGATCAGACTGTACATTGTAACTTTGTAGGAGGAGGAGGAGGCATTTCCTCAGTCTCCCCTCTACATGGGGAAAATCTGATGACAGGTCCTCTTTAAAGGGATCCTAAGACAGCAGTTGTGTGTCATAATATTCCGTCCACAAATCACACAAAGACGCGCGTCCTGTGATAAGTCAGTCGTGTCTCCATACATCAGGAAGGCGGTGTCACCACATCTGTCCAATCAGCACGTCACCCCCCCCCCCCCCCACCTGAATGACGCACACAGAGCGCGGATCAGACAACGGCCCGCCGTCCCCGCGGGAAACCAACGGGCAAAGTGTGAGATTAGAAGAGACGTCTCATTAATCCGACGGCGATCATTCATCTGCTGCGTTACTCGAGTCGCCCCTCCCCCAACATCTGGGACCCCCGTCGCCCGTCTGGGGCCCGGTCCTGTGAATGGGGCCCCTTAATAGAAATGACAAATATTTGGGGTGACAGTTCAGCCACCGGCTCCCCCGGAAAGTCCCCCCCCCACATTTTGTATCAGATGGCAACCCCCCTTTTTTTTTATAAATGTTTTTTTTTATTTCTTGTTTTTTTTTTTTTTTTGTTTTTTTTTTTTTGTAAGGGGCCCAGAGGTCCCGAAGGCCCCGGATGGCAACCCCCCCTTTTTTTTCATATTTTTTTTTATTTTATTTTTATTGTAAGGGGCCCAGAGGTCCCCAGGGCCCCGGATAGCAACCCCCCCCCCTTTTTTTTTTGTTCAGTGTCAGGTGGAATATATATTTATGGGCTTTAATGTCATCAAAGCATTTTATTACCTCCTAACTGTCAACCCAGAACCCCATCATATCACCCACCACCACCCCCAACCACCACCACCCCCCCCCCCCAACCACCAGCACACCCCAACCACCACCACCCCCAACTACCAGCACACCCCAACCACCACCACCACCTCCAACCACCACCACCCCCAACCACCAGCACACCCCAACCACCACCAGCCCCACCCCCAACCACCACCTTAACCACCACCACCCCCAACAAACCCCCCCCCAACCACCAGCACACCCCAACCACCACCACCACCCCCAACCACCACCACCCCCAAATTGCAATTCTCATCTGCTGGAGGTCTACTTACCGCTGGGGTGGATGAGGATTTCCACTGGACGGTCATAGGTGTGCCTGTTGGCCAGTGTGATCATGATGCTCTTGGCGGAAGGAGCAGAGGGGTCCGCGTCGGCTCGGATCTCGTGGGTGGGACTCTCCACACCTGCAATAGGAACGCAGGACCAGATGTAAGTGAGAGGAGGCAGCAGAGAGCCTAGTCTGATTGAAGGTCAGTCTGCCTCTCCATCTTTATCTCCTCTTGTTGATCTGTAGCCTAGGCACTCTGTACCATTAACCTGGCATATCTGTATATTTGAAATACAGTCGGCCACTACCTGTGGTCCAGTTGGCTTTTCCTAAGGATGAGCACTCTGAATCTGATTACTGATATTGCCTGTGACTGAATTCACGGTAATGCCGCGTACACACGGTCGGAATTTCCGAGGAAAAAAATCAGACGGACTTAGAAAGAGAACATGTCTGACTTTTTTCCTCGGAAATTCCGACCGTGTGTATGCGGCATTACCGTGAATTCGGTCACAGGCAATATCAGTAATCCGACGGAAAAAAATTTATATCGGAAATTCCGTTTGTCTGTATGGAACTCCGACGGAGAAAAAAAACACGCATGCTCAGAATAAAGTCGACGCATGCTCGGAAGCATTGAACTTAATTTTTCTCGGCTTGTCGTAGTGTTGTACGTCACCGCGTTCTTGACAGTCGGAATTTGGTGTGACAGTGTGTATGCAAGACAGCTTGAACGGAATTCCGTCGGAAAAACCCGTCGGAGTTTATCCCGATGGAAATTTCGACCGTGTGTATAAGGCATACATCCCAATTTCACTCATAAACTTTTGCTAGCAGAAAAAAAAGACCCTTATTTTTGTTCTTTTTGGGTTTCATTTATTTAAAATTAGCTAACCGTTCCAGGATAATGGAAAGAAGTTTCTGTAACCCTTGTGGGTCATTTAAAGCGCACTACTCCCTTAAAACCCAATAAAACCTTCTTTACAAATTTTGGTAAAACTCTCACTTTCCCTCATCTCTACTAAGTTCTACCTGTAGCCCCACTGATCTCTACCCATCGCATGTGTCACCTTCAGCGTATTCCCACTCCTCCGTTTTGTCCAGTCCTGCTAACCTTCTCCTGTCACTCACCTGCCAGGAGGTATGGAGCTCGGATCTCCAGGTGGAAGGTGAGTTCATACTCAATGGAGTTCACCGCTTCCGTCTCCAACAGAGTCGCCAGGCAGAGCTTCTTGGTGCCTCCGGCCAGACCGACCTCCCTCCTGTGGACAAACACCAGAACTGAAGCCTTGATATCCCTCAAAATATCACACATGGAGTGTGTAACGACACCCCAAGTATGAGAGGGGGTTAAAGCCGTTTAAGATATTCCATTCCCGAACACCATGGCAGCTACCGACACTCCAATCAGGCGAACAAGACCCATAACAATAATTCCCCCCACAATCACGAGACGAAGCTCTGTCTTGAGGTTTCAAGCAGGACTGACAATTAGGATTGAGCGAACCCGAACTGTAAAGTTCGGGTTCGTACCCGACTTTTGGGTTTTTGGTACCCGGACCCGAACCCGAACAATTTACTGTATGTTTCGGGTTCGAGTTCGGTGTTCGGTAATGTAATGGCGCATTTTAAAAAGCTGCAGGGCAGCCAATCAACATTTGTTTAACTCGTGTGCCCTTAGAAGCCATCACAGCCATGCCTACTAAATTGAGGTCTATCAAATTCCATACAAATTACTTAGTAGCACAAAATGATACTTGGTTCTGTACTCTTTGAAAGGGGTGGTACTGGGAGTAGGGTGACCACATTTCCAAACTACCATTCAGGGACACCCTCCCTTCCCAAAAATCAGCTTGTGCTGTAACGAATCACAGCACAGTGATTGGACACAAGAGGCAGGATTTATGATTTCTCCAATCACAAGCAGGGGGCGGGGATTGTGCTCCTCCAGGCATTCCCGGCCAGGACAAGTACTGTCAGTGAGTAAAGCGGTGATGTGGCGGCCTTTTTGGGGGGGCATCAGATTGGCCCGGGGGGGGGGGGTGGCTGTGTCAGTTTCATTCCGGGACACTGTATTCCGGGACACTGTGGAATGAAGGTGCCCGGGCAATCCGGGACATGTGGTCACCCTAACTGGGAGGTAGGTAGGTGGTGGAGCCAATAGACAGTGCTCAGAGGTGGATAGGAGTCAGACACGAAGGGTGACTCAGAAGGGGGAAGTTCCTGCACCTATTCTCTGAGAAAAAAAGCCCTGCATAAATGGGTTGATTTACTAAAACTGGAGCGTGCAAAATGTGGTACAGCTCTGCACAGCAACCAATCAGCTTCCAGGGTTTTTTTTTTGTCAAAGCTTTAATTGAACAAGCTGAAGTTAGCTGATTGGCTACCACGCGCACAACTGCACCGGATTTCGCACTCTCCAGTTTTAGTAAATCTTCCCCGCAGCGTATAAAAACCATACAATGCATACAAGAGGGGTTCTTACAATCTCGCGGCGGCTAAAGCGCTGTCAGAGATGCTTTGCGTCACTCTGGGGACACAGATGGGGGGGACCAGGACCCTGACAGCCCCGCTGGAGAGCGTGGGCAGCTCCGAGGACGTACTGATCAGCACAGACACACTCTCCTGAGACGGGACCACGCCCAGATTGGCCACAAAAATTATCCTTTCCAGGTCTTCATCCAGCAGGATCCGCCCTGAGGAGAAAAAAAGTAAGGAAAAGTGAGATATACGCTATAAAACCCCCGATCACAGCATTAGGAAATACATAGTCTATGGCAGGGGGGTAGGCAACCTTGGGGCCCTCCAGCTGTCGCAGAACTACAAGTCCCATCATGCCTCTGGGAGTAAGTGTAACTGCCAGCCTTGCAATGCCTCATGGGAAATGTAGTTCCACAACAGCTGGAGGGCCCGGGTATGTCTTTGGACTTGTGGGTTGGTGCCCCCCCCCCTCTGCTGCAGCCTCTCAAAAAGAAAAGAAAAAGTTTAACTTTCATGTTTGCTTCCTTGCTGGTGTAACTCCAACGCTGCTGATTCAAATAATAAATTGTGAGTGTTATGCCACGTACACACGATCGGAAATTCCGACAAGAAAACAACGGAATGTTGGCTCAAACTTGTGCTAGGGTTAGGGTTAGGGCTAGGGTCAGGGTCAGGGGTTAGGGTTAGGGGTTGGGGTTAGGGGTTAGGGTTAGGGTCAGGGTCAGGGGTTAGGGGTTGGGGTTAGGGTTAGGGTTGGGGTTGGGGGTTAGGGTTGGGGGTTAGGGTTAAGGGTTAGGGTTAGGGTCAGGGTTAGGGTTAGGGTTAGGGTTCTCCCTTTAAGAACAAGGCTAGGACCCAGGCTCTTGAACAGGGACCTCCCCAAGAGGTCAAAGGTCAGAGGGCGGGTCCCCAGAGGTCAAAAGTCAGTGGGCGTGGCTGACCCCTACCAAAGTGTACCGCCTACCCCAACTAAGTCGGGGAATGAACAAGTCGGGTCAAGAACGCGGTGACGTACAAGACGTCCGACGAGCCGAGATCAATGAAGTTCAATAGGCATTTCGGCTCTTCAGCTTGATGATTCTGAGCATGCGTGTTTGTTTTTTTTGTGCGTCAGAATTGCATACAGACGAACGGAATTTCCGACAAGAACTTTTTGTTGTCGGAAAATTTGAGAACCAGCTCTCCAATTTTTGTTGTCGGAAGTTCCGACTTGCAAATGTCCGATGGAGCCTACACACGGTGGGAATTTCCGACAAAAAGGCTCACGTCGAACATTTGTTGTCGGAATTTCCGATTGTGTGTACGCGGCATTAGACACGTACAGTTCGTTTAGTTTCCGAATTAAAATTCGGACAAATTTTCATTTTTTTTTCCGGAAATTCAAATGTTTACGAATTTCCGAATTGGCATAGTACCGAATTCAAACGAATCAGAAATAATGGAAAAAAAAAACATTTGGATGAAATTCGGATTCAAATTGTTTTCGAATACTTTTCGAATTGGAAAAGTTTTCAAATTCGAATCTTTTTCCAATTTCCAAAGAGAATAAATTAGAATATAATTGTATTTTCTTGCACTCATGCGCATTTCTTTTTCGATTACGATTCTCCCATCATTGATTAGAAAATTGTTCATTTAAAAAAAAAATTCCAACATACCCGATTACTCAAATTCGATGGCCGCACGACAATCGGCTGGTGCTGCATCCCCCACCCTTCCACTAATGGTGCGAAATACGAACAAAAATTCTTAGATAAGATTTTCGAAAGAAAATTCTTTCAAAATTCGACCCGTGTATGGCCGGTGTTCTGTCGAGAAGTGCCCCCCCCCCATCGAATAGTTGCCCGGGACGAAAGACGCATGCGCCGTACGTCATAGCACAACCGCTGATTTGCCGATCAGCTGGGCTGACGTAACCATGGCGCATGCGCACATCGGAAGAGGTTCTCGTTTGATGGAAGATACCATTTTAAAGGCACAATTTAAACCTATACAAACAATTGTGCCTGTGAAATGGTATCTCCCATCGAGAGATACCTCCTACGATGTGCGCTTGCGGCCTGGTCACGTCACTCCAGCTGATCGGCAACTCAGCTGGAGTGCAGCTCCATCCTGAGCATGCGCGGGCAACATTCGATGGGGGGCACTTCTCGACAGAACACCGGGCCTTAAGCTTACCGCTGCACGACGATGTACGTTGACAGAATGGCATGGACAGGCACAAGGGCGTACAGGTACGTCCCCTTAAAGAACCTGTCCGTGGGTCGCGCGCGCAACCCGGTCCGAAGCTCCATGACCACACCCGCGGGACCCGCAGACCCGATCGCCGCCGGTGTCCCGCGATCGGGTCACAGAGCTGAAGAACGGGGAGGGGTAAGTGTAAACAAACCTTTCCCCGTTCTTCTTAGTGGCATTTCAGTGATCGTCTGTTCCCTGTCATAGGGAACGACGATCAGTGATGTCACACGCCAAGCCACGCCCCCCTTCAGTTAGAATCACTCATTAGGTCACACTTAACCCCTTCAGCGCCCCCTAGAGGTTAAACCCATCACTGCAAGTGTAATTTTCACAGTAATCAGTGCATTTTTATAGCACTGATCGCTGTAAAAATGACAATGGTCCCAAAAATGTGTCAAAAGTGTCCGATGTGTCCGCCATAATGTCGCAGTCACGATAAAAATCGCTGATCGCCGCCTATACTAGTAAAAAAAAAATATTAATAAAAATGCCATAAAACTATCCCCTATTTTGTAGATACTATAACTTTTGTGCAAACCAATCAATAAACGCTTATTGCGATTTTTTTTACCAAAAATATGTAGAAGAATACGTATCGGCCTAAACTGAGGAAAAAATATTTTGTTTTTATATATTTTTTGGGGATATTTATTATAGGAAAAAATTTCATTTTTTTCAAAATTGTCGCTCTATTTTTGTTTATAGCACAAAAAATAAAAAATCGCAGAGGTGATCAAATACCGCCAAAAGAAAGCTCTATTTGTGGGAAAAAAAGGACGTCAATTTTGTTTGGGAGCCACATCGCACGACCGCGCAATTGTCAGTTAAAGCGACGCAGTGCCGAATCGCAAAAAAGGGGCCTGATCTTTAACCAGCCAAAATGGTCCCGGGGCTGAAGTGGTTAATGAGCGACTTAAACTTGCTTTAAAAAACGGGACGGTTTCAAGGCTGCTGCTAACAATAACCGCTTAGCAAAGCTTCCTCCGAAATGACAGCGTAGACTCTTGTATCGCTGGGCGCGCCCCTTTAACGACAGACACCGCGCGGCTGAGAATTAGTGATGAGCCGAACACCCCCGGGTTCGGTTCGCACCAGAACCCGCGAACGGACCGAAAGTTCGCACGAACATTAGAACCCTATTAAATACAATGGATGCGAACGTTCGAAATCTAAAGTGCTAATTATAACGACTATTATCCATGTTATTGTCCTAAACAGAGTTTGGGAACCCGGGTTCTGCACCAGGGGACATGTATCAATGCAAAAAGAAGTTTTAAAAACGGACGTTTTTCGGGAGCAGTCATTTTAATGATGCATAAAGTGAAAAAAAAAAAAGTCAAATATTCCTTTAAATATTGTACCTGGGGGGTGTCTAAAGTATGCCTGTGAAGTGCCACGTGTTTCCCGTGTTTAGAACTGTCCCTGCACAAAATAACATTTCTAAAGGAAAAAAAGCCATTTAAAACTGCTTGCGGCTTTCTATGTCTGGTCCCGGTAATATGGATGAAAATCTTTATGAAAAATGGCATAGCTACCCCATCAACCCCCCCCCCCCCTACCCCAGCCCATTACCAGCCCCTTTGGGTCTTGTATGGATATTAAGGGGAACCCCGCACACAAAATAAAAAAGGCCCTATATACTCTGAACAGCCGTATACAGGCGGTGCATACAAGACAGGGACTGTAGGTTTGTTCTTATGTAGAATCTGTTTGTAATTTTGAACAGCTGCATTGTTTAAGTGGAGCTCCATGCCAAATTCCTTTTTTTTAGCTTTTTGGAAAACATAGGGAACGGTTATCACCCCTGTCACATTTTTTTTGCTGTCTGTGCCCCTGTTCAGAACATTTCACCTCACTTTGCGTCCCAATGACAACTGTTTTTGAAATGTGGTGTTTTTATTGAAACAAGGATTGGTGATAAAGCATCAGTAGAGAGGAGACACCTTTCTCCCATATTAATTCTTACAGGAGAGAATTTTCCTTCCAAGGGGTAGATTTCCTCTCACTTCCTGTTGTCTTCTTCCGTTTGCAAGTAGTAGTAGTTTGTAAGTTGGATGTTTGAAAGTAGGGACCTGCCGTATATACTCTGCAGAAATTGGCCCCTTAGGTGTTGGTGTTGGCACAACACTGAAAGCACTCACAGTTACTCTTGGTGGGTGCTGGAACGCCCTGCTGTCAACTATTATATCAGGAATTGTAATAACATATAATTGTTGATCAGTGGTAGTAAAAATTGGGCCTTTGATGGTGGTGCTGGTGCCACAACACTGTAAGGCCTGACAGTTACTCTTGGTGGGCACAGCAATGGGCCCTGCTGTGAATTATTAGATCAATAATTATAATTGCATGCCCCTGTTGAATAGGGGCTGAAAAATTGGGCCTTTGGTGGTGGTGGTGGTGGTGGTGGTGATGGTGGTGCTGGTGCCACAACACTGTAAGGCCTGACAGTTACTCTTGGTGGGCGCAGCAATGGGTCCTGCTGTGAATTATTCGATCAATAATTATAATTGCATGCCCCTGTTGAAGAGGGGCTGAAAAATTGGGCCTTTGGTGGTGGTGGTGGTGCTGGTGCCACAACACTGTAAGGCCTGACAGTTACTCTTGGTGGGCGCAGCAATGGGCCCTGCTGTGAATTATTAGATCAATAATTATAATTGCATGCCCCTGTTGAACAGGGGCTGAAAAATTGGGCCTTAGGCACTGGTGGCACAACACTGCAACCCCTCACAGATACTGTACTTGGAGCACAGCAATGAGGCCTGTTGCAAAGTATTGCATCAAAAATTTTAATTACACGCTCCTGTTAAACAGGGGCTGAAAAATTGGGCCTTAGCCACTGGTGGCGTCACCCATAAACCAAAATGATCTTCCAAGCTATCATCATTAATCGTATCATTGAGGAGGAGGAGGAGGATAGCCAGTCAACATAACAGCACAGGCACTCAGCATCAGCATCAGTCTTGAAGGGATGTGACATTTTAAAATCAATTAGTCTGTTATATCAGCATCTGGTGTGTGGTAGCTGGTGGTGATCCAAGACTGGTTCATCTTGATGAAAGTCAGTCGATCAACCGAGTCGGTGGACAGGCGCACCCTGTGATCCGTGACAAATCCTCCAGCAGCACTGAATGTGCGTTCTGAAAGAACGCTGGATGCAGGACAGGCCAGTAGCTCAATTGCATACTGTGCAAGCTCTGGCCAGTGATCCATCCTCAAGACCCAGTAAGCCAGAGGATTTTCGGTGGGGAAGGTGTCCAAGTCTGACCTTGCCCCTAGGTATTCCTGGACCATGTATATCAGACGCTGGCGATGGTTGCTGGAACCGATCATACTTTGGGGCTGCGGACTAAAGAATTGTCTGAACGCATCGGTCAGACGGCCACCTTCCCCACCGCTCCTTCTTTGACTGCCCGAAGCCTCAGCAACTCGTTGTCCAGGACCAGGAGTTTGTAACCTCCCAGTCTCTGGGAACGCGTTGCACAGACCTTTCTGCAAGGCCTCCCGGAGTTGTCTCATCCTCTGCTCCCTCTGCGACGGTACGATAAGGTCCACAACCTTATCCTTGTACCGTGGATCAAGGAGAGTGGCCAGCCAGTAATGGTCCCTCTCCTTGATCCGAAGAATACGAGGATCCTTCCGCAGACTTTGCAGGATCAGGGAGGCCATGCAGCGTAGGTTAGCTGAGGCATTCAGTCCGGAGTCCTCTGGGTCACTAAGGACGACATGATCCGCAGCCACCTCCTCCCAGCCACGTACAAGTCCACTGGTTTCTTGGGACTGTAAATCATCCCTAAAAGACTGCTGCTGATGATGCTGAGTGCCAGCCTCCACCTCCATGCTGACACAATCCTCCTCCTCCTCCTCCTCCTCCTCTTCCTGTGCGATGGGTGGGACAGAAGGAACACTGTCTGGGTAAAGGGGGCCTTGAGAGGCAAGGAAGTCCTCCTCTTCCTGCCTCTGTTCTGCCTCAAGTGCCCTGTCCATTATTCCACGCAGCGTGTGCTCCAACAGGTGGACAAGAGGTACAGTGTCACTGATGCATGCACTGTCACTGCTCACCATCCTCGTGGCCTCCTCAAATGGTGCCAGGACAGTGCATGCATCCCTGATCATGCCCCACTGGCGTGGTGAAAAAAACCCGAGCTCCCCTGACCCTGTCCTGGTGCCGTAGTCACACAGGTACTCATTGATGGCCCTCTGCTGCGTGTGCAGCCGCTGCAGCATGGCCAACGTTGAGTTCCACCTGGTGGGCATGTCACATATAAGGCGGTTCTTGGGCAGGTTCAACTCCTTTTGCAGCTCAGCCAGGCGAGCACTGGCATTATAAGATCTGCGGAAATGCACACAGACTTTCCTGGCCTGCCTCAGGACATCCTGTAAGCCCGGGTACCTGCCCAAGAACCGCTGCACCACCAGGTTAAGGACGTGAGCCATACAGGGCACATGGGTCAGTTGTCCCTGTCGGAGGGCGGAGAGGAGGTTGGTGCCATTGTCGCAAACCACCATTCCTGGCTTAAGCTGGCGTGGCGTCAACCACCTCTCAGCCTGCCCCTGCAGAGCAGACAGGACCTCTGCCCCAGTGTGGCTCCTGTCACCCAAACACACCAGCGCAAGCACGGCATGGCATCTTTTTGCCTGCGTACTTGCGTAGCCCCTTGAACGCCTACGGAGCACCGCTGGTTCCGAGGACAAACCACAGGAAGAGGCCATGGAGGAAGAAGAAGAGGAGGGGGTGGAGGAGAGAGGTGTGTCACAACCAGTAGTAGCATTTTGGAGGCGTGGCGGTGGAACAACCTCCAACACTACTGCACCTTGTCCTGCATCCTTCCCAGCTGCCAAAAGAGTGACCCAATGGGCCGTGAAAGAAAGGTAACGTCCTTGTCCATGCCTGCTGGACCATGAGTCAGCGGTAATATGCACCTTACCGCTGACCGCCCTGTCCAGGGAGGCCAAGACATTGCCTTCCACATGCCTGTAGAGAGCCGGAATCGCCTTCCGTGCAAAAAAGTGGCGTTTGGGAACCTGCCACTGAGGAACCGCACATTGCACAAACTCACGGAAGGGGGCTGAGTCTACCAACTGAAAAGGCAGCAGTTGAAGCGCTAGCAATTTAGCCAAGCTAGCATTCAATCGCTGGGCATGTGGATGGCTGGGAGTGAACTTCTTTCGACGGTCCAGCAGCTGGGGCAGGGAAATTTGCCTGCTAGAATCGGACGTCGGTGTACTGCTAGCAGAGTGCCCGCAAGTACTTGCCTGTGACACACTTAATTCTACACCTTCATTCCTCTCAGAGCAGGTTTCAGAGAGGAGTGAAGGTATAGTGGGGTTGGAGATCCCAGCTGATGCGGTGCAAGAAGAGGTCAGCTTTGTTCTTTGGTGTGGGTCTTTAAGGTAGTGTGAGGGGGTTAACTCGGTAGCGGGTGTGTGTGACCCCCTAGTTGGGCTCCCCACACAAAAACAGGGCCAGCAGACGGAGGTTGTGGTTTTCAAAATCAAAAGGTGCGGTTTATTTCTCTATGTACAGTGACAAAAACACAGCAAAGCCAAAAAGAAACAAACAAAATAAATCCTGGTCAGTTTGACCTCTGACTAAACATGCAGGTTTCCTAAACTAACAACTGGGATCAGCCTGGTGCTGTCCTAGTCCCTAAGTCCCTGGTTTAGTAAAAGTCCAAACAAATAGCCACACAGGCTTTGCCTCACCGCACAGGGGTTCACTCTCCCTAGACAGTCCACACAGGTCTGGTTCCAGGCATGAGCTAACACCTAATGAATCTGGGAGTTCTTATAGAGGCCTAAATGAGCTGACAAGCTTCAGCTGGCCTCATCAACTCCCTGTCTGTACGACGCCCCACACTCTCCCTAGAGGTATGAGTCATCCATGAGCCCACTAGCCTCAGCTGGGCTTCATCAACTCCCTAGTTGTATAAGTCGGCATAAAGCCTGAATCTGGGAGAAATATATCTACCCCCCTGGATGCAACCAGGTGACTTTACCTTCCTGCTGTCACATACCCCCCCCTCTTGTTTTAACCTCGGGGTTGGAACACCAGCAATCAGGCATTCATGTACTCGAGACAAAGCATCCACATTCCCCATTTGAACGCCAGGGCGATGCTTTACTGTGAAGTTGAATTCCTGTAGGGCCAGGAACCACCTATTCACTCTTCTATTTGTCTCCTTGTTTTGAGCCATCCACTTTAACGGAGCGTGATCCGTAACCATGTCAAAGTGCCTACCTAGCAGATAGTACCGAAGGGAATCTAGAGCCCACTTCACCGCTAAACACTCCTTTTCAACCGTGGCGTAATTTACCTCATGGGACTTCAACTTCCTGCTGAGGTAAATGACTGGGTGCTCTTCCCCGTTCCAGACCTGGGACAATACTGCTCCTAACCCCACATCTGACGCATCACTTTGTACGACAAAGTCTTTAGAGAAGTCGGGTGAGTACAACACTGGCTGGCTACATAAGGCTTGTTTCAAGAATTGGAATGCTGCCTCAGCCTCGGGGGTCCATTTAATCATGACCGACCCTTTCGTCAGGTTGGTTAGGGGCACAGCCTTAGAAGCAAAGTGGGGAATGAAGCGCCGATAATAACCCGCGATTCCCAGAAAGGCTCGTACCTGCTTCTTGCTGTTGGGACGTGGCCAACTCTGGATGGCCTCGACTTTGTTGAGTTGGGGTTTTATTACTCCCCTGCCAATGGTGTACCCAAGATATTTGGCCTCCTCCTGCCCAATGGTACACTTCTTGGGGTTAGCCGTAAACCCCGCTTCCCGGATAGAGTCTAGGACTGCTTGCACTTTTGGCAGATGTGAGGCCCAATCTGTGCTATGGACAATTACGTCATCCAGGTAAGCCGCAGCATACTTCCGATGGGGCCTCAGTATCTGGTCCATTTTCCGCTGGAATGTGGCCGGCGCATTCTGTAACCCGAACGGCATTCTCTTATATTGGAACGCCCCGTCTGGGGTTACAAATGCGGTTTTCTCTTTGGCCGACTTGGCCAGGGGAATTTGCCAATACCCTTTTGTGAGGTCAAGAGTCGTCATGTATCGGGCTGTTCCCAGCCGGTCGATCAACTCATCTATACGTGGCATGGGGTAGGTGTCAAATTTTGTAACTTTGTTCAACTGACGAAAATCGTTACAAAATCGCCAGCTCCCATCCGGTTTAGGCACCAACACAATGGGACTAGACCAATCACTTTGGGACTCCTCTATCACCCCTAAGTTCAGCATTTTCTGTACTTCCTCCCGTATTGCCTCCCGTCGGGCCTCTGGGATCCGATAGGGTTTTAACTTCACCCTTTCACCGGGCGGGGTAATAATATCATGCTCTACCCCAGATGTTTGTCCCGGCAGCTCAGAGAACACCTCCTTGTTGCGAAGCACAAACTCCTTAACCTCCTGTTGTTGGGGTTGTGACAAGGTGGCTGCTATTCCAACCTCCGGAATCACGCAACCAGTTTGAGCTGGTGACCAAGTTTCTGCGACTAGGGACTCTCTATCCCTCCAGGCTTTCAACAGATTAACGTGATATATCTGTTCGGGCTTTCGCCTTCCTGGTTGTCTGACCTTGTAATTCACTTCGCTCACTTTTTCCATTATCTCGTAGGGGCCTTGCCATTTGGCAAGGAATTTACTTTCAACCGTAGGGACAAGTACCAATATCCTATCCCCCGGGGAAAAGGTACGGGTCTTGGCTCCACGGTTGTACACTCTCTGCTGTGCCAACTGCGCTTGGGCCAAATGTTCCTTCACGATGGGCATCACCTGTGCAATTCGATCTTGCATCAGGGCGACATGCTCAATCACACTCCTGTGGGGAGAACTCTCACTTTCCCAAGTTTCCTTGGCAATATCCAACAGCCCTCTTGGGTGTCTCCCATACAGTAACTCAAAGGGGGAGAATCCCGTAGAGGATTGGGGCACCTCCCTAATAGCAAACATCAAATAAGGAAGTAGACAGTCCCAATCCTTTCCATCTCTATCCACCACTTTCTTCAACATTTGTTTTAGGGTTTTGTTGAATCTTTCAACCAGCCCATCGGTTTGGGGGTGATACACAGATGTACGCAATTGCGTCACTTTGAGCAATTTACACAGCTCTTTCATAACCCGGGACATAAAGGGTGTACCTTGGTCCGTAAGCAGTTCTTTACAAATACCCACCCGGCTAAAAACAAGAGATAGCTCTTTGGCTATGGTTTTGGCCAAGGTATTTCTGAGAGGGATCGCTTCTGGATAACGGGTGGCATAGTCCATTATAACCAATATGTACTGGTGCCCCCTAGCGGACTTGATTATAGGACCTACCAAATCCATTGCGATTCTCTCAAACGGGACCTCAATGATGGGTAGAGGGACCAGCGGGCTACGGAAATGTGGCATCGGGGCCGACCTCTGACACACAGGGCAGGAGGAACAATAATTTTCTATGTCCTTCATCACCCCAGGCCAATAGAATCTCTGTAATACCCTCTCTCGGGTTTTCTCTGTCCCCAGATGACCTCCAAGAATGTGCCCATGGGCCAACTCCAACACCAACTTCCTGTAAGGTTTGGGCACCACCAGCTGCTCAACGGTTTCTTCTGCCCTTTTTGCCACCCGATACAGTAGGTCCTTCTCTACGCTGAAGTATGGGTAAGTGCAGGTATTATCTGGGTTCACTAACTCGCCATCTATTTCCACTACGTTTTCCCGTGCCTTTATTAGGGCGGGGTCTTTTAACTGTTCTGTGGCAAAATTTTCCCTGTGAACCTCCAGATCAGAAAACTCCACAGACGGTAGGTTTTCGTCTGAGGAGGTGGGCTCCTCTCCAGTTTCTTGAGTCTCCCCTGCAAATACTGACAAGGGAAATTCTGGAGAGTCCTCACCACTCTCAGAGGAGTTCTGGCTATCACATTCCTGGTACATAGGGGCACCAGTGGGGGGCTCAGGATCATCCCACAGTTCCCAGAACTTCGGAAAATCCCTTCCCACAATGGCGTCATGCGGTAACTGAGATACTAAGCCCACTGGATGAGAGAGGGTACCTTTGGGGGTCTCGAAACACACTGTAGTCACTGGATACTCTCGGGTGTCCCCATGCACACAAATAACAGCTACCTTGCTATTCCCAGAGACCTCTGTTTTAACTAATTCAGCCTTTATCAGGGTCACAAGGCTACCTGAATCCAGTAATACCACAACATTTCTACCATTAATACACATTTTGCATAAATGTTTCTCAGCTCCTCGAATGGCAGTGCATGCGGCTGTCGCACACAGCGACTGACGTCTGCCCGTCAGAAAGTCACACTGCATGGGTTCCTCCACAACCGGGCAATTGGCTGCAATATGTCCCGCTTGCCGGCAGCGGTAGCAAACGATCCTTCTTGCGGCCTCTTGAGCCGCTGATTTCCCAGGCTGTTCTCGCCAAACTTGGGGTAGAGCTCCCACCCTCTCACTCTCTCCACCCTCACCCCTTGGAATCCTCTTATCCGCCCCTGGGGATGGTCTGGTCTTAGGGTGGAAAGTCCGAGTGTCTCTGGAAGAGGCCGTCAGGTTCTCTGTAGCCAAGTATTTCTCTACACGATCCACAAGACCACCGGCCGTCTCTGGGTCTCCATGGCTTACCCACTTTTGGATGGCAGTAGGAAGAGCTCTCAAAAACCGATCCATTACAACACGTTCCACAATCTCTGGTGCGGACAAAGTCTCTGGCTGTAGCCACTTCCTGCTCAGGTGAATGAGATCATACATTTGAGACCTGGGGGGTTTTCCAAGCTGGAAAGTCCAGTTATGCACACGCTGAGCCCGGACAGCCAGGGTGACACCCAGCCTTGTCAATATTTCAGCTTTTAGCATCACATAGTCTTTTGCTTGGTCAGGCTCTAGGTCATAGTAAGCCTTCTGCGATTCACCAGTTAACAGAGGAGCCACCAGTCCAGCCCACTGCTCCTCAGGCCACTTTTCTCTTTCAGCAGTCCTTTCAAATGTGGTCAAAAATACCTCTGGATCATCCTCTCCAGTCATTTTTGTCAATAAACGACTCACCCCAAAGGACGCGGTATTAGTGGGACGGCTTTCCTCACTGGTCTGCGGACGTTGCTGCATTACTGCTTCCATTTGTTGTAGTCTCTGCTCTTGCTTCTGTAACAGGTCTATGAAGCGGGCCTCAGATTGCTGCTGGGCTTGTTGATGAGCTTGCTGCTGGGCTGCAAGGCTCCTTTGCAAACCTGCATTTGTCTGCTGTTGATTGGCATTTGCTAGAGCCAGCTGTTTCAGTATCTCCTCCATGCTGGCTTAAAAAAAACTGCCACTGGTTCTCCACCAACTGTGAGGGGGTTAACTCGGTAGCGGGTGTGTGTGACCCCCTAGTTGGGCTCCCCACACAAAAACAGGGCCAGCAGACGGAGGTTGTGGTTTTCAAAATCAAAAGGTGCGGTTTATTTCTCTATGTACAGTGACAAAAATAGGATTTTTATAACAGCTTACCTGTAAAATCCTTTTCTTGGAGTACATCACGGGACACAGAGCGACATAGTCATTACTAATGGGTTATATAGATACCGTCAGGTGCTGGCACTGGCAACTTCCAAAACCGGAAGTACCCTCCCCTATATAAGCCCCTCCCATCCGGGAGCACCTCAGTTTTGTAGCAAAGCAATAAGTGTTCCCAAAGAGGGGTGGGAGCTCTGTGTCCCGTGATGTACTCCAAGAAAAGGATTTTACAGGTAAGCTGTTATAAAAATCCTATTTTCTTTTTCGTACATCACGGGACACAGAGCGACATAGTCATTACTAATGGGATGTCCTAAAGCAATGCCAAATGAGGGGGGGGATACACCATATATAAGCTGAGCGCTATCAGACATGAGGATCTTTTGCGGCCTGCAACACACTGCGCCCAAAGGCGACATCCTCCTGACTTCTAACGTCCACCTGGTAGAACCTAGTAAACGTGTGTACCGAAGACCATGTTGCGGCCTTACAGATTTGAGCCAGGGAGGCCTGGTGATGCACTGCCCATGAAGTTCCAACTGCTCTCGTGGAGTGCGCCCTAACTTTGAACGGAGGCGGTCTACTTCTCAAGCTATAGGCTTGTATTATGACCTGTCGAATCCACTTGGCTAAAGTAGATTTTGACGCTGCCTGACCCTTTCTGGGGCCTTCCGGCAGAATAAACAAAGTATCCGTTCTGCGAATCTGAGCAGTGGCTTTTAGATAAGCTTTAACTGCTCTTACTACATCCAAAGAATGCAATAACTTTTCCTCTACCGAAGTAGGCTTGGGGAAAAAAGAAGGAAGAACCACATCTTGGTTCAAATGAAAACTCGATACCACCTTAGGAAGAAAGGCTGGATGAGGACGTAACACTACTCTGTCCTTATGGATAACCAGATATGGCTCCTTACAGGACATAGCTGCTAATTCCGATACTCTTTTAGCCGAACAAATGGCTACTAGAAAAATCAATTTCCTGGTGAGAAGCACCAAGGAAATATGCTGTAATGGTTCAAATGGTTGTTTCTGTAGAACCGACAGAACCAAGTTTAGATCCCATGGACATATGGGAATATTAACCGGAGGACTAATACGCATCACTCCTTGTATAAAAGCTTTGACTAGTGAATGCGAAGCCAAGGGCCTTTGAAAAAATATTGACAAGGCCGAAATCTGACCCTTGATAGTACTCAAGGCAAGCTTCCTATCTACAGCCCATTGTAGGGAGTCCAGACTCCTACCTATTACGTACTTACGTGGATGCCATTTCTTGGCTTCACACCAGGCGATGTACGCCTTCCAGATTCTATAGTAGATCTGCCTGGATACCGGCTTCCTGGCATTGATCATGGTAGATACCACAGAATTAGAGAGCCCTCTCTTTTTTAGAATGTGGGCTTCAATAGCCAGGCCGTCAAACCTAGGGCTGGTAAGGAAGGGTGGTATATCGGTCCTTGCGAAAGCAGGTCCGGACGATGTGGGAAAATCCAAGGACTCCCCACTGACATTTTACAATCTCCACGTACCACGCTCTTCGGGGCCACGCTGGAGCCACCAGAATCACTGGTTTCTTTTCTACCCTGATTCTGCGGAGTAATCGAGGTAACCATTGTGGCGGTGTGAATGCATATATCAGCTTGAACTGATCCCAAGGGAACACTAGGGCATCCGAGCCGCAAGCTAGGGGATCCCTTGTCCGAGAGACAAACCTGTCCCCCTTTGCGTTGAATCTGGATGCTAGAAGATCTACATCCGATGTTCCCCACCGCTGACATATTGTCCAGAAAACCTCGGGGTGAAGGGACCCTTCCTCTGGGCCTAATTGCTGGCGACTTAGAAAGTCCGCCTTCCAATTCTCCACTCCTGGAATGAATACCGCAGATATGGCTGGGACATATTTTTTCTGCCCATTTCAGGATGTAATTTACTTCCCTCTGGGCTGCACGACTCCTGGTGCCCCCCTGATGATTGATATATGCCACTGCTGTGGCATTGTCTGATTGAATTCTGACAGGGGACCCTTGGAGTTTGGATGTCCATGCTACTAGGGCATACCGGGCTGCTCGTATCTCTAAGAGATTGATGGGCAGGGCCTTTTCTGCATCCGACCATCTGCCCTGGAGAGACTATTGCTCCAGTACTGCTCCCCAGCCTATAAGGCTGGCATCTGTAGTGACCACCTTCCAAGAAATCGGACTGAAGGATTTCCTTTTTTCCAGATTCTGGGAAACCAACCACCAACGGAGGCTCTTGCGAACGGAAGGGGACAAGGACATTGTAAGTCTAGGCCTGAATTTTTTTGTTCCAGGCTGACAGTATGGCCCCTTGCAAATTCCTTGAATGGAATTGACCGTAGGGTACTGCTTCGAATGATGCCACCATTTTTCCCAGCAGCCTCATATACAGGCGTATGGACGGCTGTCTTTTTTGTACCCACTAAGTGGATCAAATCTTTCAAAGACAACACCTTTCCTCGAGGCAAGAATATTTTTCTCTGGCCTGAATCCAACCTTAGCCCCAAGTATTCCAGACTTTTGACTGGTTTTTAGGGCTGACTTGACTCGGTTGATAATCCAACCGTGAGATTCCAGATACTTGATCGTCTTGTGAACGACCACGCCTAGTTTTTTCACTGAGTGGTCTATCAGCAACAAGTCATCCAGATATGCCATTATCATTACACCTTGTGTTCTTAGATTGGCCAATAAAGGGCCAGAATTTTTGTAAACACTCGTGGTGCTGTGGCCAAACCGAAGGGTAAGGCTCTGAACTGAAAATGGCGCCCTTCTACTGCAAAGCGTAGAAATTTTTGGTGGACTGGAAAGATGGGAATGTGCAAATAAGCATCTTTGATGTCGATCGTGGCTAACCAACCCTCCCCTTGTAGGGCAGTGGCCACCGATCGGATCGACTCCATCGGAAAGACCTGATATACAGGAATTTGTATAGCCCTTTTAGAATTAATATGGGCCTCCCGTCCGCGTTTGCTTCGGGACTGTAAAGAGGTTTGAGTAAAACCCGAACCCTCATTCTTCCAGGGGACCTCCATAATTACTCCTTGGAGCAATAGTTGTTCTAGTGCCAACAGGAGGGACTCTCTCTTCCGGGGATCCCTTGGCACGTTTGACCTCAAAAATGGGAAGGAGGAGAGTCTTTTAACTCCAAACTGTATCCCAAACCTACTGCGGAGAGCACCTATCTGTCTTGATCGTGTCCCGCCAGGTCTCTTGCGAACAACTGGAGTCCTCCCCCCACCCGACTGAGTGGGGGCTTCAATGAATTTAACTTTGGGGGAGGTTTTGTACCTCCCCTGACCCAGGGTTTCTCATTACCCTGCTACTGTCCCTGTTTTTTACCCCCGGGATTTGACCGAGGAGGCCGTCGGAACTGTTACACAGCCGATGCCCCAGGGACTGGAGAAGCAGGCCTCTTAAAGAGGGACCTCTAACTCTGCTTTTAACCGGCAAGAGCGTATTTTTACCGCTGGAAATTTTCTGGATATATTTGTCCAGGTTTTCCCTGAATAAGCGTTCACCATGAAATGGGACGCTAACCAGCCATTCTTTACAGGGAGCTTCAGCAGACCAGTTTTTGAGCCATAGGAGCCTACGCATATGTACTATAGACAGCGTAAGGCGGGAGGCCTGATGGACTGAATCCTCTATGGCGTCAACCTCAAAGCCTAAGGCTCTAGGTAGATCAGCTAGGGCAAAGCCTGCTGATCTGTCAAGTCCCTCAAGACCTGTTTCAACTGATCCTTCACTGCTTAGCAGACCCCAATAGCTGCTACTGCTGGTTGTATCACCAAGCAGATTTTCATAAGGACTCCAATCTTTTATTGGGTTCTTGAACATTTGGACATTATCCACTGGACATGTCAGTGATTTATACATACAAGAGATGGCTGCGTCCACTGTAGGGACCTTCCATTTTTTTTTTTTTTTTTTGATGAACTTATCCTCCATGGGATAGACCACCGGAAATCTCTTGGGGGAATAAATATTTTCTCAGGACGTTCCCAATCCTGGTAAATGAGCCCTTTCAGTAAAGGGTGAAGTGGAAAAGAAAAAACAGTCTGGGGGCTTCTAGCGACCCCAACGAGGATACAGTAGTGGTTGATGGTTCCGCAAGGTGCATTTTTAAAATGCTGATCGGACCATGTTAGTCAGAGACTGAACCCATAATCTTTCAGCTTGAGATGCTGAGAAAAGGTTCCCCCACTGTTGATTCCTCTAACAGAATCAACCTCATCCTGATCCCCTTCAGGCAGGTCGATCCCTGTATGGGACTGTTGCTCTGCTAACAGGCACTCTGAAGGAGGAGACGGAGATCGGGCGTGCTTTCCCTGACAGGGAGGCAGCGATAAATGTTGACAATCTCTCTCTAATCCTCCCAGAGCTGAGGAAAAAACCTCCTCTGTTACATACACAGGAGCAGGTGACTGAGGACAGCCACAGTACCAAGTACCCCTGCGGGGTCTCTACGGTCACTTACCTCTGAACTTCAGGGGAGACTGGTGCAGCAGAAGTATGCCCAAGATCCTCAGAGCCCGATGAGACCCCCTTCGCTTCCTGGAAGATTCAGTTCCGGAGCTTCTGGACGGCATATTCCTAAGCCTAAAGCTGAGGTATTCCAGCCGTAATACACCACTTTTACTGAGAATAGTCTAGCACAATTGCTGCTATATCACAGTTGGTGTCTACTAATGTGCCTTTCTAGGGGATGCCTGTATCAACCGCTTGCTGTATGCCTTTAAATGTTGCCAGCTCTGTCTCTGTACTTCATAGCCAGCTCACTACAATATTGTGTTTTTTTTAAAACTGCTGGGACGCCCGCACATGCGCAGAAGCGCTGCGGCGCGCACAGAGCGTCATCCCCCAGGCTCCGCCCTCTTTCCCGGCTCACCTCTATATATAGAGGCGCGTGCACGCGCACGCGCGCGGGCACGTGCGCCTTCGGCGCTAATTTCAAATATGGTAACAAGGGACAGGAGCCAGGGCCCCTCTTTGCCGCAGGCCGGGGGATGGACAAACACTGCAACATGGCAGAGGAAGCAGTTTCCTATAAGAGAACTCACCATCTGCCTGGACTTTGCTCTGCTGAGAAGAAGCTAGTCCACATGACAAGAAAACATTCCACAGCGGCCTCTAGTGGACAAACACAGGTACCGCAGTCTAATATATTAAATATATATAAAAAAAAATTTTTTTTTTTTTTTTTTCTTGACCACCTTTAAAAATTATTAAATTTTTTTAGTAGTTACAGGCATGCACAGAATTTTGCGGGAATACCATTAGGTAACAGACAGAAAGACAAATTAGGCTTGGGGGTCCCCCAATAGAACCAAGTTCCTGGGGGCCCCCACTTACCTGTTCCCCGCCGCAGGACTTTGTTTGGTCCACAAAAGCCCAAACTTCACCTATCACGGCAGGCATTGTAATCAAACCTTCAGGGACCGGGTTCCCAAGGATTCCACTCCCCTGGACCTGTATAGCACCCTGCACAGAAAACATCTTGGTCGTGGGTATGACCAGAGCTCTGGATCCCAGGGTCCAGCTCTCCTAAGAGAAGCATTACAGGCAAAACCTTGCTCTTCTCTGCAAGGCCCGGGTACCGACCGTTTAGCTATGAAGCTTTTTTGGTCGGATCCGGAATAGCTTACTGAGGCCCAAAAGAACCTGTACGCAAGCTCAGTGAAAAACACATGTTTCTTCTTGGCCAACACCTTAGACACTGGCAAAAAACTGAGGTGCTCCCGGATGGGAGGGGCTTATATAGGGGAGGGTACTTCCGGTTTTGGAAGTTGCCAGTGCCAGCACCTGACGGTATCTATATAACCCATTAGTAATGACTATGTCGCTCTGTGTCCCGTGATGTACGAAAAAGAAAACACAGCAAAGCCAAAAAGAAACAAACAAAATAAATCCTGGTCAGTTTGACCTCTGACTAAACATGCAGGTTTCCTAAACTAACAACTGGGATCAGCCTGGTGCTGTCCTAGTCCCTAAGTCCCTGGTTTAGTAAAAGTCCAAACAAATAGCCACACAGGCTTTGCCTCACCGCACAGGGGTTCACTCTCCCTAGACAGTCCACACAGGTCTGGTTCCAGGCATGAGCTAACACCTAATGAATCTGGGAGTTCTTATAGAGGCCTAAATGAGCTGACAAGCTTCAGCTGGCCTCATCAACTCCCTGTCTGTACGACGCCCCACACTCTCCCTAGAGGTATGAGTCATCCATGAGCCCACTAGCCTCAGCTGGGCTTCATCAACTCCCTAGTTGTATAAGTCGGCATAAAGCCTGAATCTGGGAGAAATATATCTACCCCCCTGGATGCAACCAGGTGACTTTACCTTCCTGCTGTCACAGTAGGCTTGCCAACGAGCTGCATGGCAGGTCAACATATGTCTGATCAAGCATGTGGTGCCCAAGCGGCTGATGTTTTGGCCACGCGATATACTCTTGAGACATATGTTGCAAACAGCAGCTGTGCGATCTGATGCACTCGCCTCAAAAAAGGCCCACACCAAAGAACTTTTTGAATGACGGGCAGAGGCAGCGCCCTGCACAGGCGGAGCTCTGCGGTGTGATTCCGTCGGTGTGCTGCCCATACGCTGGCCACTCAAGGGCATCCTGCCTCGTTGGAGATGTGCCTCCTCCTCATCCTCCTCCTCCTCCTCCTCTCTCCTATTAGGCACCCACGTGGAGTCAGTGACCTCATCATCCCCTCCCTCCTCATCACTGGAGCCAATCTGGCAGTATGCTGCAGCTGCTGGAGCATGACTGCCAGATTGGTGTCCTTCTTGAGCATCCCCTCTCTCTGCTCTCACGCTGCTGCCTTCCTCTAGCTGGGTATCATCATCAGATCCTTCCAAACGCTGGGCATCCTCCTGGAGCATGTACCCAACACTGTGCTCAAACAGTTCGGGGGACTCCTCAGGAGGAGGACATGGTTGGTCTAGGGAAGGATTGACTAATGAAGATAATGATACCAGAGAAGAGGACGCTTTGGCAGCTGCTTTGCCAGTACCCTGAGCCTGGGTGAGAGAGGATGAGGAGGATGAGGTGGGCTTGGTCATCCACTCTACCAAGTCTTCGGCATGATGTGGCTCAACATGTCCAGCTGCCGAAAAGAAGGACAAGCGTGTCCCATGGCCATGTGCTGATGACAATGCACCGCGTCCACGACCAGCACTGTTGCCCCCAGACACAGAGCCTGCTTGCCCTCTTTTTTTGCCTCCTGACTGTCTGCCTCTCCTTGTTTGCCTTCCAGACATTTTAATGGATGGCCAAGAGGGAGATGGGAAAAAGAGCAATAAGGGCTACCTTCAGGTGCATACTGTGCAGGAGGCTTAGCAACAATGACACTGACACTGTCCCCTGCCTATCCCTCTCTGTCCCTAAACTCAAGGATTGAAAATATGGTTCAGCAAAATTGGTTTAGAACAGAATAGGACACTTTCCCTCACTGTCCTACTCTGTCCCTCCCTACAAACAAGATTTAGCACAGAATAGCACACTGATAATTGCCACGAGTGTCCTTCTCTGTCCCTAAACTCAAGGATTGAAAATACGGAACAGCAAAATTGGTTTAGAACAGAATAGCACACTGACACTTTCCCTCACTGTCCTACTCTGTCCCTCCCTACAAACAAGATTTAGCACAGAATAGCACACTGATAATTGCCACGAGTGTCCTTCTCTGTCCCTAAACTCAAGGATTGAAAATATGGAACAGCAAAATTGGTTTAGAACAGAATAGCACACTGACACTTTCCCTCACTATCCTACTCTGTCCCTCCCTACAAAGAAGATTTAGCACAGAATAGCACACTGATAATTGCCACGAGTGTCCTTCTCTGTCCCTAAAGTCAAGGATTGAAAATATGGAACAGCAAAATTGGTTTAGAACAGAATATCACACTGACACTTTCCCTCACTGTCCTACTCTGTCCCTCCCTACAAACAAGATTTAGCACAGAATAGCACACTGATAATTGCCACGAGTGTCCTTCTCTGTCCCTAAACTCAAGGATTGAAAATATGGAATAGCAAAATTGGTTTAGAACAGAATAGCACACTGACACTTTCCCTCACTGTCCTACTCTGTCCCTCCGTACAAAAAAGATTTAGCACAGAATAGCACACTGATAATTGCCACGAGTGTCCTTCTCTGTCCCTAAACTCAAGGATTGAAAATATGGAACAGCAAAATTGGTTTAGAACAGAATATCACACTGACACTTTCCCTCACTGTCCTACTCTGTCCCTCCCTACAAACAAGATTTAGCACAGAATAGCACACTGATAATTGCCACAAGTGTCCTTCTCTGTCCCTAAACTCAAGGATTGAAAATATGGAACAGCAAAATTGGTTTAGAACAGAATAGCACACTGACACTTTCCCTCACTGTCCTACTCTGTCCCTCCCTACAAAAAGATTTAGCACAGAATAGCACACTGATAATTGCCACGAGTGTCCTTCTCTGTCCCTCAACTCAAGGATTGAAAATATGGAACAGCAAAATTGGTTTAGAACAGAATAGCACACTGACACTTTCCCTCACTGTCCTACTCTGTCCCTCCCTACAAAGAAGATTTAGCACAGAATAGCACACTGATAATTGCCACGAGTGTCCTTCTCTGTCCCTAAACTCAAGGATTGAAAATATGGAACAGCAAAATTGGTTTAGAACAGAATAGCACACTGACACTTTCCCTCACTGTCCTAATCTGTCCCTCCCTACAAACAAGATTTAGCACAGAATAGCACACTGATAATTGCCACGAGTGTCCTTCTCTGTCCCTAAACTCAAGGATTGAAAATATGGAACAGCAAAATTGGTTTAGAACAGAATAGCACACTGACACTTTCCCTCACTGTCCTACTCTGTCCCTCCCTACAAACAAGATTCAGCACAAAATAGCACACTGACACTTTCCCTCACTGTACCTCTCTGTCCCTAAACTCAAGGATTGAAAATATGGTTCAGCAAGATTGGTTTAGAACAGAATAGCACACTGACACTTTCCCTCACTGTACCTCTCTGTCCCTACAAACAAGGATTAGCACAGAATAGCACACTGTCACTGACACTCTCCCTACCTATCCTTATTTGTCCCTAAACACAAGGAATCCAGGATTAGTAAAGGAAAAATAATGACACTGTCCCTGCCTATGCTTCTCTTTCCCTGCTCCGGAACACACTACACAAGGCCGCCGCGCTGGCGGCCTTTTATAGTGTGGGGCGTGTACTAAACCCCCTCAGCAATAATTGGCCACAGGCATCCTGCCTGTGGCCAATCATTGCTCTCCTCGCTGCCGGCGCTGTGATTGGCCAAGCATGCGGGGTCACAGTGCATGCTTGGCCAATCACAGCGCCTGGATGACACTGCGATGGCGTAGTGCATTGTGGGCCGTTCGCGTCACTCGAATTTGGCGCGAACGGCCCAAATCGTTCGATCTTCGTCGAACGATCGAACAGCCGATGTTCGAGTCGAACGTATGTTCGACTCGAACACGAAGCTCATCCCTACTGAGAATATCAGTGGCCGATGAAATCGAACGTCTGACATTGGTTTCTTTTTGGCACGAAATTATATTTTTACTTTTTCTCCCCGGATACTCGTCTGCGTCCAACCGCGGCTCACGAAATTCTGAAAATCAAATCAGTTTTTCGTGGTTCCCCCTCTAACTGTTTGTCGTGGCGGAAATTTGCTTATAATCCTCATTATCTGCCGGAGACTTCGGAGAACGAACTGGATTTCCAAGGCAACTAGTTAATGGTTTCACGGATTGCGTTTTAACCCAGCGCGGGGGACCGAGACCTGACCCCCCCATCATCAGTGTCTCCTGGTGACCAGAAAAACAGCCGATTGATTTAATGACCCAGAAATTCTCGCAGCGTCGCAACCTGCATTAATGATCTCACACCTAACGTGGGTTCGCTTAGAGGGGTATTAGCGCGGCAATGGCGGCTTTCACCTTTCGGTGGGGGATTAGCTAGGAGTACATTCTGTGCGTTCGTTGGTTTGAAGATTCGATACAATGTCTCCATTTCTCGGAGGAGTCGCTACAAGTTGCATCCTTTTAGACAATACAGAAGAGAGGGCTTTATCACTGGCGACACCTAGAGGCAACAGGGAGGTACTACATGGAAAAGGCAATGTGGACCTTACAATAGCTTTATTGGTTGACCGATGCCGAATGGGTGACAGCGATGGACCGATCGACAGGGAAAATTGGTTCCGGTTGCTTTTTAGTGTCGTCAGGAGATGATAGACTTCATCTATCCTTAACACAGATTCCTAAATGCATTCTGTCCTGATTTTAATAACATGGACTGCTCAGGCCCTGAGGAAGGAGGAGGCTTTTTTTTCTGCCGAAACGCGTCGGTTGCATCTGATGCTCTTACTCAATGCTTCAAAAAGTCCTTCAAGTGAGATCTGACTACCAGGTGCTCCTCTGCACACATCCAAGAATTATCATTTGCCATGAATTCAGTGCTCACCGTTGCCCTCTAGCAGCCTCCCGCTGGACATGCTGCAATAGTCGTAGTACGACTCGTCCATCTTGGCCTTGTCCTTAATCTGGACGGTGATGATACGTCTGCAGATGACGGCCTCAAATCCCACAACCACCGTGTGCTCATTCAGGGGGTAGACGAAGAGAGCTGGGGGAGGGGAGGAATGATTGTTAGAGATTGTAGAATGTGTGATCCACCAATCAGAGACCCCGACATAACCATACCTAGAACTGTGCACAGTACTACTTCTCTTGTCCTGTATGTCGGGTGTAATTCTCGGTATCTGTTCTTATTCTGTATGTATGGACTCTGCACAGTACTACTTCTCTTGTCCTGTATGTCGGGTGTAATTCTCGGTATCTCTTCTTATTCTGTATGTATGGACTATGCACAGTACCACTTCTCTTGTCCTGTATGTCGGGTGTAATTCTCAGTATCTGTCCTTATTCTGTATGTATGGACTCTGCAAAGTACCACTTCTCTTGTCCTGTATGTCGGGTGTAATTCTCGGTATCTGTTCTTATTCTGTATGTATGGACTCTGCACAGTACCACTTCTCTTGTCCTGTATGTCGGGTGTAAATCTCGGTATCTGTTCTTATTCTGTATGTATGGACGCTGCACAGTACTACTTCTCTTGTCCTGTATGTCGGGTGTAATTCTCAGTATCTGTTCTTATTCTGTATGTATGGGCTCTGCACAGTACTACTTCTCCTGTCCTGTATGTCGGGTGTAATTCTCGGTATCTGTTCTTATTCTGTATGTATGGACTCTGCACAGTACTACTTCTCTTGTCCTGTATGTCGGGTGTAATTCTCGGTATCAGTTCTTATTCTGTATGTATGGACTCTGCACAGTACTACTTCTCTATAGAACAATACTATGTCATCAGTGGGTGAGTGCAAAGCATGCTGGGACTTACCTTCCACAGATTGGCTCTCAGGGTTGCTGTAGGTAAGTGACGCCGTCATCCCCAGGGCGTAGCCACTGACACAGGCGCTGATCTCCGAGGCGGTCAGGGGCAGAGGGGCCCCGGTGAAGCGGTTCATCAGTCCCGGCATCCTGGCGCCTCTCTCCTGTAATATACACACAGTGAGACATACCTGGGGGGTCCCCGGGGGGGCAGATCACATGGGGGGGGGGAGGGGAACTCAGGTGCACATATGGATTGTAATGCAATTATCGAGCCAATGCTGAAAGGTTACAGACGGAGCGCCCCCCCCAGGAGAATAGAACCAATCCCATTTAAAGGGGATGTACTATACTAAGACTGGAGGACATTTTTATTTTTTCATGTACCATAAATAATCTAATGTAGTCCTATATCCCCCGCCCCCTCCCAATGGTAATTTCATGATAATAATTTTTTACTTTTTTTTGCATTAAAGTCCCTCCCCTTTCATTGAAAAAGCCACGCCCCTCATCACAAGCATCCCCCACACAGGCTTGTAGTGCAGATAGGGGGCGTACTGATTACTGAGTGCACTGGGTCAACCTAAGATTGACTATACAGTCTATAATGGATGGGAGATTTGCGTCTCCATTATTTGGGTTGTGGTCCCTTTGAGAGGGATGACCAAAGAAGCAGTATGGACCACTTAGAGATTCTCACCCATGCAGGGGGGGGGGGAATGGGGGGTAACTGTGAAAGAGGGAAAATTAATTTACAGGATTTCTCAAATCCTGATATCGGAACCTGGAGGCTCAGAGAGATCTTGGGTTGGGAAAGAGTCTTCAACTCTAACTATGGGGCCCTTGGACATGAAAGGTCTTGAAAAACGAACACAAAAAGTGTACTTAAGTGTATGTGTCTAGTCCCCCTTTCAAAGAGTTAGGATTGTACCCCCCCCCTGGGGAAAAGGCTCCTGACAGGGGCAAGGCTTGGTCCAAAGTCAAATGGTATGGGGGCCCCTCTCCTCATGGGCAAGGTTCCACTTGGTCCACCTAGACAAATAGCTTGGCAGCCCCTCGTCTTATGGGCAAGGTTTAACCTGGTCCACCTAGCCAAAAGGTGTGGTGGCACCTCTCCTCATGGGCAAGGTTCCAATTGGTCCACCTAGCCAAAAGGTGTGGCGGCCTCTCTCCTCATGGGCAAGGTTTAACTTGGTCTACCTAGCCAAAAGGTGTGGGGGCCCCTCTCCTCATGGGCAAGGTTTAACTTGGTCTACCTAGCCAAAAGGCGTGGCGGCCCCTCTCCTCATGGACAAGGCTAAACTCGGTCCACCTAGCCAAAAGGCGTGGTGGCCCCTCTCCTCATGGGCAAGGTTCAAATTGGTCCACCTAGCCAAAAGGCGTGGCGGCCTCTCTCCTAATGGGCAAGGTTCAACTTAGTTCACCTAGCCAAAAGACTTGGCGTCCCCTCTCCTCATGGGCAAGGCTAAACTTAGTTCACCTAGCCAAAAGGCTTGAGGGCCCCTCTCCTCATGGGCAAGGTTCAACCTTGTACACCTAGCCAAAAAGCGTGGCGGCCCCTCTCCCCATGCGCAAGGCTCAACTTGGTCCACCTAGTCAAAAGGCATGGCAGGCCCCCCTCCTCCTGGGCAAGGCTCAACCTGGTCCACCTAGCCAAGAGCCACAGCAGCCCCTTTTCTCATGGGCAATACACAACTTGGTCCACCTAGCCAAAAGGTGTGAGCGAACAGAAAGGGAAGCCGCTCAGGTATGATAGCTATGATTAAACACTAAGTATAGTGTGAAACGCGTCAACTGTCCAGTGTGCTGTGACTTGTAGTGCTGTGTTTGATTTTACAATAAAGGCCATTTTTATTTGGAGTACGGCTGTCCAAAAGAAATTCCTCTTTTTTTGCCTAGCCAAAAGGCTTGGGGGCCCCCCTCCTACTGGGCACGGCTCAGCCTGGTCCACCTACCCAAAAGCCATGGTAGACCCTTTCCTCATGGGCAAGACACAACTTGGTCCACCTAGCCAAAAGGTGTGGCGGCCCCTCTCCTCATGGGCAAGGCTCAGCTTGGTCCCCCTAGCCAAAAGGTGTGGCGGCCCCTCTCCTCATGGGCAAGGCTCAGCTTGGTCCACCTAGCCAAAAGGTGTGGCGGCCCCTCTCCTCATGGGCAAGGCTCAAGCTTGGTCCACCTAGCCAAAAGGTGTGGCGGCCCCTCTCCTCATGGGCAAGGCTCAGCTTGGTCCACCTAGCCAAAAGGTGTGGCGGCCCCTCTCCTCATGGGCAAGGCTCAAGCTTGGTCCACCTAGCCAAAAGGTGTGGCGGCCCCTCTCCTCATGGGCAAGGCTTAGCTTGGTCCACCTAGCCTGAAGAAAGACCCCTTCCCCATTAGTTATGGGGCTTTCCTGAAGAGAGAGCCCCTGATTGAGAGGAGGAAGGAACCTGATGGCCACACATCCTCTTCCTAGACCAACACCCTCCATCCAAGTGAAAGAAACAAGTGCAAAGTGACAAAACCAGAGAGGGAAAAAAAATCGAATAAGCGCCAGTGCAGGTGCATTAATTCTCTTTTTTTATTGAAATTTTTTTCAATTTACAAGTTAAAAAAAACAAGACACACAAAACAACAACAACTGAAAAAAAGGCGGGGACTTTAAACCCTGTTGTGGGACAAGTTTATGGGTGGTGAGCCAACGTTTTTTTTTGTGGACCAGAGCGATGGGCTGTTTTGTTTATTTAAAGGGGTTGTAAAGGTAAAAGTTTTTTCACCTTAATGCATTCTATGCATTAAGGTGAAAAAACATCTGCGGCTTAGCGGCCCCCCAGCCCCCCCCTCCCCGTTTACTTACCTGACCCCATAGAAAGTCCCGCGCCGTGAAGGCGCTTGCTTCTCAGTCAGCTTCTTGGCTCATTCATTGGTTGATTGAAAGCAGCACAGCCATTGGCTCGCACTGCTGTCAATCACATCCAATGATGTGGCGCGCCGGGGGGGCGGGGCCGTGTGATACAGTGAGCGGCTATACCCGCCGGCTGTATCACGGGAGAGTGCCCGCAAGAACTCACCACTATGCGAGCTCGCTCGCATGAAGGTGAAAAGGTTTTGCAGGGAGGAGCCGAGACAGCCGCCGAGGGACCCCAGAAGACCAGGTTCGGGGCCACTCTGTGCAAAACGAGCTGCACAGTGGAGATAAGTATAACATGTTTGTTATTTTTAAAAAAAAATGTTCCTTTAATGCTGAAGATAAATAAAATAAATAAATAAAATAAATAAAAACTGTTTTTACAAAGACGGCTGGCTAGTGATCCGGACCCCCAAATATCACAAGTCCTATGAAGACTCCCTGCACAACTCCTGGAACAGGACAGTAATACGATGAGAATGGAGTCTGTCAGTACAATGTCCAGGGCCGCCATCAGGAATTTTGGGGCCCCTTACACAGCTTCAGGCATGGGCCCCCTGGAGCAGAGGAGAACCGGGGGGGGGGGTGCTGCCTCTGCGAATTGTTGAGGTCGGGGGGGCTTTGGGTGCTGACGAACAAAAAAAGAACTAGAAAAAAAGGGGGGTTGCCTCTGGGGACCTCTGGGCCCCTTACAAAAAAAATTATAAAAAAAAAAAAGAGAGGTTGCCAACCGGGGCCCTGGGGACCTCTGGGCCTCTGGACCCCTTACAAAAAAAATTAAAAATGTAATAAAAAAAAAATTAAAACAAAAATTAAATAATAAAAAAAAAGAATTAAAAAAAAAGAATAAAAAAAAAAAAAGGGGGGTTGACATACGGGCCCCTGGGGACCTCCGGGCCCCTTACAGGTGTACTGCCTGTACCCCCCTGATGGCGGCCCTGACAATGTCCATCTGATTGTCTATCTGTTTCTGGATGGAAATCTTTTGGAGCATGCACAGTTCACTTTAAATGACGGGAAGAAATCGAGAGAAGAAAATGGTGCAAATCAAATGATTTTTTATTTTTTTTTGTTCTTTTCTTTTTCAGATCAGGAGAAGAAATGAACATTTGTGACAATGTCTGTCTGCAGAGAACGCTCCCAATTATAATCATCATTCTGTTACAAATGAAGAAGAATCGATTCAAAGCCAATGCGTACACGGCGAGTCTCAGCCAATCAGAGCGAACAGATCGCTACATTGTGTCAGCGTGCCGAAGATTTGTTATTCCTTGTCAATGAAGAGCGCTGAGAAAAACACTCTAGACAATGGCAGGATGTCAATAATAACTTCTAGCAGCCAAATAAAAGACATAATCAATGACTCCCCAAAAAAATCTGTCAATAACAATCTGCTTCCCAGTCACTGCAGAGAGATGTGAGATGTGATCAGGGGGCCCTGGAGGATGGGCCCTTCGTCCTGCTACGGGGCCCTAAGCACTTCCAGAGAGTCTCCGCTTTCATCCCGGACTTCACTCCTATAGAGGAAGTTCCCCATTGTACTGGAAATCAGATGACAACGGAGAAAAGAACTGCACAATAGGTTACAGCATGTCACAGACTGAGAGAGGGACAATGGAAATAATGGAGTTTTCCCTACATGGACTCACCTCCTATTATCACCTTTTCTAGATTAACACTTACTCCTAAAAATGTCCCTGGACTCCCATCCTATCCCCTTTATATCATCCCTTATCCCTAATAGTCCTGCTAATAAAGGTTATTTAAATTTGAAAGAAATGTGGGGGGGGGAGAGAGAGAAGGAGAGAGAGGGAAAGGGAGACATAGAGAGAGAAAAAGAGATGAATAGAGCTAGAGAGAGAGAGAATGATGGGGAGAGAGGAGGGGGAAGAGAGAGGGAAGAGAGAGAGAGGCGGGGTTAGAGAGATGGAGGGGGGAAGAAAGATGGAGAGAGAGAGAGGGGGAGAGAGAGAGAAGGAGGGAGAGTGCAAGAGATAGAGAGAGAAGGAAAGAGAGAGTGGAAGACAGAAGGAGAGAGGGGGAAGAGATGGAGACAGCGGGAGAGAGGAAAGAGAGAAAAGGAGAGAGAGAGAGATGGGGGGGTGGAGGGAGAGAGAGGGGGAGAGCAAGAGATGGATAGAGAGAGTGGGGGGAGAGGGGGAGAGATAAAGAGAGTGAGAAGGAGGGAGAGAGAGAGGGGGAGGGGAGGAGAGAAGGGGAGAGAGTGAAAGACAGAGGGAGAGAGGGGGGAGAGAGAGCAAGAGCGGGAAAGAGAGAGGGAGAGATGGAGACAGCCAGAGAGAGAAAGGAGAGAGAAGGAGCGAGAGAGAGAGAGAGATGGGGGGAGATAGAGAGAGGGGGGAGAGAGAGAGATGGGGGGAGATAGAGAGAGGGGGAGAGAGAGGGGGAGAGAGAGAGATGGGGAAGATAGAGAGAGAGAGAGAGAGAGAGAGAGAGAGAGATGGAGGGAGATAGATGGAGGGAGATAGCGATGGAGGGGGGGAGAGAGAGGGAGATGGAGGGGGAGAGAGAGGTGGAGGGAGATGGGGAGGGAGAGGGGGAGAGAGATCGATGGAGGGAGATGGGGGGAGAGAGTGATGGAGGGGGGAGAGAGGGAGATGGAGGGGAGAGAGAGAGAGGTGGAGGGAGATGGAGGGGGAGAGAGAGTGTGTGAAAGACAGAGGGAGAGAGAGCCAGAGTGGGAACGAGAGAGTGAGAGATGGAGACAGCGGGAGAGAGGAAAGAGAGCGGGAGAAGAGGGGAGAGAGAGATGGGAAGAGTGGGAGAAAGGAAGAGGGTAGAGAAGAAGGGAGAGAGAAAGGAAGACAAAGAGAAAATGGGAAAGAGATTGAGAGAGAGATATATATATAGAGAGAGAGAAACTGGGAGATAAAGGGGGAGGTGGTGGAAGAAAGAGAAAGTGGTGGAAAGAGAGATGGAGGGACAGAGAGAGAGAATGAGATGGAAATGGAAGAGTGACGGAGGGATGAGATATACAGAGGTAGAATGAAATTGAGAAAACAAGGAGGAAGATGAGAAATGGAGGTGAGAAAGATGTAGATAGAGAGTGAAAAAGAAATGAAAGAATGGAGGAATAGAGAGAGATGGAGGAATAGAGAGAGATGGAGGAATAGAGAGAGGTGGAGGAATAGAGAGAGGTGGAGGAATAGAGAGAGGTGGAGGAATAGAGAGAGATGGAGGAATAGAGAGATGTGGAGGAATAGAGAGAGGTGGAGGGATAGAGAGATATGGAGGAATAGAGAGATATGGAGGAATAGAGATGGAGGAATAAAGAGAGATGGAGGAATAGAGAGAGGTGGAG
The DNA here is from genome assembly GCA_029206835.1 of Rana muscosa. NCBI lineage: Eukaryota > Metazoa > Chordata > Amphibia > Anura > Ranidae > Rana > Rana muscosa. The sequence continues at coordinate 92,056,897 of CM055124.1, read as the reverse complement.
GAATAGAGAGAGGTGGAGGAATAGAGAGAGATGGAGGAATAGAGAGAGGTGGAGGGATAGAGAGAGGTGGAGGGATAGAGAGAGGATGAGGGATAGAGAGAGGTGGAAGAATAGAGAGAGGTGAAGGAATAGAAAGAGGTGGAGGGATAGAGAGAAGTGGAGGGATAGAGAGAGGTGGAGGAATAGAGAGAGGTGGAGGGATAGAGAGAGGTGGAGGGATAGAGAGAGGTGGAGGGATAGAGAGAGGTGGAGGGATAGAGAGAGGTGGAGGGATAGAGAGAGATGGAGGGATAGAGAGAGATGGAGGAATAGAGAGAGATGGAGGAATAGAGAGAGATGGAGGAATAGAGAGAGATGGAGGAATAGAGAGATATGGAGGAATAGAGAGAGATGGAGGGATAGAGAGAGATGGAGGGATAGAGAGAGGTGGAGGGATAGAGAGAGGTGGAGGGATAGAGAGAGGTGGAGGAATAGAGAGAGGTGGAGGAATAGAGAGAGGTGGAGGGAAAGAGAGAGATGGAGGAATAGAGAGAGATGGAGGAATAGAGAGAGATGGAGGAATAGAGAGAGATGGAGGAATAGAGAGATATGGAGGGATAGAGAGAGATGGAGGAATAGAGAGAGATGGAGGGATAGAGAGAGATGGAGGAATAGAGAGAGATGGAGGGATAGAGAGAGATGGAGGGATAGAGAGAGATGGAGGGATAGAGAGAGGTGGAGGGATAGAGAGAGGTGGAGGGATAGAGAGAGGTGGAGGGATAGAGAGAGATGGAGGAATAGAGAGAGGTGGAGGAATAGAGAGAGGTGGAGGGATAGAGAGAGGTGGAGGGATAGAGAGAGGTGGAGGGATAGAGAGAGATGGAGGGATAGAGAGAGAGAGATGGAGGAATAGAGAGAGAGATGGAGGAATAGAGAGAGAGATGGAGGAATAGAGAGAGATGGAGGAATAGAGAGAGGTGGAGGAATAGAGAGAGGTGGAGGGATAGAGAGAGGTGGAGGGATAGAGAGAGATGGAGGAATAGAGAGAGGTGGAGGGATAGAGAGAGGTGGAGGGATAGAGAGAGAGAGATGGAGGAATAGAGAGAGAGATGGACCAATAGAGAGAGATGGAGGAATAGAGAGAGGTGGAGGAATAGAGAGAGGTGGAGGAATAGAGAGAGGTGGAGGGATAGAGAGAGATGGAGGGAGTGAATAGAGAGAGAAAGTGAAGGAGAGGAGGGTCGGGCCCCGTAGTGAGGACCCGCTCATCTGAGGGCCCCAATAAATCATCTTCTCACCTGCAGACCCGGAACATCTGCAGAGCGGTGATGGAGATTTACGATGTGACGCAGTTGGCTGGGAAGAGGTCCAGCCGCACATCTGAGAAATCGTTTCAGGACAAAGCTGAACATTGGATGTGACAAGCGACGGTGGCGGCACCGGGCCCGGCCATGAAGGTCATGCCACAAGGCCAATCATCAACATAAGACACGACTCACCGAACCATCTGTGACATGATATATTATACATTGTATTCTCTAATTCTCTACATAAAAAATATACTTGAAATATCTTGACCCCACTGGGTAGTGAGTGTCCGTGTGTTCCCAAGAATCCTGAAAGTTCCAAACCTTTGTATCAATTTTTTGGTGATGTTTATTACAATTTTTTTTATTTTTTTATGTTTTATTGTACAATCAATACCTTTTCTCATCCCTTAGAGGAGCAGTCTCCAAACTGTGGCCCTAGGGCCGAACACCCTTTGCTTGCCATTATCCAGCCCTTGGGGCACTATTCCATCCACTGACACCAATGATGGGACACTATTCCATCCACTGACACCAATGATGGGACACTATTCCCCCCACTGACACCAATGATGGGACACTATTCCCCCCACTGACACCAATGATGGGGCACTATTCCTCCCACTGACACCAATGATGGGGCACTATTCCTCCCACTGACACCAATGATGGGGCACTATTCCATCCACTGACACCACTGATGGGACACTATTCCCCCCACTGACACCAATGATGGGGCACTATTCCTCCCACTGACACCAATGATGGGGCACTATTCCATCCACTGACTCCAATGATGGGACACTATTCCTTCCACTGACACCAATGATGGGATACTATTCCTCCCACTGACACCAATGATGGGGCACTATTCCATCCACTGACACCAATGATGGGACACTATTCCTCCCACTGACACCAATGATGGGACACTATTCTTCTCACTGACACCAATGATGGGACACTATTGATCTTTTATTGAAAAGAATCAAGCAACCAATTTTATACAAAAGTAAAAAACAAAACCATAGTACAAAACTTCAACAGAAAACAAAGGAATAAACATCCATGTTCAGAATATATACAATATATACATAATCCACTACCAAAACATCCCTAGAAAACTATCTACATAAAGCAGCAGAGAGGGCCTAAGAGGCACAACCCATCACCTATGTACGCAGCCATTTATCAAAAATTCATCAAAAATACTGATAATCTAGGGTGATAAGAGACAGACAGCCACACCCGGGAAAGAGACTCCTGGCAGTCAGGGAGGCTTGAAACCCCTCCACGCCTTCAACCAAGCCCCCTGACCCCGCTTGTCTCTCTCAAGCTCCCGAATCTTCCCCACCTCATGCAAAATGTCATACACCACCACCTCAACAGGAAGGAGTTTTTGCCGAATGCTGACCTGACACCGTGCGTTCCAGGTGAAATAACGGACTACTAGGCTAACTAAAAAAAGTGTATCTAAACAAAAAACTCCACCGGTATTGAATGCTCCGTACACCCACTCAGCATAACCCAGCCTGGAGAGGAAAGGGACACCGAGGGCCCGCCCCACCTGTTTATACACCTCTATGTTAAAAGGGCAATGAAGCAGAAAATGGTCCATAGTCTCCTCCTCATCTGCACACTCCTCCCGAGGACAGCTACGATCCATCCCACTGCGGAATTTCAAATTGCCCCGAACATAGAGCTTCCCATGGAAGCACAACCAGGCCAGATCCCTAAATTTAGGGGGTACTCTATCCAAATTAATCAGTCTTAACCCCGCCCTGAAAACTGGGCCCGGGCAATCCCTTAAGGCCAGTGGGTCATGAAAGACTTCGCTCAAGACTCGACTCATAAGGACTTTCCTTGGAACCGAATTGAGATCTTCAGCCGACAATCGCCACTGCCGCAGTAACTTCAGGCACGGAGCGACATAGGCTGGTAGCTGACCACGATGACCCCTGCGATTCTTTACTTGGCCACCTTCTTCCCAAAGTCGTAGAAAAGGCCTAAACCAAGATCTAAATATGCCTACCCATCCAGGAGGTTCCACTGCAAGCATATTACCAATGTTAAACTTTAGAAATAGCAGTGAAAAGAAAAGAACTGGGTTGACCATACCTAAGCCACCCTCCCTCCTGGATAGGTAGGTGACATTCCTCTTGATGGGGTTCAGTCTGTTCCCCCACAGCATCTGGAAGAACACACTACTGACCCTAGCATAGAGAGACACTGGCAAGATGCAGACAAAGCTGACATACAAGAAGATCGGAATCAGGTAAGTCTTAATCAGATCAACCCTTTCCCTCATAGATAACTTCCATCTCTTCCAGCTGACCACCTTAGTATTGGCAATTTCCAGTCTGCCTTCCCAGTTTTTGAGGCCATAATCGCCGGGTCCAAATTCAATGCCTAGTATCTTAATTCTTTCCTGGGGCACTGGAAAGGTGTCCGGGAGATCAAACCTCTCACCATCCTTTCCCATCCAGAAAACTTCAGTCTTTTCCTGATTGATCTTGGAGCCTGATGCTTCAGAATACCGTGATGTCAGAGAGACCACCTCCTCCGCTTCATCCGTCCCAGTGACAATCACCGATACATCGTCTGCATAGGCAACAACCCTCAATGGCGGCTCACCCGGGAGCCCCACTGGTACCCCAACATGCCGCTCTCTAGCCTCCTGATGAAGGGGTCGATTGCAAACACATAGAGCAGGGGACTCAGGGGACAACCCTGGCGCACCCCGGAGCCAACCTCAAAGGACTGTCCAACCCAACCATTAACAAGAGGGAAGCTTTCTGCCCCCTTATACAAGACTTTCAGCCAATCGACAAAACCACCCGGCAGACCGTACTTACTAAGGAGCAACCACAGGTACTCATGGTTAACACGATCAAAAGCCTTTGCCTGATCCAATGTCAGCAAATACTTTCCCCAGCCTGCAGCCCTGCACCGCTCCAAGGCCTCCCGGACAGCTAAAACCGCTGTGAAGGTGCTCCTACCCTGGACCGAACAGTGCTGATGGCGAGAAAGCAAAGACTCTGCCACTGACGATAGGCGCCAGAAAAATATCTTTGCCAGTATCTTTCTATCGACATTAAGAAGGCTGATGGGGCGCCAATTCTCAATCATCGAAGGATCTTTACCCTTTGAAAGAAGAATCACAGCCGAGTGCCTCATGGAAGGGGAAAGCACCCCCTCAGCAAGGCAACTGTTAAAAACCTCTACCAAATGCGGGGCCAGAATAGACTTAAAGGCTTTGTAAAACTCAGCCGTCAAGCCATCCGGTCCAGGCGACTTTTTGATGGCAAGCTGTTCAATTGCCCTCATCACCTCTTCGACTGTGATCTCCTCTGTCAAATTCATCAATGGAACATCTCCACCATTTAGACCTGGAGTAGAGTCCAAAAAGCTTTCCATCTTGTCACGATCAAGCTCTTTCCTCCCAAGAAGGTCGGCATAAAAGGACCTCACGACCTCCAGAATCCCTGACCTGGACTTTGTCAAGGAACCTGTACTGTCCTTAAGGCCAACGACCGTTTTAACAGCTACACCTTGTTTGCAGTTCTGGTAAGGGTCAGGCGAGTGGTACTTCCCATAGTCCTTCTCCAGAACCAAAGAGGCATGCCGGTCATATTGACACTTCCTGAGAAGGAGTTTCACTCCAGAGATTGCCCCAGGATCTCCTCCTCTCGAGACAAGAATATCCAGCTTCCTCCGTAAACGTTGGTAGGTCATGTATTTATTAAACTGATTTCTATTGGCTAGGCCCCTGAAGAATCCAGCGATCCTCTTTTTGGTCAGCTCCCACCACTCAGCCTTGCTGCTACAAAAGTCCAGGATGGTCACCTGTGCCTGAAAGAATTCCTCAAAGGATTGTCTAACATGTTCTTCCTTGAGTAGAGTCGAATTTAATCTCCAGATGCCCTTGCCCCTCTGAGGGGCGTCTGAAGCATTCAGTACCACAGATAGCATACAGTGATCAGAGAACTCTACTGCCTGCACCACTGGGGGCGAGAAAGCAAGGCCTCCTTAAAAAAAAAAACTATCTATCCTACTCTGACTATTACCACGATGAAAAGTGAACCCGGTGTCATCTGGGAGGTGCTTAATGTGCACATCCACAAGACCAGCATCCCTAACCATACTATTTAAAAAAACGCTATCATATCCCAGCCTGTCCTTGAAGTCCTTCCTGTCCTTGGGCCTAGTTACTGTATTAAAGTCACCTCCAAAGACCACTTGCCGGGATGTAAAAAGAAATGGCTTGATCCTTGTAAAAAGGCATTTCCTGTCCCACTTTGTGTGCGGCCCATAAACATTGATTAGGCGCAGGTCCTGCCCTCCCACAAGGACGTCTAAGACCATACATCTCCCAATCTCCACCTCAATAACCCGCCGGACAGTTACCATGCCGGTTTTAAACAACACCGCCACACCGCCGTAAGGCTCGGCCGCAAGAGACCAGTAAGATGGACCATACCTCCACTCTCTCTTGGCCATATGAATATCTGCCAAGGAGGTGAGCCTAGTCTCTTGCAAAAATAAAATTTCAGCATCTAATTGGCTGAACAAAAAGAAGGCCATAGAACGAGCTCTTACTGACTTAATGCTGGCGACATTAATTGTCACCACTTTTAACGGAGGGAGAACCGCCATTTGGGTTATTGGGTGGATTGCTTCTTAGCTCCCCTCTGCTGCTCATCACCAGAAGCCTCTCTCTTTCTAGAGGCCGCCTCAAAGTCCATTTCAGAATCGGAACTTCTTTCAGAAGAAGCTCCAGATGAAGAAATATCCCACTTGGAGGACCTATGACGGCTGGAGACAGGAACCGGAGCTTCCCGTCCCCGTTCCGTCCTCACCGCCTGCCTCTTCCGCCTCCCAACCTTCCTTCTCTCCTCCAGGTACCGCAGGTCAGCCTCAGAGATGCCCTCATCTCTTACTTTTTTCTTTAAAGTCTTTCCACAAGACTTCTTTACAGAGGAAGGGGCGCCCTTTTTAGTACACGCTGGTGGGGGGGGTGATCCCTTTAAGTCAGACTCAGGAGGGGTAGACCCCTGGGGGGTAACAGACTCGGGGGGCACAGACTTGGAAGGTTCCGACACAAGAGGAGAGGGTACAGTAGGCTGGGGGGACACAGAGACAGAAACAGAAGGAGTACTTACAGACACAGGAGGGGTGGCCACAGGAACTGGAGAGGGATCCTGAGCAGGACCAGGGGAGGGGGTCACCGCAGAGGAGGATGGTACACCAGGGGTCTCACACTCCATCCTGTCCAGCCTTGACATGTCCTCTACTACCTCCTTCTCCATATTGTGCCAGGCTTCAGGACATCTGCTGTAGGGGTGGCCAAGGCGCAGGCACAGGTTGCACCTGATCATCTTAGTGCAGTCCTTAGCCATATGACCCTGACCCCGACACACTGAACACATCAAGGCTGAACAGGAGGAGCTCAAGTGCCCCTTTTCTCCACAGCGGTGACACAGCTTCGGCTGACCAGGGTAGAAAACAGTCATCCTATCCCTCCCTATGAAAGCTGAGGAGGGCAAGTGACGGACAACATTCCCATCCCTGGCCAACCTGACTGTTACCGACCATCCCCCAGTCCAGATGTTACGCTCATCATGGATTTTATTAGGTTTGGTCAAAACTTCCCCATAGTTCCTTAACCAGACCTCTAGATCCCGAGCAGGAACACTCTCATTGGTCAGGATAATGGTTATTTTTTTTACTGTTGACCTCTGAGAAACCGCAACTGGGACCAGACCTTCCCATTCAGGTCTTGACCTGCACCGAGCCTCATATCGCTCCCAGAACAGGTCAAGACCCTCTGGCCTGGTGAAACTAACCGTATAGTCCCTTGTCCCAGCTACGTGTATAAAGGCATACAGGTCATTTGCACCAAAACCCATCTCCAATATCAAGTCCACCACTGCACGCCGTGCTGGAGGGATGGCACCACCTTCCCATTTCAGGATAACTACATTACGTCTTGGACCCCCAGCAGAAGCCAGAGACCCAAGACCAGATCTTGGGGTGCTCAAGGTGGCAGCTTGCAGTGGAAAACCCCGCTTGGGAGCGGGACTACCAGGAGCAGAGTGTGCCACCTGTGCAAAAGTAGGTTTATCAGGGCCAAGGGCTGACACTGAAGCCACATCACTCTGTATATTATTATTATTATCAACTGTATGAACTGAATTGGCAGGATCTGTAGCAGGATTGTTCATCACACTGGTACTGGGGTGATTGTTATCAGTCCCAGAACTATTCAAATTCCCATCAGGAATGGTCACAGTTGCTGCAATACCAGCTGTCTCCTGATGCTGCACTGTAGAGTCCTCAGCAGCAGTGGGGCAAACAGCTTTGGACTCAGCCAAAGAAGGGTTAATGGGCTGTTCTGACACTTGCAGTCCATCCACAGAAATGACATTTTTTAAATGCAAGTCTTGCTGCATTGCAGCCTCAGCAGGCACAACATTGCTGCATACAGGACTAGCAGCCTGATTGTCATTAGGCACATTGTCAGTCATGATGCTAGATGGTACAAAAACAGTTTTATCCACAACATGGGACTTAGCAGGCTTCACTTTATCAGGTACATCATCAGTAATGTCTTCCTCGTTAAACACCATCTGATCCCCCCGCATAGGAGACTCCATTACCTGGATGGCCCTCAGCATACCTCCTGAATCTTTGGAAGGCATGGGGCTGCTTACCTCTCCCTGGGGGGGCAGGGGGTCAGAACTGGGGGTCTCCTCCTCCTCCACCTCCATCTTTGTCACCCTTGCAAACCTCTTGTCGTTACAAAATTTTTCTTTAAAGGGCCCATCTCTGCCTTCCATCATGGCCACGGTGGTCTCCTGATGATCCACACGGACCTTGGCCAGCTGGATTTCCGGATCCATGGATCCCCGTTTCTGGCTGTGTAAGCCCTCACGTTGCCTTCGCAGGCGCTTCAACTCCGCTCTCAGCTTATAGAGCTTGTCCCTCTCCCTGTTCAGGACCTTAATCCCGGCCACCACTCGCTCCCGAATGGCCTCCGAGCCTTCATCCTCACCAGGGGCAGAGAGATTGGCTTGTGCAGAGGCAGGCAGTTCACCTGATGGCCCAGGAGATGGCTGGGAGCCTCCAGCAGGAGAAGCCCCGCTGCCCTCCATGGCCTCCCCAGAAAGGGGGCCAGGGAGCTGGGATAGATTTCACCACCACTCCCCTCTCACAGAGCAGCTTCAGAGGCACCTTCTTCCTGACACACCTGTGCTCCAATGATGGGCGGGGCACTATTCCTCCCACTGACACCAATGATGGGACACTATTCCTCCCACTGACACCAATGATGGGGCACAATTCCTCCCACTGACACCAATGATGGGGCACTATTCCTCCCACTGACACCAATGATGGGACACTATTCCTTCCAATGACACCAATGATGGGACACTATTCCTTCCAATGACACCAATGATGGCAAACTATTCCTCCTACTGACACCAATGATGGGACACTATTCCTCCCACTGACACCAATGATGGGACACTATTCTTCCCACTGACACCAATGATGGGGCACTATTCCTTCCAATGACACCAATGATGGGACACTATTCTTCCCACTGACACCAATGATGGGGCACTATTCCTTCCAATGACACCAATGATGGGGCACTATTCCTCCTTCTGACACCAATGATGGGACACTATTCCTCCCACTGACACCAATGATGGGGCACTATTCCTCCCACTGACACCAATGATGGGGCACTATTCCTCCCACTGACACCAATGATGGGGCACTATTCCTCTCACTGACACCAATGATGGGGCACTATTCCTCCCACTGACACCAATGATGGGGCACTATTCCTCCCACTGACACCAATGATGGGGCACTATTCCTCTCACTGACACCAGGGCATTTTCTACTCCCACAGGCCACAGTCTGGCCACACCAAAGCCTGAAGGACAGTATATTGGCCCTCTGTGTGGAAAGTTTGGAGAGCTCTGCATTAGATTGCACTCTCTGGCCCTTTCAACCTCCTCAGGTTTTTGCGCACTTTACTTGCGTGCTGGTTTATTATTTCTCTAATTTTCTACTTCTGCTTTGTACAGCAAAACCTTCCAGTAAACATATCGAAGAAGAAAGTAGAAAATTTCCCGTCCAATAAGGATTTTGCTGTGAAGTTTATTTTTATTCTCATCTTTATTCTCCATAAACGTCAGCGGGACGGGGCTCGCTGCGCTTCGCAGATATTACGTTTTAATTAAAGCCGATTCATTCCGCGGGTTGCGCCACTTTCGGATAAATATTTATGAAAGCGCCCGCCGCACGGAGGAATAAACAGCATCAATATTTCATGTTATTGTTAATTCTGTGTGACGACGTCCCAGGGAGAGTCGCGGCGTTGGATCTGAACGCACAATGGCGGGATTATGACTGGGAAGGCAGTCATGTAGTATAAATATATATGGCGACCAAAGACCGGCGACTTCAATCCATTCCGCTTCTTATGATGAAGACGAAACGTAAACTGAAATAACAAAATAAATAAATAATGTGGCGCTCCGGGGGGGGGGGGGGGGGGGGGAAACGGCGGGAATACTTACCGGTGGAATTTTGGAAGTTTTGCCGGTGCTCAGAGACTGCAGCTTTTCATGTGTCACCAGCTTGCTTATTGGACGATAAATAAAATAAAGTCCCTCCCTCTTTTCTGTAAGCTTCAAAAACTCTGCCCCCTCCGGCCCCCAGTGCCTGAAAATGTTAGAGTGGCAGCCCACTGCTCCTGTCTATGTAGGCGACATAATGGATTCTACTCCAATCGTCGCTCTTGATCGGATTTTATTTTTTATTTATTTTTGAATTCATTTTTTTTTTAACTCAGTCTAATTTTAAAATCTGCAGCTGACGTTCTCAGATTTTTAGACGAACAAATAACGATTCAGTGCGGGAATTTGATATTTTTTAGGGGAAAAAAACAATTTTTAATTAAAGTGTATCTCCAGCAAAATCCCCCCCCCCCCCCATCGCGCTTTCAAGGAGCAGAAATCTCGTATTTTATTTTTAAAAAAAATAGATTTCAGGGGAATTGAAAATTCTCCATTTCACCCCATCCCTACCGTTCCCATCAAAATTTGTATCCAAAGCGAAAGCCTTTGTATCACTTTAAGGTGAACGCACCTTTAATTCATTTGGGGGCCGTAGTGGGAGTTCATCGTGGAGCGGCGGTGGTGGCGGCGGCGGCGGCTCTGACAATGGTTGCCGAGATAAATGAGGCCGCGATAAAGGGAAGCGGAGACACGGAGACAATGCGGGTGAATAGAGGCCTGATTGCTCGAGAGTTGCCATTGTGACATCTCCCCCTCTCTCTCTCTAGAGCCTCGTCCGCAGTGCAGCGCCCCCCCCACCCCCCACCACCATCATAGTTAATAGAATCCCATCCATTATAAGACAGTAAGTCAGGAGGTTTATCTGTGAGCTGCCAATCACCTTCTGTTCTCCGAGTCGCCGGCCCCCGGCCAACTATTTGTCTTCATTGCTTAACTACGAGGAGCACGTGAAGGAGAAAAGTGATCGTCAACCCCGTGTTACGTCTTTCTTTAGACTGTCCGTCCTCATCTGGGGGTCTAACGCTTGTTGTCCCTGGTCTTCCCCCGCCATAGAAATACCAACAGAGCAGCCGCCAGCCCGGTGCACCGCCACAACCAGATATGACCGCCAAGGACAATTCTACTTGGCGCATCCATAGACGTACACCATTTTTTGCTGCTTGGCAGGCACATGGGAATCCAACATTTTCAATGGTTTAGGAAAGTTGGAAAATAGCGCTGGACCCGTCGGGTCATCTCACTGGTATTTTCTATCTTAAGGTGGATCTTCACGGCATCTGAGCACCACAAACCAAAAACACTATTTAATTCATTTATAATATACTCCCTGATCTATCCACGTCTCTATCCTTCCAATACCCCACCCATCCATGTCCCCATCCATCCTTCCACTACCCCACCCATCCATGTCTCCATCCATCCTTCTATTCCCTCATCCATTCATGTCCCCATCCATCATTCCACTCCCCCACCCATCCATGTCTCCATCCATCCCTCCACTCCCCCATCCATCCATGTCTCCATCCATCATTCCACTCCCCCATCCATCCATGTCTCCATCCATCCTTTCACTCCCCCACCCATCCATTCTTCCACTCCCCCATCCATCCATGTCTCCATCCATCCTTCCACGCCCCCACCCATCAATGTCTCCATCCATCCATCCTTCCACTCCACCCACCCATCCATGTCTCCATCCGTCCTTCCACTCCCCAACCCATCCATGTCTCCATCCATCCATCCTTCCATCCTTCCACTCCCCCACCCATCCATCTCTCTATGCTTTATTTTGGTGCTTTGTGCACTGGTGTGCAGTCATGTTGGAACAGGAAGGGGCCATCCCCAAACTGTTCCCACAAAGTTGGGAGCATGAAATTGTCCAAAATTCCTTGGTATGCTGACAACTTAAGAGTTCCCTTCTCTGGAACTAGGGGGCCAAGCCCAACCCCTGAAAAACAACCCCACACCATAAACCCCCTCCACCAAATGATTTGGACCAGTGTACAAAGCAAGGTCCATAAAGACGTGAATGAGCGGGTTTGGGGTGGAGGAACTTGACTGGCCGGCAAAGAGTCCTGACCACAACCCGATAGAATGCCTTTGGGAGGAATTAGAGCGGAGACTGCGAACCAGGCCTTCTCGTCCGACATCAGTGCATGACCTCACAAATGTGCTTCTTGAAGAATGGTCAAACATTCCCATAGACACACTCCTAAACCTTGTGGACAGCCTTCCCAGAAGAGTTGAAGCTGTTATAGCTGCAAAGGGTGGGCCAACTCAATATTGAACCCTACGGACTAAGACTGGTGTAGCGTTACCCCCGTAGGAGCCGCTTAAGTTTGTTTAGTCTGTTACTCTGCCCTTCAACCCCAGGAAGCGTCTCAGCCCCTACTGGCACACCAATGTGGTTAATAGAATAGCACAGTAATGACACACAGACACAGTTCAGATGAGTTGAGCTCTCTCAGATTTACTTAGTCAAGAGAAGAAACTTAAAATGATATTAGTCAGCCAAGTCCTGTATGAGTAGCCATTCTTCTGGGTGGTCTCTGGAACAATTGGGTTTTCTTGACAAAGCATCAGCGTCTTTGTTCCCAACACCTGGTCGATACTTCAGGCTGAAAGTAAACCCTGACAGGGCAGCCAAACATCTGTGACCCATGGCGTCCAACGTGGCAGTAGTGAGGATGTAGGTGAGAGGATTATTGTTGGTCTTAATCACGAACTCTGCTTCATACAGATAATCCCTCAGCTTATCCACCACCGCCCACTTCAAGGCCAGGAACTCCAGCTTGTGCGTGGGGTAGTTCTTCCCGTCGGGTGCCAAACTCCGACTCACATTGGCAACAGGCCTTAGGTGTCCATCATGCTCTTGATATAGCACCCCACCTAACCCCTCTCTTCTGGCATCAACATGTAGCTCATTTGGCTTGGTTGGGTCTGCATAGGCCAGGACCGGGGCAGTGGTTAGGCTCCACTTGCCTGTTTTCTTCCCTGCACCACTGAATCACGACTGCAGGGTCCATGTTGTTGCTTGTAGAGGTGCTGCGAGGGGGAGTTGACTGCAAAGTAGCGGTAAATATCCCGGACAAGCCCTCACGTTTAGCGCTACCAATGTAGGAGCTGCTTAAGTTTGTTCAGTCCGTTACTCTGCCCTTCAACCCCAGGAAGCGTCACAGCCCCTACTGGCACACCTAACAATGTGGTAAACATTAAAGAGGCCAAGACTCGGTTGAAACAATTTATATTCAAGCAGTTAAATGGCAATTAGCAACAACAAATAATTACCACCAATGTGTACAGTGTTAAACAGTAATAAACAAATCCTTAAGCAAACTAATGATTGTTGCAGATATTACTATTACTAAAGAATCTCTTATTATACTGAGGGTCAGAATAATTGAAATATTAGTAACGTGTCCCCTTTAAAAACAACCAAACGGCGGTGTCCCAAAGTGCAAGGCCTCGCTATCTTCACCGGCAAGTTGGAGCTCAAAAAACAGGAATTCCTTAACCAGGCAAAAAATAGTTGATTCTGTCTTATTGTATTCCTCTGTGTGTTTATGGTACAAGTTGTCTGTGCACAGTGTTCAAAGTGTGGCGTATATGAACAATAATAGTAAGCTGTGGGCAAAGGCCCCCCTCACCAATCCTGACAGGGTTCAGCAGTTTCCAGTGGGTGAGGACAATCGAAGGATTCTCCTTGTCATAGATTAGCAGAGAGGGCGATCCATCTGCTGACTCAGTGAACCTGCCGGTTCCACAATGTTCAGTGCTGCTGCAGGGCATCCCTCAGGAAAGCGGGTGACGTGTGGACCCTCTAGAGCTGAAGCTGTAGGCCGCGTATTGCGTGGTAGGCCGCAATCCCCCTCTCACAGCGGTGAGATGGTGCCCATTCATCAGATCCAGGAAGCAAGAGAGGCAGGGTCAATTCTCTTGACTCTTTGCAGTGCAGCCAGGGTTTTGTAGTCCTGCCTCTTTTAGAATCAGTGGGATCGCTTTGTGATAGGACTTCATGTCCCACAGTCCTCCACTGCTGCAGTTGTACAATTGTCTCTCTCTTCCTGTCAATAGTGAGACAGGAGAGAAAGAGCAGAGAGTGCTGATGTCTGTGTGTCTTTGGAAAGGGAGGGAAGAAAATCCCCCTCGCAGCTGCTGGCAGGCACAATCTGCCATGTGTGGATTCAATCCAGCAACTGCCAGCTTGGCGAGGTACCCACTACAAAAAATCTCCCTCCACCAAAGAACCTTTGGTCCTCCAAACGAGGGAAAGAGTCTGTAACCTGTTACATGCTTTATATTTGCACGCGGAGGAAACAGGTTAATTCACACAAGAAATTAAACAATTTGCGTTTGCATAAAGACCCGGCAGAGGAACCTCCCACCAATTAGCATAGGAGGGGAGGTTGTCCTGCCTACAGGCCCCCTTAATTGGTATCGCCCAGCTAGATGTGCCAGGTGAGTTGGGATTGTCCACCACCAAATCTGCAGTGAAAGGTTTAGGTGTGACCTCATATTATAAGGGTTTTGGTAAATCTTAGTGGCGGCTGGTGCTCAATTTTTTGGGCGGGCGACGGGGGGAGTGAGGGGGCCAGGTTTGTTTGCCGCCCGGCCAAAAAATTGAGCACCAGCCGCCACTAAGATTTACCAAAACCCTTATAATATGAGGTCACACCTAAACCTTTCACTGCAGATTTGGTGGCCGCCTGACAGCCCTGCACTTACCCCATACAGGTCGTGGCCTCCCCCCTGCATCTCCTCCCGGCCAATCGGGTCTCAGGCCCCTCTTCCTGATTGGCTGGGAGGAGAAGCAGGAAGACATTAGCAAATATAAATTTACTAATGTCACGCAAGTGGGTGGGCTCGGGGCACAGTGCTCTGCGCCCTGAGCCCACCCTTTTTTGAAGCCAACCAGAGCCTCAGGCTCTAATCATGTGCTTCAAAAAAAAAAAAACCCCATTGGAATCCATGCGTCCAGCGCCCTGCATGGAGATTAGGGGCTGGGCGAATGCATTAGGGGGGGTGGCGCCCTGCATGAGCGCCCGCCACTGATAAATCTAATCTAAGGAAAATTGTATAATATATGGCCAGACTTAGTGTGCTTTGAGTTCATGATGAATGATGAGCCTATTGTATAAAAAAATGATGAAGAGTGATGACACATAACAACCAATCAGAATTCATCTTTCAGCGACTTGATTCCAATAAATGGAAGTTGAATATTATCTGTCTTCACGGTTTTCACAGATGAGCCGAACCAACTCTGAGATGTGATGTGTTCCTATCGGCAAGGATTCCCCTCAACCCCCCCCCCCCCCCCACCGGTTTCAGCGTTTTTATCCGTCTTCCTCCATCAAGCGTCGGATCTAAAACGCCTTTTTTTATTGCTCAGGATCAAAACCTGAAAACGATTTCTCTCCGGGAGCTGCGAGAGGAGCGATCCATCCTCAGCTACAAAGCGCCTGGAATTACTGTCATCTCTTTACATGGAATCTCCGATTTATGAATTCCGACTCGGCAACGTGTCATTACGCTCGCGGAGCCGTCCGCGCCGATAGCGAGAGTCTGTCATTAGATATTCAGACGCATAAAGCATTCATTACCCTACAGAGCCCCGCCGATCCCACTCTATTACACTGATATTATTATACTCCTTATTATGGCTGGCAGGGAAGAGGGGGCGACATTGGTAGAGGTGGGGGGGGGGGGCGGGGGGGGAAGGGTATGGGGGGAGGGGGAGATAGGTGGGAAGGGGCATAACATATTCACATTTTTATGGGGCCCCCCCACTGGCTAGCCCTCTGTAGCAACTGACAGGGCCACTGTTACCATACATGTCACTGATCAGTCAGACTACTAGGGAGCCGTGATTTAGATAAAGGTTATAATTGTAGCAATAATAATAATAATAATGATATTTTATATTATGACAACACTCTTGCCGTCCGTCCCACGTACATTTACCACAGGGTGTCGGCACCTATGAGCAGAATCATGTACAGGCACGTGATTCTGCACCTTCGGCCCTGGGGCACGCACGCGTGACGACCGCTCCCACTGTGATTGGACACAGCGGGAGCCAATCAGCGGGACCGGTGGACTCGATGACCGCCGGCACCCGGCGATCGTTTGGGAGAGAAGCAGAACTGCGGTCTGCTTATGTAAACAAGGCAGATTGTCGTTCTGTTAGTAGGGAAGGTAGTGATCATGTGTTTCTGCTAAGCAGGAACACAGATCTCTTTTTTCTTTTTCTTTTTTCTAGAAAGAAAAAAAAACACCACTTGTTTATAAAAAATAAAAATAAAAAAACACATCCTATGTATGAGAAGACTTCATGACAAGATGACGGCTATGACACCTCTGACCAGTAATCGTACAGAAATATTTTTGTAGAATCTGTGAAGCCTATTGGGGCCTTCCCCACCCACAATGATGTGAGCTCAGAAGTCACCCTACAGTGCTCTCCAACAAGGTCAGCCTGTGGGGATCCTACATGCCCCCCCCCCCACATGACTGACCCCCTCGGCGTCAGGATCACCAAAGACTCAACCCAAGTCATCAGCTGGGGCTCACTGAAAGAACCTGTCACCATTGACCCCATGAAGAAACCCAGAGAACCAACCACCACCATACAAGAACCCAAAGAGTACCAACCACCACTGACCCCCATACAAGAACCTATGAATAAACCCAAAGAGAACCAACCACCCCTGAACCCATGAAGAAACCCAAAGAGAACCAGTCCCCACTGAACCCCATACAAGAACCCAAAGAACCTATGAAAGAACCCATAGAGAACCAACCACCACTGAACCCATGAAGGAACCCAAAGAGAAACAGTCACCACTGAACCCCATACAAGAACCCAAAGAACCTATGAAAGAACCCAAAGAGAACCAGTCACCACTGAAACCTCAAAAGGAACACAAGCCTTCTGGAGGAACCCAAAGAACCTCCCCCTAGTAAGGTTTGTCCCCATAGCATGAACCAGCTGACAGTGACCACACAGCTGTGCTGGGATGAATATGGGGGGGTCACTCTGCCCCTGTCAGATATAAGACACACATCACGTGATGTGCCCTTGCCCAGTGACAGGGGAGAGGAACACAGATCTCTGCCTTCCCATAGTACAAGCACCTCCCCCCCACAGTTAGTAATCCCTCCCAAGGCACACAGATAACCCTTTGATTGCCCCTGATGTTAACACCTTCCCAGCCAGTGTCATTAGTATAGTGACAGTGCAAATTTTTTAGCACTGATCACTGTATTGGTGTCACACTGGTCCTCAAAAAAGGGTCACTTAGCCCACGTTCACACTGGGGCTGCGGGAGTGAAGCCTGCGAGTTCAGCTGAACTCGCACGATTTCACTTCCGCTGGCAGTCCCGATTACAGCCACAATTTCAAAGACATCTGAAACAGATGTCAATGTAAATTGCGGCTGAAATCGCAAAAAGTAGTACAGAAACTACTTTTTGTAATCGGTGCAGCGCCGCAGATGCGGCGTCGCACCGATTAGGACGGTGCCATTGCCCGCAATTTGCGTCAAATTTTGCCGATTTGACATGCGATTTGATTTGTCAAATCGCATGTCAAATCGCACCAGTGTGAACCAGGGCTTAGTGTCTGATTTGTCCACCGCAATGTCGCAGTCCCGCTATAAGTCGCTGATCACAGCCATTACTAGTTAAAATAAATAAATTAAAATTCTGTAAACCTATCCAAAAATAGACACGTGCACTACCGAAAAAAAAAATGTTTATTTTCGTTTCATACTTTTTTTTTTCTTTTTTTTTTGGATCATTCGTTTAGATGCAACTTTTTATTACTTTGGATAATTCGTAATTTCGGATGCATTCATATTAGTTACGTTCACTAACAGTTACTTTAGCCAAATTATAAAGGAAATTCCAATACCTATAATTTAATAGTTTATAATAATAAATAATAAAAACTACAAAAATAGTTAAAAATTTAATTATCATGCCGCGTACACACGATCATTTTTCCCGTCGGGAAAAATGAAATTTTTTTTTTTTCGCCGAGAAAAACGATCGTCTGTGGGCTTTATGTCGTTTTTCTCGTTGAGAAAAACGGCAGAAAAAACGACGAGAAAAATTAGAACATGTTCTAAATTTTCTCATCGTTTTTTCCATCATTTTTTTCCGCGGCAGTTTTCCCATAGGGAGACACTGCCGCGGAGCCCACAGACGGTCGTTTTTCTCGACAAAGAAAAAAATGACGGAAAAAACGGTCGTGTGTGGGGGAAAATGCCGTTCCCTCGTTTTTCATTTAATTTCATGTCGTGATTCACGGCGGTGTTTTCACCGCCGTGAATCACGATCGTGTGTACGCGGCATAATAGAAAATATGAAAAAGTGTCATTTCTGTCCAGAGGCAATGTGGAGCAATGGGATAATTTCCTAAGGGATTTCCAGAGGGCTAATAGAACTCTTTTGGCGGTATTTACCGTAATCACTACTGGGGCTTTATTTATTTATTTTTTATCTTAACAAACGAAAAAAGACCAAAAATTTCGGAAAAATATGTTTTTCTTAGTTTCTGTTATGAAAGTTTGTAAATACAATAAGTAACTTTTCTACTTCACTGATGTGCGCTGATGAGGCAGCACTGATATTCAGCACTGATGGGCACTAGATAGACAGCCAGCCCTGATTTACAGCACTGATGGGCACTAAAATAGGGGGCTTTGATATTCAGCACTGATAGGCGGCACTGATAGGCAGCACTGATGGGCACTGAAATGGGGGGCTTTGATATTCAGCACCGATAGGCGGCACTGAAGGGCACTGATAGGCAGCACTGATAGGTGGCACTGATGGGCACTGAAATGGGGGGCTTTGATATTTAGCACTGCTGGGCACTGATAGGTAGCATCCATGGGCACTGATAGGCAGCACTGATAGGCGGCACTGATGGGCACTGATAGGCAGCACTGATAGGCAGCATCGATGGGCACTGAAATGGGGGGCTTTGATATTCAGCACCGATAGGCGGCACTGATAGGCAGCACTAATAGGTGGCACTGATGGGCACTGAAATGGGGGGCTTTGATATTTAGCACTGCTGGGCACTGATAGGTGGCATGGATGGGCACTGATAGGCAGCACTGATAGGCGGCACTGATGGGCACTGAAATGAGGGGCTTTGATATTTAGCACTGATATGCAGCACTGATAGACGGCACCGATGGGTACTGATATGCAGCACTGATAGGTGGCACTGATGGGCACTGATAGGCGGAACTGATAGGTGGCACTGATGGGCACTGAAATGTGGAGGGGTAGATATTCAGTACTGATGGGCACTGATAGGCAGCACTGATGGGCACGAATGGCCCGTTCTGAAGGACATCATATGATGTCCATTCAAAATGGGAAAGCCACCGCCTGGCCGTCATTCTGCTATAGGCCAGGCGGGAAGTGGTTAAAGTGGTTCTAAAGGCTGAAGGTTTTTTTTTTTACCTTCATGCATGGGGGACGCACACAAGTGTCCCCATAGCAAGGGGCTTGCTATGGAAGCACCCAGCAGGGGGAGGAGCCAAGGGCGGGAGACCCGAGAAGAGGAGGATGGGGGGTGCACTGTGTAAAGAGTGGGGGGGAGAGGACAAGGGAAAAAGAGCAGTGATATAGAGAAAGTGGTGCATGGGGGGGGGCGATGAGGGGCAAAGAAGGAATGAGAGGTAAAAAGGAGGGGAGCAGAGGGTGGGAAAGAAAAGGGGAGAAGAAAGGGGGGGGTGAATAGAGATGGGGGAAGGAGAGAAAAGGTGAGAAGAAAGGGGGGGTTAAACAGAGATGGGGGGGGAGAAGGGGAAAAAGTGTGGGGGGGGAGAAAAGGGGTAGAGGAAGAGAGGGAGGGAGGAAGGGGGGCGGGTGGAGAAAGAGAGAAGGGGGGGATGATATTTCTGGAGTCTCCGGCACATTCTGGCGGTCAGTAGCCCCTCCCTCCCACCCACTAACGAGCGAACAATTTGATAAATTCCCAGCAGATGTGACTTTGATGAGCCCGCCGGCCCCTCCCCCCCTCCCGCGCCGATCACAAATACATTTTAATCATGAAGAACAGCAATTAGGAATAATTACAGAGATGGATATTATTGCAAAACACAGCCGCGTCCTCCGATACGACCCCGAAAAACGTTCGCAGGAGGCGGAGACTTTGTCATCATATCTATAGCCAGAGACAGCTTGATACAAAATAGTGGAGTGCGGGAACCCGGAGCAACTAATCAGAATTGGATGAATAAAAATCTCTAAAGTCAATGTCAAGCCAAAATGGAATTTTACTATGCAGAGCTGCACCCAATTCTGTCTGCTCCAGTTTTAGTAAATCTCCTCCATTGGGTCAAGATTTTAGCCAGTCAGAATTCTGATCCTCCCCTTCAGCACAGGTCATGTGACCCAATGTCTAAGCATAAATTCCCCCTCCTCCCAGTACAAATCTAGCCCCCCTACCCCCCCTCAAATCCCCTCTCTCTCCAAGTCCCCCCCCCCCACCAAGAAAAATCACCGCTCCAAGCACAAATCCTCTCCTCCCATTCCGAATCCCCCTCCCGGCACAAATACTCCCCCTAGCATGAAACCAACCCCAATTTCCCCTCATAGCAGAAATCCCCCCATATCACCCCTCCTAGCACAAATCCTCCCCCCCCCCCATCTGTTATGAGGGGGGAATTGTGCTAGGAGAGGGGACGGAGGGAAGAGGAATTGTGCTAGGAGGGGGTCCTAGCACAAACCCTCTAAATCACCCCTCCCAGCACAATTCCTCTTCCCTCCATCCCCTCTCCTAGCAAAAATACCCCCCTCCCAAAATTTCCCCTCATAACAGGACTCCCCCCCGAATCATCCCTACTAGCAGAAATCGACCCCCCCGCCCGCAAGAAAATGCAACCCCCCTCCGCAAATTACCTCCCCCCTCTACATATAACCTCTTCTAGCACAAACCCCCCACATCTCCCCTCCTAGCACAAATCACCCCCCCCCCCAAATTCCCCCCCTAATTATCCCTACTAGCACAAATTCCCCTCCACACCAAAAATTTTTTGCCTCCTAACAAAAATTCCCTCCCCCTCTACCATATCACCACTTCTAGCACAAATCCTCCACCCCCCCAAAAATTTTTACCCTCCTAACATAAATACCCGATAATCCTGAATAGCACAAATCCTCTTCCCCCATCCCTCCCTCCTAGCACAAATCCCCCCCCCCAACGTTTTCCCTCCTAGCATAAATTCCCCCACTAGCAAAAATTCCCTCCCCCCTCTACCACATCACCTCTTCCAGCACAACCCCCCCCTAAACCCCCTTCCTAGCACAAATCACCCCCACCCCACAAATGTTTCCCTCCTAGCATAAATAACCCCCCAATCATTCCTTCTAGCACAAATCCTCTCCCCTACTCCGAATCCCCCCTCCAAGTACAAATTCTCCCCCCACCTCTCCTCCTAGCACAAACTCCCTCCCTCTCTCTACCATATCACCTCTTCTAGCACAAATCACTGAAATTACCCTCTTACCTCCTAACACAAATCCTCCTCCCCCATCCCCCCTCCTAACACAAACTCCCTCCCCCCGCTAAAAATGTCTCCTAACATAAATACCCCTCAATCATCCCTACTAGCACAAATTCCCCCCTCCCCCAAACAAAAAAAATGTCCCCTCCTAGCAAAAATCCCCTCCCCCTCTACCATATCACCTCTTCTAGCACAACCCCCCGAATCCCCCCTCCTAGCATAAATCCTCTTCCCCCATCCCCCCTTCCAGCGCAAATCCCCCCAAATCACCATTCCTAGCACACACCCCTAATTTCCCCTCCAAGTCATACCCCCTGCCACCCTCCGAATCCCCTCCCCCCCAATCTCCTCGAGGTGCCCCCCCACCTCACATGATACCACTGTGCCCAGGGCAGCCACCCCTTTTGCCCCCCCCACCTCACATGATACCACTGTGCCCAGGGCACCCACCCCTTGTCCCGGCCTGGTGACTGGCACTGGAGGGACCTTTAGGCATCACTTTCTCCCTAGGAATGTAACTCTTTATTTGAAGTGCCGCTGTAAGGCACCAATCAGATTATGTGCACGGCTCTGAACGCATTCACAATTATATCTTAAAAATATAAAACAGATCCAAACGACTTCCAAGTCGGCGCATCACTCGGCGGAGCTCAGCGTCCCAAAAAAAAGCCGATTAATTCTGCTAATTGACAATCTCTCAGCGCTGATGAAATGAGCCCAACAACAGAAGAACATCGCCTCGCCGGCGCCAGGAATTGTTCATCGCAACTCTGAAAGGAAGTCTTCCAGGGGGGGGGTCACCGTCCTGTAATTCCAGGGGGGGTCACCGTCCTAAAATTCCAGGGGGGGTCACCACCGTCCTGTAATTCCCGAGGGGGTCACCACCGTCCAGTAATTCCCAAGGGGGGGTCACCACCGTCCTGCAATTCCCGAGGGGGGTTGTAACGGCACCCCAAGTATGAAAGGGGTTAAAGCCGTTTAGGATATTCCCTCTCTGGACACACATCCACTGCCGATCCTCCACAGTCAGGCGACCGCTTCCCATAGGATTAATCCTTCCAAACATACGAGACAAACGCTCTGTGTTGAAGTTCCAAAAACAGGGAATGAATTTATTACAAGCACCTGGTGACACATTTCTCTTCAAAACCCTTCCCACCCATCCTTTGGGGAACAGGGCGGGTTAAACTGTCCAATGACAATGGTCATACAGGTCAGGTGTGTTCAAACTTCTCCTTCAGTAAACAGTTTTTAGCAGGAGGGGTGATCCCCCCCCCTCCTCACAGAAAGACACTTAAACATCCCATAATAGGCAGCCAGACGGTCTACCAGCTCCAATCCACATCATCACAGTAGCAGACTTAATTACCACAAGCCACAATAGAATGCAATCACACCCCATCACAGCAAATATTACACAACAGCCAACACCCAAAATATATACAATATATACAATGTATATACAGCATTGAATCTGATTAGCACAGATCATAGTGGGGTTCTCATTCACCCTGTGCCCAAAGTGACCCCTGTCACACATCTCCCCTTTCGGCAGGAGACTAACACAGGAGGAGACCCCAGACGGGTTGACTTCGAAGTTAGTCCATAGTTCCATTCCTCTAATGCCTGGACAACCCATCAGCATGGCCATTTTGCTTACCGGGTCAGTAGCTGATGGGGAAGTTGTAAGGTTGCAGGGCGAATAATGGAATTCAGTTCTGGAACAGTCACTTGCTTTGCTCTCTCAATGGCTCCCAAAACTTGTTGCTGATGCTCTTGGGAAAGGTAAGGCAAAACCTGGGCGCAAATCCCATTTAACCTTTTGACAATTTCAGCCTGTTTGTGCATTTCAATGTTCAAGCCATGGGACATCTCATAATACATGATGTAGTGTCGTTGCATCTCCGATTTCTCACTGGCCAACTTGTCACATTCCAATTCTAGACTGTGATATTGTGCCTGATCTAAGGTACATGTCGGGGAAGATAGTCTTACCCGGGTCTCGGCAGCAAGCGGGTCGGTTCCAGCAGCCCGGGTCTGGGCACAGGTAGTCACTGGGTTGGCTTCAGCGGGGCCCATCGCGGCGTAAGCAGAAACGAGGGGGGCCAAATCATTCCCCAGTAGTACATCCGCTGGCAAATCCTTCATCACCCCCACATTCACGTGTCCCGAACCAACCCCCCAATCCAGGTGAACACGGGCAACGGGTAGCCGGAAGATGGTACCTCCTGCTACTCTTACGACTACTGTGTCTCCGGTGTGTTGGCTCTCTGGGATGAGGTTCTTCTGTAGTAGGGTCATGGTGGTGCCAGTATCACGCAGGCCATTGGCTACCTTTCCATTAACCCGGACAGTCTGCCTGTGTTGTTGCCTGTTGTCCCGGTTAGCTGCTTGTATTGGTTCAGCCTCGTGGAGGACGCCCCAATGTTCTTCCTCCTCAACGCAGTGGGCCGCAGGCATGGATGTGCGGGGGCTCCCCCCTTGCTGGCTGTCTCCATGACTGGGACTGGATGGCTGGATTCAACGGACAGTCTGGCTTTTTGTGCCCTAGCTGTTTACATCCGAAACACCTGATGGGTTGTGAGTAGTCCTGGGAGTTGAACCTGGGCTGCTGAAGATAAGTGGCCGCTGGAGGTGGTGCTGAAGTTGGGTTAGAGGCTGGTAAACTGGGCCGAGATAGTGGATAGCGCTCGCTTCCGCCTGACCTTCGAGAATCCAGATATTCATCGGCCAAAGTAGCTGCTTGCTGTACAGTCCGTGGTCGCTTATCTCGCACCCAATCCCGTAATACCAGAGGGGTGTGGTTAAAGAACTGTTCTAAGAGTACTAGCTGGGTGATGTCCTCTATGGTATGAGTGTGGCTTCCCTGGAACCAGCCCTTAAGGTCTCGCTGCAGACGATGTGCCCAGTCCACGTATGTTATGTGGGTTTGTTTCCGGGATTCTCGAAACTTAATCCGGCTGGCTTCGGGTGTAATGGCAAATCGGGCTAGCAGAGCTTCTTTTACCCGGTCATAGTCTTTAGCGTCCTCATCCTCCAGGGCCCGATACGCATCCGCCGCTCTGCCAGTTAAATTACTCACCAGTAAGGCGACCCGATCTTGGGGCCGTACTTCATGTACCTGGCATAGTCTCTCAAAGTCCTGCAGGAACGCTTCAATTTCCTCCTCTCCTTCCTTAAATAGTTTGAACGCCCGAAAGGGCAACTTACGGACAGGTGCTGCATCTTTAGGCGTTGTCTCCGATTGCCGTATTTCCGCCATTCTCTGCTCATGTTGCCGCTCTAGTTCTCTCTCTTTTTCGCTCCAGTTCTCTCTCTTGTCGCTCATCCTGCAACTGGATGTCTCTAATGGCATTCTGTATGGCGGTCTCTGATGGGTTAGCCCCATATAATGCCAACCGCTCTCGAACTCGTTGCTGAAACAAGTCTTCAACTGACCGGGGTCCTGCATCACCATCCCTCTGATTTATCTTGGCTAGCTCCCTGATCAAGGTGGCCTTGTTCTTTGTCCCACCGGTCCCTCCACGGCTCTCAAGTAAGTCTTTCAGCGTGGCTTTCCTGCAGGCTGCATAGCTGGTCATTCACTGTGGTGGTTTGGAGTGTCCCAGTAACTGGAGGGAAAATCCCACCGCTGCCAACCAATGTAACGGCACCCCAAGTATGAAAGGGGTTAACGCCATTTAGGATATTCCCTCTCTGGACACACATCCACTGCCGATCCTCCACAGTCAGGCGACCGCTTCCCATAGGATTAATCCTTCCAAACATATGAGACAAACACTCTGTGTTGAAGTTCCAAAAACAGGGAATGAATTTATTACAAGCACATGGTGACACATTTCTCTTCAAAACCCTTCCCTCCCATCCTTGGGGAACAGGGCGGGTTAAACTGTCCAATGACAATGGTCATACAGGTCAGGTGTGTTAAAACTTCTCTTTCAGTAAACAGTCTTAGCAGGAGGGGTGATTCCCCCCCCTCCTCCTCACAGAAAGACACTTAAACATCCCATAATAGGCAGCCAGACGGTCTACCAGCTCCAATCCACATCACCACAGTAGCAGACTCATATACCACAAGCCACAATAGACAATAGACAATAGAATGCAATCACACCCCATCACAGCAAATATTACTCAACAGCCAACACCCAATATATATACTGTGAGGGGGTTAGCTCGGCAGCGGGTGTGTGTGACCCCCAGGATGGGCTCCCCACACAAAAACAGGCCCAGCAAACGGAGGTTGTGGTTTTCAAAATCAAAAAAAAGGTGCGGTTTATTTTCTATTTACAGTGACAAAACACAGCAAAGCCAAAAGAAACATATAAACAAAATAAATCCTGGTCAACTTGACCTCTGACTAAACATACAGTTTTCCTAACTAACAACTGGGATCAGCCTAGTGCTGTCCTAGTCCCTAAGTCCCTGGTTTTAAATGTCCAAGCAAATAGCCACACAGGCTTTTTCTCACCGCACAGGGGTTCACTCTCCCTAGACAGTCCACACAGGTCTGGTTCCAGGCATGAGCTAACATCTAATGAAGCTGGGAGTTCTTATAGAGGCCTAAATGAGCTGACAAGCTTCAGCTGGCCTCATCAACTCCCTGCCTGCACGACGCCCAGCCCTCTCCCTAGAGGTATGAGTCATCCATGAGCCCACTAGCCTTAGCTGGGCTTATACAACTCTCCACCTAGTTGTATAAGTCGGCGTAAAGCCTGAATCTGGGCGAAATATATCTACCCCCCTGGATGCAACCAGGTGACTTTACCTTCCTGCTGTCACATACCCCCCCCTCTTGTTTTAACCTCGGGGTTGGAACACCAGCAATCAGGCATTCATGTACTCGAGACAAAGCATCCACATTCCCCATTTGAACGCCAGGGCGATGCTTTACTGTGAAGTTGAATTCCTGGAGGGCCAGGAACCACCTATTCACTCTTCTATTTGTTTCCTTGTTTTGAGCCATCCACTTTAACGGAGCGTGATCCGTAACCATGTCAAAGTGCCTACCTAGCAGGTAGTACCGAAGGGAATCTAGAGCCCACTTCACCGCTAAACACTCCTTTTCAACGGTGGCGTAATTTACCTCATGGGACTTCAACTTCCTGCTGAGGTAAATGACTGGGTGCTCTTCCCCGTTCCAGACCTGGGACAATACTGCTCCTAACCCCACATCTGACGCATCACTTTGTACGACAAAGTCTTTAGAGAAGTCGGGTGAGTACAACACTGGCTGGCTACATAAGGCTTGTTTCAAGAATTGGAATGCTGCCTCAGCCTCGGGGGTCCATTTAATCATGACCGACCCTTTCCCCTTCGTTAGGTTGGTTAGGGGCACAGCCTTAGAAGCAAAGTGGGGAATGAATCGCCGATAATACCCAGCGATTCCCAGAAAGGCTCGTACCTGCTTCTTGCTGTTGGGACGTGGCCAACTCTGGATGGCCTCGACTTTGTTGAGTTGGGGTTTTATTACTCCCCTCCCAATGGTGTACCCAAGATATTTGGCCTCCTCCTGCCCAATGGTACACTTCTTGGGGTTAGCCGTAAACCCCGCTTCCCGAACAGAGTCCAGGACTGCTTGCACTTTTGGCAGATGTGAGGCCCAATCTGTGCTATGGACAATTACGTCATCCAGGTAAGCCGCAGCATACTTCCGATGGGGCCTCAGCATCTGGTCCATTTTCCGCTGGAATGTGGCCGGCGCATTCTGTAACCCGAACGGCATTCTTTTATATTGGAACGCCCCGTCTGGGGTTACAAATGCGGTTTTCTCTTTGGCCAATTTGGCCAGGGGGATTTGCCAATACCCTTTTGTGAGGTCAAGAGTCGTCATGTATCGGGCTGTTCCCAGCCGGTCGATCAACTCATCTATACGTGGCATGGGGTAGGTGTCAAATTTTGTAACTTTGTTCAACTGACGAAAATCGTTACAAAATCGCCAGCTCCCATCCGGTTTAGGCACCAACACAATGGGACTAGACCAATCACTTTGGGACTCCTCTATCACCCCTAAGTTCAGCATTTTCTGTACTTCCTCCCATATTGCCTCCCGTCGGGCCTCTGGGATCCGATAGGGTTTTAACTTCACCCTTTCACCGGGCGGGGTAATGATGTCATGCTCTACCCCAAATGTTTGTCCCGGCAGCTCAGAGAATACCTCCTTGTTGCGAAGCACAAACTCCTTAACCTCCTGTTGTTGGGGTTGTGACAAGGTGGCTGCTATTCCAACCTCAGGAATCACGCAACCAGTTTGAGCTGGTGACCAAGTGTCTGCGACTAGGGACTCTCTATCCCTCCAGGCTTTCAACAGATTAACGTGATAGATCTGTTCGGGCTTTCGCCTTCCTGGTTGTCTGACCTTGTAATTCACTTCACTCACTTTTTCCATTATCTCGTAGGGGCCTTGCCATTTGGCAAGGAATTTACTTTCAACCGTAGGGACAAGTACCAGTATCCTATCCCCCGGGGAAAAGGTACGGGTCTTGGCTCCACGGTTGTACACTCTCTGCTGTGCTAACTGCGCTTGGGCCAAATGTTCCTTCACGATGGGCATTACCTGTGCAATTCGGTCTTGCATCAGGGCGACATGCTCAATCACACTCCTGTGGGGAGAACTCTCACTTTCCCAAGTTTCCTTGGCAATATCCAACAGCCCTCTTGGGTGTCTCCCATACAGTAACTCAAAGGGGGAGAATCCCGTAGAGGATTGGGGCACCTCCCTAATAGCAAACATCAGATAAGGAAGTAGACAGTCCCAATCCTTTCCATCTCTATCCACCACTTTCTTCAACATTTGTTTTAGGGTTTTGTTGAATCTTTCAACCAGCCCATCGGTTTGGGGGTGATACACAGTTGTACGTAATTGCGTCACTTTGAACAATTTACACAGCTCCTTCATAACCCGGGACATAAAGGGTGTACCTTGGTCCGTAAGCAGTTCTTTACAAATACCCACCCGGCTAAACACAAGAGATAGCTCTTTGGCTATGGTTTTGGCCGAGGTATTTCGGAGAGGGATCGCTTCTGGATAACGGGTGGCATAGTCCATTATAACTAATATGTACTGGTGCCCCCTAGCGGACTTGATTATAGGACCTACCAAATCCATGGCGATCCTCTCAAACGGGACCTCAATGATGGGTAGAGGGACCAGCGGGCTACGGAAATGTGGCATCGGGGCCGACCTCTGACACACAGGGCAGGAGGAACAATAATTTTCTATGTCCTTCATCACCCCCGGCCAATAGAATCTCTGTAATACCCTCTCTCGGGTTTTCTCTGTCCCCAGATGACCTCCAAGAATGTGCCCATGGGCCAACTCCAACACCAACTTCCTGTAAGGTTTGGGCACCACAAGCTGCTCAACGGTTTCTTCTGCCCTTTTTGCCACCCGATACAGTAGGTCCTTCTCTACGCTGAAGTATGGGTAAGTGCAGGTATTATCTGGGTTCACTAACTCGCCATCTATTTTCACTACGTTTTCGCGTGCCTTTATTAGGGCGGGGTCTTTCAACTGTTCTGTGGCAAAGTTTTCCCTGTGAACCTCAAGATCAGAAAACTCCACAGACGGTAGGTTTTCGTCTGAGGAGGTGGGCTCCTCTCCAGTTTCTTGAGTCTCCCCTGCCAATACTGATAAGGGAAATTCCGGAGAGTCCTCACCACTCTCAGGGGAGTTCTGGCTATCACATTCCTGGTACATAGGGGCACCAGTGGGGGGCTCAGGATCATCCCACAGTTCCCAGAACTTCGGAAAATCCCTTCCCACAATGGCGTCATACGGTAACTGAGATACTAAGCCCACTGGATGAGAGAGGGTACCTTTGGGGGTCTCGAAACACACTGTAGTCACTGGATACTCTCGGGTGTCCCCATGCACACAAATAACAGCTACCTTGCTATTCCCAGAGACCTCTGTTTTAACTAACTCAGCCTTTATCAGGGTCACAAGGCTACCTGAATCCAGCAATACCACAACATTTCTACCATTAACACACATTTTGCATAAATGTTTCTCAATTCCTCGAATGGCAGTGCATGCGACTGTCGCACACAGCGACTGACGTCTGCTCGTCAGAAAGTCACACTGCATGGGTTCCTCCACAACCGGGCAATTGGCTGCAATATGTCCCGCTTGCCGGCAGCGGTAGCAAACGATCCTTCTTGCCGCCTCTTGAGCCGCTGATTTCCCAGGCTGTTCTCGCCAAACTTGGGGTAGAGCTCCCACCCTCTCACTCTCTCCACCCTTACCCCTTGGAATCCTCTTATCCGCCCCTGGGGATGGTCTGGTCTTAGGGTGGAAAGTCCGAGTGTCTCTGGAAGAGGCCGTCAGGTTCTCTGTAGCCAAGTATTTCTCCACACGATCCACAAGACCATCGGCCGTCTCTGGGTCTCCATGGCTTACCCAGTTTTGGATGGCAGTAGGAAGAGCTCTCAAAAACCGATCCATTACAACACGTTCCACAATCTTTGGTGCGGACAAAGTCTCTGGCTGTAGCCACTTTCTGCTCAGGTGAATGAGATCATACATTTGAGACCTGGGGGGTTTTCCAAGCTGGAAAGTCCAGTTATGCACACGCTGAGCCCGGACAGCCTGGGTGACACCCAGCCTTGCCAATATCTCAGCTTTTAGCATCACATAGTCTTTTGCTTGGTCAGGCTCTAGGTCATAGTAAGCCTTCTGCGATTCACCAGTTAACAGAGGAGCCACCAGTCCAGCCCACTGCTCCTCAGGCCACTTTTCTCTTTCAGCAGTCCTTTCAAATGTGGTCAAAAATACCTCTGGATCATCCTCTCCAGTCATTTTTGTCAATAAACGACTCACCCCAAAGGACGCGGTATTAGTGGGACGGCTTTCCTCACTGGTCTGCGGACGTTGCTGCATTACTGCTTCCATTTGTTGTAGTCTCTGCTCTTGCTTCTGTAACAGGTCTATGAAGCGGGCCTCAGATTGCTGCTGGGCTTGTTGCTGGGCTGCAAGGCTCTGTTGATGAGCTTGCTGCTGGGCTGCGAAGTTCTGTTGTTGGGCTGCAAGGCTCTTTTGCAAACCTGCATTTGTCTGCTGTTGATTGGCATTTGCTAGAGCCAGCTGCTTCAGTATCTCCTCCATGCTGGCTTAAAAAAAACTGCCACTGGTTCTCCACCAACTGTGAGGGGGTTAGCTCGGCAGCGGGTGTGTGTGACCCCCGGGATGGGCTCCCCACACAAAAACAGGCCCAGCAAACGGAGGTTGTGGTTTTCAAAATCAAAAAAAAGGTGCGGTTTATTTTCTATTTACAGTGACAAAACACAGCAAAGCCAAAAGAAACATATAAACAAAATAAATCCTGGTCAACTTGACCTCTGACTAAACATACAGTTTTCCTAACTAACAACTGGGATCAGCCTAGTGCTGTCCTAGTCCCTAAGTCCCTGGTTTTAAATGTCCAAGCAAATAGCCACACAGGCTTTTTCTCACCGCACAGGGGTTCACTCTCCCTAGACAGTCCACACAGGTCTGGTTCCAGGCATGAGCTAACATCTAATGAAGCTGGGAGTTCTTATAGAGGCCTAAATGAGCTGACAAGCTTCAGCTGGCCTCATCAACTCCCTGCCTGCACGACGCCCAGTCCTCTCCCTAGAGGTATGAGTCATCCATGAGCCCACTAGCCTTATACAACTCTCCACCTAGTTGTATAAGTCGGCGTAAAGCCTGAATCTGGGCGAAATATATCTACCCCCCTGGATGCAACCAGGTGACTTTACCTTCCTGCTGTCACAATATATACAATATATACAATGTACATACAGCATTGAATCTGATTAGCACAGATCATAGTGGGGTTCTCATTCACCCTGTGCCCAAAGTGACAGGGGTCACCACCGTCCTGTAATTTCAGAGGGGGGGTCACCACCGTCCTGTAATTCCAGAGGGGGGTCACCACCGTCCTGTAATTCCCGAGGGGGGGTCACCACCGTCCTGTAATTCCCGAGGGGGGGGTCACCACCATCCTGTAATTCCGGGGGGGGGTCACCACCGTCCTGTAATTCCTGAGGGGGGTCACCACCGTCCTGTAATTCCTGGGGCGGGGTCACCACCATCCTGTAATTCCCGGGGGGGTCACCACCGTCCTGTAATTCCCAAGGGGGGGTCACCACCATCCTATAAATTCCCGAGGGAGTGGTCACCACCGTCCTGTAATTCCCGAGGGGGGGTCACCACCGTCCTGGAATTCCTGAGGGGGGTCACCACCGCCCTGTAATTCCCAAGGGGGGTCACCACTGTCCTGTAATTCCCGGGGGGGGGTCATCACTGTCCTGCAATTCCCCGGGGGGGGGGGGGGGACATCAGACAGCCGTGGATCGCCTTCATACCGGCAGAGAGAACGATCGCTGAACACAAGGAAGGGTTTTCATCCGGCTACATTGTGACGAGTGGAATGATACGATAATCGCAATCAGATAGAAAGAAATGTCGCTGCGCAGATCTTCCCCTGAAGAGCGCCGAACCGCTGAATACATTATAAGATCACAGGAGCGATCGCTGCTCTGCGATAATACAACACAGGAAGTGTCTGTGAATCACCTGCCGCCTCCGAATAACAGAAAATAACAATATCTGCAATGAAGTCAAAACCAGAAATGTCACATATTACAACCTACCGATCATTAGATGTGGCGGCTGCATTCGTTTTCTTTTTTTAGGCTTTTCTCCCCCTCTATTTTCAACTGGATGTCTGTCCAGTAACACACCTCCTGTATTAGAGCACCGCCCCCCACTCTGGATGAAGGAGCACAGGAGGCATAGCGGAGAGCAGCATTGCCAGTAAACACATCTCCTGTATTAGAGTGCCCCCACTCTGGAGGAAGGAGAACAGGAGGCATGGCAGACAGCAGCATTGTCATTCTTGGGGAGTGTTAGATGGACTAGCAGATTTAGATACACTAACACGTTAAACGCCAACTCACATTTTATAATTAGTTTTTTTTTTTCCTTTTGGGATAAACAATTTACAAAAATAAATAAAAAGCTGTTGTAAGCACCCCTGCCAGTGTTAAATGGTTTGTCTCTTCCCTGTAAACTGATGCGCTCTGCTGGAGAGTTTGTGCCTTTGAAAAACAACCGCAAAACCCAAAACCAAACATTTCTTATATTTCAGCTTACCAATTCTAAGATGTGATGGCTGCATTTTTTTTTCTTTTTTAGGCTTTCTTCTATTTTCACCTGGTGATCTTGCCCGTAAGTCTGTTGTTTATCAACAGATCAAGCTCTCCTGCAGATGTAGCAGTTAGAAGGATGATACAACGCATTTACCACTGGCAGGGGTGCTTACAATGATCAGCTTTCAACCTTTATCCAAAAAGGAACAAAACTGTTTGCTGTAACTGATTATAAAGTGTGAGCTGGAGTTTGGCTTAAATTTGTTAATGTATTTAAACCTGCTAGTACTTCTGACACTCCCCTCCCTCCAGACTGACAAGGCTGCTGTCCAAAGGTGCCTCCTGTGCTCCCTTATCCAGAGTGGGGGGTGGTGCTCTAATACAGGAGGTGGGATACTGGCAATGCTGCTGTCTGCTGTGCCCCCTGTGCTCCTTCATTCAGAGTGGGGGGGCACTCTAATACAGGAGGTGTGTTACTGGCAATGCTGCTGTCTGCTGTGCCCCCTGTGCTCCTTCATCCAGAGAGGGGGGTCGCTCTAATACAGGAGGTGTGTCACCGGCAATGCTGCTGTCTGCCATCCTTCCTGTGCTCCTTCATCCAGAGTGGGGGCTCTCTAATACAGAAGGTGTGTCATCGGCAAAGCTGCTGTCTGCCATCCTTCCTGTGCTCCTTCATCCAGAGTGGGGGGGCGCTCTAATACACAGGAGGTGTGTTACCGGAAATGCCACTGTCTGCCGTGCCTCCTGTTCTCCTTCATCCAGAGTGGGGGCTCTCTAATACAAAAGGTGTGTCACCGGCAAAGCTGCTGTCTGCCATCCTTCCTGTGCTCCCTCATCCAGAGTGGGGAGCGCTCTAATGCACAGGAGGTGTGTTACCGGAAATGCCGCTGTCTGCTGTGCCTTCTGTGCTCCTTCATTCACAGTTGGGGGGGGGTGCTCTAATACACAGGAGGCGTGTTACTGACAATGTCGTTTTCTGCTGTGCATCCTGTGCTCCGTCATCCAGAGTGGGGGGGCACTCTAATACAGGAGGTGTGTTACCCGCCAGGTCACCAGGAGAAAATAGAGGGGAAAACGCCTAAAAAAAAAGAAAAAAAGAAAAAAGGAATGCAGCCGCCACATCTAATGATTGGTAAACTAATAGGTTTTAATACCGCTTTACATTCCCAGGACAGGAGGATGGGACTGGCACAAAGCCGGCTTTGTTTTCCCTCCATCAGATTCATATAAAAATTCTCCCATATTACTCCCATATTACCCTTTAACTACCAATCGCCACTTCAGTTAATTTCATGCCAGCTCTGTGGAGATGGAAGGGATTGATTTGGCCCCCTGATTCGCTCCCTCTCCCCCCTAGGCGAGCTCTAAGCTGAAGGAACATCTCTATAGCTGCCGGCATCCTCTGTGCCTCTGTAATAACATTAAACCATCCGCAGTGTTGGCGGAGAGCAGAATTCAGCAGTTATCCGGCTCCAGATAGAAATCTGAGATGGGAGGATTCACGAAGAAGTCCTCCGCATCAATTCTTTATTCTGTAGAAAAACAGCTTCAGGGAATCGTTTCCTTCATGGGGAAGGGGGAGGGGGGGTTGGCAACACGCAGCAGATCCCTGAAGGCTTCTTTGTCTCTGGATCGCTCAGCTGACTCACACCATATGCGTAAAGTAAAGTAAGACTTTGGACATTTCTTTAGCAACAAGCAATAAAACAGCCCCCACTGACCTCTGTAGCTACAGCCACTGTGGAGAAATTCAGCTCCAAATTTTAAAGCAGAAGCACTTGGGTCATTCATGTCTTTGTTTCAACAGCCCATTTCCCTCTCCCAGCAAGTGATCAGCAGCTCAGCCCCTCCTGCTTCCCAGTCCCAGCAGTAGCTCAGCAGCTCAGCTCCTCCTGCTTTCCGGCCACGGCAGAAACTAAGTAGCTCAACTCCTCCTGCTTCCCAGTCCCAGCAGTGACTCAGCAGCTCACCTCCTCCTGCTTCCCAGCAGTAACTCAGCAGCTCAGCTCCTCCTGCTTCCCAGTTCCAGTAGTAACTAAGCAGCTCAGCTCCTCCTGCTTCCCAGTCCCAGTAGTAACTCAGCAGCTCAGCTCCTCCTGCTTCCCAGTCCCAGCAGTAACTCAGCAGCTCAGCTCCTCCTGCTTCCCAGTAGTAACTCAGCAGCTCAGCTCCTCCTGCTTCCCAGTCCCAGCAGTAACTAAGCAGCTCAGCTCCTCCTGTTTCCTAGTCCCAGACATAACTCAGCAGCTCAGCTCCTCCTGCTTCCCATTAGTAACTCAGCAGCTCAGCCCCTCTTGCTTCCCAGTCCCAGCAGTAACTAAGCAGCTCAGCTCCTCCTGTTTCCCAGTCCCAGACATAACTCAGCAGCTCAGCTCCTCCTGCTTCCCATTAGTAACTCAGCAGCTCAGCCCCTCCTGCTTCACAGTCCCAGCAGTAACTAAGCAGCTCAGCTCCTCCTGTTTCCTAGTCCCAGACATAACTCAGCAGCTCAGCTCCTCCTGCTTCCCATTAGTAACTC
Source organism: Rana muscosa (assembly GCA_029206835.1). NCBI lineage: Eukaryota > Metazoa > Chordata > Amphibia > Anura > Ranidae > Rana > Rana muscosa. The sequence goes on along the minus strand of CM055124.1, from coordinate 92,021,829 downwards.
AGCAGCTCAGCCCCTCCTGCTTCACGGTCCCAGCAGTAACTAAGCAGCTCAGCTCCTCCTGTTTCCAAGTCCCAGACATAACTCAGCAGCTCAGCTACCTCCCCTTGCTTCACAGTCCCAGCAGTAACTTAGCAGCTTAGCTCCTCCTGCTTCCCAGTTACCAGCAGTAACTTATCAGCTCAGCTCCTCCTGCTTCCCAGTCCCAGCAGTAACTCAGCAGCTCATCTCCTCCTGCTTCCCAGCAGTAACTCAGCAGCTCAGTTCCTCCTGCTTCCCAGTAGTAACTCAGCAGCTCAGCTCCTCCTGCTTCCCAGTCCCAGCAGTAACTCAGCAGCTCAGTTCCTCCTGCTTCCCAGTAGTAACTCAGCAGCTCAGCTCCTCCTGCTTCCCAGTCCCAGCAGTAACGTAGCAGCTCATCTCCTCCTGCTTCCCAGCAGCAATTTAGCAGCTCAGCTCCACCTGCTTCCCAGTAGTAACTCAGCAGCTCAGCTCCTCCTGCTTCCCAGTCCCAGCAGTAGCTCAGCTCCTTATGCTTCCTATTCCCAGCCATAACTCAGCAGCTCAGCTCCTCCTGCTTCCCAGTCCCAGCAGTGACTCAGCAGCTTAGCTTCCTCTGCTTCCCAGTCCCAGCAATAACTTAGCGGCTCAGCTCCTCCTGCTTCCCAGTCCCACCAGTAACTCAGCAGGTCAGCTTCTCCTGCTTCCCAGTCCCAGCAGTAACTCAGCAGCTCCGCTCCTTCTACTTACCTTCCCAGCCATAACTCAGCAGCTCACTGCTCCTTGCCAGTAGCAACTCAGCTCTCCTTGCCTCCCCCTCCCAACAGCGATTCAGCAACTCAGCTCTACCTGCTTCTCCATGACAGCAGTAACCCAGCAGCTCAGCTCCTCCTGCTTCCCAGTCCCAGCAGTAACTCAGTAGCTCAGTTTCTTCTGCTTACCTTCCCAGCCGTAACTCAGCAGCTCAGCTCCTCCTGCTTCCCAGTCCCAGCAATAACTCAGCAGCTCAGCTTCTTCTGCTTACCTTCCCAGCCGTAACTCAGCAGCTCACTGCCCCTTGCCAGTAGCAACTTAGCTCTCCTTGCTTCCCTCTCCCAACAGTGACTCAGCAACTCAGCTCTACCTGCTTCTCCATGACAGCAGTAACCCAGCAGCTCAGCTCCTCCTGCTTCCCAGTCCCAGCAGTAACTCAGTAGCTCAGTTTCTTCTGCTTACCTTCCCAGCCGTAACTCAGCAGCTCAGCTCCTCCTGCTTCCCAGTCCCAGCAATAACTCAGCAGCTCAGCTTCTTCTGCTTACCTTCCCAGCCGTAACTCAGCAGCTCACTGCCCCTTGCCAGTAGCAACTTAGCTCTCCTTGCTTCCCCCTCCCAACAGTGACTCAGCAACTCAGCTCTACCTGCTTCCCCATGCCAGCAGTGACTCGGCAGTTCAGCTCTCCTTGCTTCCGCCTCCCAACAGGGACTCAGCAGCCGAGCTCTTCCTGCTTCATAATACCAACAGAAAGCTAATGGGAGCCTACAGCTGCTCTAATCACAGAAGCCAGAGCCGCCCGCCCACTAACATGCAGGAAAAATGTAAAGAATGGAAAGGGATCTGTTGCCATGGGAGATTGCATAAAAACCCAAATTCTGCAGGACTTGGCCCCTGAGCTGATTTGAAAACATCTACAAGTAATGCGGAAAGCCCCTTTAAATTCCTCTGCCTTCTCCGAGACACGTGAGGCGGCCGCAGCATCAGGGGTTAACGCGGCTCACATCTCGCCCGAGATCAAAGTTGGCTTCATTGTCTCGGATCCCCGGATTTGCACACAAAGCGATACACCTGTGTAAAGATAATTATACGCTCCCGCATACTGAATTTCAGCATAATGAATCCTTTCCAGAATATCCGCCTGCAAAGGACACTTCAGGGGAATTACAGCCTTAGAAATAACTTCCACTTAATTGCCTTCGGAAAGGCCTGAATCCTCTCGCCACTGTGCGCTGCGACGTGCCCCACAGATCCATTCTGATAATGAATAGGAGGCCGGCACAAGAACCGCCAAGGGCTGCTCAGCTCTGCGGGCGAATTTGTCTTCTTACCCAGATGGCGGCCGGAGCGGTGAGGAACTATTTTGTGTTCTGGGTGCAAAAGAAACACTTGTAACCAGTGGCATAATTATTGCCGGCCACACAATATGGGTCCAAAATCTCAGCTGGCTTCAACTCTGTTTGGTAAAAGTTTGGATTAGTGTTAGGGTTAGTGCCGGGGTTGGGGTTACTTTTAGGGTTAGAACTTTTGGCGCTGGTTCAGGATGCAAGGAGCTTCTGTAACCCACAGGAGCCATTTAAAGCCCACTGAAAAATTAAAAGCCACCAAAAGTCATTTTCATTCTATCTTCACTGTAGACTTAAGTGGCAACATTTTACCCAAATTTTCCCAATTTTGCTCATCCCTGGTGAAAAGTAGACAGATTAATATGTAGTTAAAAAATTAGAACTTTAATCATGAGGGAATAATGATGCCAATGCAAGGATTTGTTGATGGATTCCACTCTCTCTGACCCCAAACTTTCATCTATAACTAATTTGTCCACTAATTAACCCAACATGTTTAGCTGGGTCTGGGTCCTACGGCCAATTGCCAAGGCTTAGAGTGCCACTGTGTGCGCACTTAGACTCCTTGTGAGGTCAGTGGTAGCTTTCTATGCTATCTATCATCTCTGGAGTCAGAAGTATTAATGACCTTGTATCCCTACTGGCAGTGTTGCTCCTGACAGCTCTTGCTCTTGAACACTTTGCAATTCCTTCAGAGGTTGTAGGGATTACTCACTCCCAATTAGTAGGGTGTAGATCCTTGGATTTACTCTGAAAGTCTTGAATTGGAGGGCATGTGGCCTTATGGCCAGTTCTTACCCTCCCATGGGGTCTTCCTTCAGGGGAGTCCAACAAAGTTCTTTGGTTGAGATTGGCTTTGGCAGGTTCCCAGAAGAATGGGGTCCATATGGTTTTAAATGGGTGGACCATGAATACCTTAGTCTCCGTGAGGAGCCTTGAGTCACGGGGGATCCGGGCCTTCAGAGGCTGTAGGGGTTACACACTCCCAATTAGTAGAGTGTAGGTCCTTGGACTTGCTCTGAAAGTCTTGAGGGAAGGACAAGTGGCCATATGGTCAGTTCTTCCCCTCCCGTGGGGTCTCCCTTTGGGAGAGCTCCACCAAGTACTTGGGTCGGCCTTGCTTTGGCTGGTCCCCAGAAGAATGGGGTCCACCTGGTTTTGACTGGGTGGACCACGAGTACCTTAGTCCCCATGAGGAGCCTTGCGCCCCAGGAGATTAGGGCCTTCAGAGGTTGGGCCATATAGTCAACCCTTCCCCTCCCATGGGGTCTCCCTTTTGATAGAGCTCCAGCAAGTACTTGGATGGGCCTTGCTTTGGCTGGTCCCCTGTAGAATGGGATCCACCTGGTTTTGACTGGGTGGACCACAAGTAACTTATCCCCCCGTGAGGAGCCTTGCACCACAGGGGATTAGGGCCTTCAGAGGTTGTAGGGGTTACTTCCTCCCGATTAGTAGAATGTAGGTTCTTGAACTTGTTCTGAAAGTCTTGAGGAGGAGGACACGTGGCTATATGGTCAGTTCTTCCCCTTCCATGGGGTCTCTCCCTTTGGGGGAGCCCCACCAACTGCTTGGGTGGGCCTTGCTTTGGCTGGTCCCCTGAAGAATGGGATCCACCTGGTTTTGACTGGGTGAACCACGAGTACCTTAGTCCCCGTGAGGAGCCTTGCACCCCAGGAAATTAGGGCCTTCAGTGGTTGTGGCCATATTGTCAACACTTCCCCTCCCATTGGGTCTCCCTTTGGGAGAGCTCCACCAAGTACTTAGGTGGGCCTTGCATTGGCTGGTCCCCTGTAGAATGGGATCCACCTGGTTTTGACTGGGTGGACCACAAGTAACTTAGCCCCCCGTGAGGAGCCTTGCGCCCCAGGGGATTAGGGCCTTCAGAGGTTGTAGGGGTTACTTACTCCCGATTAGTAGGATGTAGGTTCTTGAACTTGCTCTGAAAGTCTTGAGGAGGAGGACACGTGGCCATATGGTCAGTTTTTCCCATCCCATGGGGTCTCCCTTTGGGGGAGCCCCACCAACTGCTTGGGTGGGCCTTGCTTTGGCTGGTCCCCTGAAGAATGGGATCCACCTGGTTTTGACTGGGTGGACCACAAGTAACTTAGCCCCCCGTGAGGAGCCTTGCGCCCCAGGGGATTAGGGCCTTCAGAGGTTGTAGGGGTTACTCACTCCTGATTAGTAGGATGTATATTCTTGAACTTGCTCTGAAAGTCTTGAGGAGGAGGAAACGTGGCCATTTGGTCAGTTTTTCCCATCCCATGGGGTCTCCCTTTGGGGGAGCTCCACCAAGTACTTGGGTGGACCTTGCTTCGGCAGGTCCCCCAAAGAATGGGGTCTGCCTGGTTTTGACTGGGTGGACCACGAGTACCTTATTCTTGTAATAAAAAAAATAGAATAGAACAGAGAATAAAAGAATAGAATAAAAAACAAATAGAATAGAATAAAATAAAATAGAAAGAATATAGCCGTCTAGAACCAGCTATTCTTCACGAGTTCAGATTGATTTGATATTTTTGATTTGAATTTGATTTGAACACTTTCAATCCATTGGAAAAATTTGAATCTGGTCGAAAATGAATAAACGAAACTAAATTATACAAAACGAATTTCGTTACAAAATTAGTAACTTAACGAAACGATCTGAAACAAAACAATTTTTTTTTTTTGCCATTATAATCCCGTCCAAGGCACCCACAGAGAAAAAAACGAAAAAACAAACAAAACAGAAATGCGTTTGGATTCTACGCGACTTAGGAAACTTCCATTCCTGTGTTTCGGCAGCTAAGCCGGTGACGTGGTCCTTTTTCTTTTTTTCTTTATAAGACAGCCGGAGGAATTTTGATTGTCGGTGACAGGCGCATTTTTAGCAACCAGAGACGAGTTGTGGATTCACGATCTGTCAGTTTGCGGAGCGCGGGGGAACGACGTCGCTTCCAAAAGGTCACGACGCAATACAAGCAACTATCAGTTTTCATAAGAGAAGAGACGCAAGTCGAATATTTCAATGTCTCTTCATCTGTCTGACTGACATGGATGGGAAGCTGACAAGGCGGCTTAGGAGGATGGCCAATAACACGGCAACGTGTCACTTACAACTGGGGGTTCAATCTGTTTAGATTTTACCTTCCCTGCCCCCCCCCAAAAAAAGCTTTGTATGCAAATATCTAAATGCCTGGATAGGTGGGTGTCAGAAAGAGCGGGTGTGAAGATTTGATGTAGGTCAAATATTATTAATTCATACAGAACGGAGTGAATCAGGAAAAAAAAAAAACATTATGGCCACAAGATGGAGCTGAAGATCATAGGAAATTAGTACTTATTTTCTATGATCATCAGCTCCATCCAGTGGCCATAATGTGGTATTCTCCCGAACCACTCTATATTTTATGAATGAATAGCATTCGACCAGTAAAGGAAATGGGAGAACATTGACTTTTGCCCCCCGTTCGCACAGAACAACATGCAGTTTTGCTCTGCAATCATAGTCCGAATAAAGGAATTCTCAGGTCTCTCTGGCCTTCAAATGCTTTCTTGCTCCAGGTTTGTGACTCGTAAGTACTGAGCCATACAAAGCCAGGAAAGGGGTCATTTCAGAGCGTATGGAGCCACACAGGGAACACATGTTGTAAAGCGCTGCGTAAACTGTTGGCACTATATAAATCCCGTATTATAATAATAATAATCATACAGATTCCATGGAAGGTGTCAAGGCAGATGCTGATTGTCATGATCGGAGGTGAGAAGTTCAGGACCGACTAAAAAAAAAAAAAAACGGAATCTGGAAATAGAGCCGTCCATAGCGGGAAACTCCAGAAATAGGAAATTGCTGCAGAAACTCCATTTGCGCTCGGCAGGTGAACAAATTACCCAAAATGCAACAAAAGCGTGAGTGAGGGGACTGGAATGGAGCCAGGAGCCGCTGAGGGCGAGGACTGAGGGGGTGTCGGGATTTTCAAAGCTTTTTTGGGGCAGAACACAAGACAACCCATCAGAGCGATGCGGGGTCCCGGGCAGACAGCAGAAGGCTTGCATCAACATGCCAGTTCTCTGCGATTAAAGCTGAACTCCGGACACAAAATCTTAAATTTAAATATATTTATTAATAGCTGCTTTGTGAGCACCAAATTACTTTGCAAACCCAGATATTACCTTGTAAAAGTAGCAGTGACATCATCATGGCCTGTGCAGAAAGCAGAGCTGTGGAAGGGGCCCAGGAGACCCCCACCCACTACTGCTACCTGCAGAAAACTACAGGAGGGGGCGGAGACAAGACTGGGCATCCTGCACAAGGAGAGAGAGCAGAGCTGTGGGCGGAGACCAAGCAGGCTCCACCCACTACAGAAAACTACAGGAGGGGGGCGGAGACCAGACCAGTCATCCTGCACAAGAAGAGAGAGCAGAGCTGTAGGCGGAGCCCAGCAGGCTTCACCCACTATAGAAAACTACAGGAGGGGGCGGAGACCAGACCAGTCCCCCTGCACAAGGAGAGAGAGCAGAGGTGTGGGAGGGGACCAAGCAGGCCCCACCCACTACAGAAAACTACAGGAGGGGGCGGAGACAAGACCAGTCATCCTGCACCAGGAGAGAAAGCAGAGCTGTAGGAGGAGCCCAGCAGGCTCCACCCACAACAGAAAAATACAGGAAGGGGGCGGAGACAAGACCAGTCCCCCTGCACAAGGAGAGAGAGCAGAGCTGTGGGAGGGGACCAAGCAGGCCCCACCCACTACAGAAAACTACAGGAGGGGCCGGAGACCAGACCAGTCATCCTGCACCAGGAAAGAAAGCAGAGCTGTAGGAGGAGCCCAGCAGGCTCCACCCACAACAGAAAAATACAGGAGGGGGGCGGAGACCAGACCAGTCCCCCTGCACAAGGAGAGAGAGCAGAGCTGTAGGCGGAGCCCAGCAGGCTCCATCCACTATAGAAAACTACAGGAGGGGGTGGAGACAAGACCAGTCACCCTGCACAAGGAGAGAGAACAGCAGTGGGCGGTCTTTATTACAGGAAGTCTCACGCTGGATTACTGCACAGATCTGGAGGAAATACACAAAGATCACAGAGATTACACATGATGAATGGATTTAAACAAATTTGATTTCCTGGTGTGGTGGTGGGGGGGGTGTCCTTACTTTGTCAGATTCAAACAATCCTTTTTAAATCCGGAGCGTGCGCTTACAGTACAAAGTGTCAGAAAGTGCGCAAACCACCGCGCTCATCGTTCCCGAGATAAAACGGGGAAATTAAGATATGAAGGAGCGATGGGAACGTCCATCCCACAGAACGCCAATGGCATCCGACAGGCTTTCTGGACGCGGCTGACAGGCGGAGGAAGCGGGAGGTCTTGTCGGCGTTGATGCGCCCTGCCTTGGGCGGCCGTGTGTATCCGCCGGACTCGCACAAAGATTTGCTAATATGAAGCCGCCGCCACCTGGAGGTACAAATTGTGTTAAGCGCGGAAAGGCGGAATTTTTTTTTTTTGGGAAGTGAGTTCCAGAACGTGCCATATGGCGCCCTCAGTCTGCGGTCGCACTGCTTCCAGAATGAGACATGCCAGGCCTGTGATCTGTGTGTGCGGATAAAGGCGGAGTGCAATGATGGAGATTGTCTGCGATGAGCCAAATCACATTTATATCCCGGGGGGGGGGGGGGGTCCGGCGGAAAATAAACCCGGGACCATGCTGGGTGTCTCTAGAAACGACCTGCCCCAGCATGTCCTGCCCGTCCCATAGACCCGAGACCTCCCAATATACCAACCTGCTGATCCCACTGCGGGGGGATTCATTATAATTAAATGTCTGCAAGGCTGAGAGGCAGGAACACCTACTGACTACTCGTGTTAGAGAGAGAGAGAAACAACGCATCCGAAGAGCAACACAACAGCTGTAAGTCAACTTTCAATACAGTGTTACAATACACTACCAGTATGACAAGAGACCGACAATGTTACTAAGGTCTACCCAGTATGACAAGAGACTGACAATGTTACTAAGATCTACCAGTATGACAAGAGACTGACAATGTTACTAAGGTCTACCCAGTATGACAAGAGACTGACAATGTTACTAAGATCTACCAGTATGACAAGAGACTGACAATGTTACTAAGCTCTACCAGCGTAGCAAGAGACTGACAATGTTACTAAGATCTACCAGTATGACAAGAGACTGACAATGTTACTAAGGTCTACCCAGTATGACAAGAGACTGACAATGTTACTAAGATCTACCAGTATGACAAGAGACTGACAATGTTACTAAGGTCTACCCAGTATGACAAGAGACAGACAATGTTACTAAGATCTACCAGTATGACAAGAGACAGACAATGTTACTAAGCTCTACCAGCGTAACAAGAGACTGACAATGTTACTAAGATCTACCAGTATGACAAGAGACTGACAATGTTACTAAGGTCTACCCAGTATGACAAGAGACAGACAATGTTACTAAGATCTACCAGTATAACAAGAGACCGACAATGTTACTAAGATCTACCAGTATGACAAGAGACTGACAATGTTACTAAGGTCTACCCAGTATGACAAGAGACAGACAATGTTACTAAGATCTACCAGTATGACAAGAGACAGACAATGTTACTAAGCTCTACCAGCGTAACAAGAGACTGACAATGTTACTAAGATCTACCAGTATGACAAGAGACTGACAATGTTACTAAGGTCTACCCAGTATGACAAGAGACAGACAATGTTACTAAGATCTACCAGTATAACAAGAGACCGACAATGTTACTAAGGTCTACCAGTATGACAAGAGACTGACAATGTTTCTAAGGTCTACCCAGTATGACAAGAGACAGACAATGTTACTAAGGTCTACCAGTGTAACAAGAGACTGCCAGTGTAACAAGAGGGAGCCAATCATTCCCGCTGCAGGTCGATCGTATACCGTTCAGAATTCTGCCTGTAAGATACAGAAAATGAGATAACCTCCAAATTCCAGGATCGTTCCCCCCCCCCCCCGTCACCCCCAAGCGTGCCCCTCCCCCCCACAATTTGTTACAAATTGGGAGAATATCTTGCAGATAACTGGTCACAGCCCGCAATCACCTTCCACTGTGCGCACGGACGGCGGCGCTCAGCGGAGCGGTTGATGATGTCGTTACCGAAACCCCCGGCGTCTAAGTGGCAGCGCAATTTCCAGCCATTTCCTTGATTACTGACATTTTTTTCCCACTTTTTCCACTGGCTGCGCCTCCCCCCCCCCGTCCGCCGCCACCGTCAGTCTGAAGGCTGACAATTACCTTATCGCCGCCGCGCAAATGTCAGGCGGATGCCGGATCAATTTGCCAGAACAGGAAACAGAGAAGGAAAATTCTCTGGTTAAACTGCAGCGATTTGCAAAGATTGGATTTACCGCCAGTTAAGGGGCGAGGGGGGGGGTTATAAAAATGGCGGAAAGGAGAAGCCGCGGGTCGGGTTTTCAGGGCAATTTGTAAAAACAAATTCAGGGGGAAACAATGTGGGCTAGAGCAAGATTTCCCCACTAAAGTTCTCGTGTTTTACCCCTTCTTTCTTCTGGGCTGCAAAGCCGACGTCGCTCCCTGGTGACATGGGCTTTGCCCATTGACCCCATTGAAGGGTGCTGCAGCATTCAGCAGGAACATCGTGCATACCTTCCAACTGTCCCTCACTTTGGTCTGATCTACACTCACCGGCCACTTTATTAGGTCCCCCTTGCTAGTAGCGGGTTGGACCCCCTTTATTAGGTCCCCCTTGATAGTAGCGGGTTGGACCCCCTTTATTAGGCCCCCCTTGCTAGTAGCAGGTTGGACCCCCTTTATTAGGTCCCCCTTGCTAGTAGCAGGTTGGACCCCCTTTATTAGGTCCCCCTTGATAGTAGCGGGTTGGACCCCCTTTATTAGGTCCCCCTTGATAGTAGCGGGTTGGACCCCCTTTATTAGGTCCCCCTTGATAGTAGCGGGTTGGACCCACTTTATTAGGTCCCCCTTGATAGTAGCGGGTTGGACCCCCTTTATTAGGTCCACCTTGCTAGTAGCGGGTTGGACCCCCTTTATTAGGTCCCCCTTGCTAGTAGCGGGTTGGACCCCCTTTATTAGGTCCCCCTTGATAGTAGCGGGTTGGACCCACTTTATTAGGTCCCCCTTGATAGTAGCGGGTTGGACCCCCTTTACTAGGCCCCCCTTGCTAGTAGCGGGTTGGACCCCCTTTATTAGGTCCCCCTTGCTAGTAGCGGGTTGGACCCCCTTTATTAGGTCCCCCTTGATAGTAGCGGGTTGGACCCCCTTTATTAGGTCCCCCTTGATAGTAGCGGGTTGGACCCCCTTTAATAGGTCCCCCTTGATAGTAGCGGGTTGGACCCCCTTTATTAGGTCCACCTTGCTAGTAGCAGGTTGGACCCCCTTTATTAGGCCCCCCTTGCTAGTAGCGGGTTGGACCCCCTTTATTCGGTCCACGATAGGAAGCATAGAGATGACTGGTGACCAGATGGTCACCAGTCATCTCTATGATCGTTGGAGGCCCGGGCGCGATGTGATGACGTCATGCCCGGGGTCCTCAGGTGTAAAACAAAGCCGCCATTGCGGCTATTAAACATGAGATCAGTGAAATTTTTCACAATCTCATGCTTTCCAGCCTGGAGGAGAGATGTGGGGGGAGGGGGAGGTCTTATTGACCCCGCATCTCTCCATAAAGAGGACCTGTCACACACCATTCCTATTACAAGGGATGTTTACATTCCTTGTAATAGGAATAAAAGTGATCAAAAAAAAAAAATTTAAAATAAGTGTAAAAATAAAAAAAAGAAAGTAAAAAAAAAAAATAATAATAAAAAAAAAATGTAAACTCCCCTGTCCCCGGTAGCTCACGATCAGAAGCGAACGCACACGCAAGTCCCGCCCACATATGTAAACGCCGTTCAAACCACATATGTGAGGTATCGCCGCGTGCGTTAGAGCACGTGCAACAATTCTAGCACTAGACCTCCTCTGTAACTCTAACCTGATAACCTGTAAAAAAAAAGAAAGCGTCGCCTATGGAGATTTTTAAGTACCGAAGTTTGGCGCCATTCCATGAGTGTTCGCAATTTCAAAGCATGACATGTTAGGTATCTATTTACTCGGCGTAACATCATCTTTCATATTTTCCCCAAAAAATTTGGGCTAACTTTACTGTTTTGTTATTTTTTAATTCATGAAACCATTTATTTCCAAAAAAAAAAAAGGCATTTGAAAAATTATTGCTTAAGTACCGTGCAAGAAAAAAAGTTGCAATGACCATCATTTTATTCCCTAGGGTGTCTGCTAAAAAAAAACATATATAATGTTTAGGGGTTCTGAGTAATTTTCTAGCAAAAGAATGATGATTTGTACATGTAGGAGAGAAGTGCCAGAATAGGCCCGGTATGGAGGTGGTAAAAAAAAGCCCCGGGGTTGAAGTGGTAAACTAGGTGATAGTCTCCCATTCCACTTCACACTCATTTTGTGTGCGAGCAAGTCCCATGAAGTCTAGCAAGCAGCCAGGGATGTGATGTGTGCATGAGCTCACTGCAACCTGTCCCTGCTGCAGGGGAGACATCCGGCTACACACCCGCCGCCCCCCCCCTAATCTACATGCGGGACACCGGACTAGACATGTGCAATTCGTTTAGTTTCTAATTCGTTTTTAACGAATTTTGAGAAATTTGTTAATTACGAAATTTACGAATTTTTCAATTTCCGAAATTTCGAATTTCCAAAATTTCAAATTTCCGAAATTTCAAATTTCCAAAATTTCAAATTTCCAAAATTTCAAATTTCCAAAATTTCACATTTCCAAAATTTCAAATTTCAGAATTTCCAATTTCAGAATTTTCGGATTTCCGAAATTTCGATTTTGGATTCGAATTTCCGAAATTCCAAATTTTCAGAATTTCGAAAATTCGAAAATTGAAAATTTAGAAAATTCGAGATTAAAAAATTCGAAATTTCAAAATTAGAAAATCTAAAATTCGAAAATGGGAAATTTGGAAAGTTGAATTTCCGAATTTTTTGAATTTCCGAAATTCGGAAATTAGTTTTTTTTTTCGTTTTATTCGTTTTTTTGCTTTTTTCCGAAATCGGAAATTCGAAAATTCAGAAATTCGGAATTCCGAATTTCCCAAATTTCCGAAAAAAGCAAAAAAACCAAAAAAATAAAAAATTTTTTCGAATTTCCCGAATTTCCGAAAGAAAAAAAAAAAAAAAAACGAAAATGAATAAAACACATTTTTTGGCAGTGCACATGTCTACACCGGACGCATGGATTCCAATGGGGATTTTTTTTTTTTAGAAGCACATGGAGGCTCTAATTGGCTTCAAAAAAGGGTGGGCTTGGGGTGCAGAGCCCACCCAGTTGTGTGACAATAGAAAATTAATATTCACTATTGTTGCCCTGATTTTCCTCCTGGCCAATCCCAGCTCAGGAAGCAGGTCCTGAGACCCGATTGACTGAGATGAGAGGCGATCCTATTGGCCGCTGAGGAGAAGGAGGGAGGAGACGCAGGGGAAGCCGTGCTGCCGTGAAGCCGAGGAAGGAGGAGATGCAGAAGCTGCTGCCCGCCACCCGGGAGGAAGCCCGTGACCTAGATGGGGTAGGACCGACTGCCTGGGATGGCAAAGAACAAAAAAATGTTTGGACAGCCGCACTCCAGAAAAACTTCTATAGTTGCCTTTATTGGTAAAAAAAGGATAAAAGCACTACAAGCCACAGCAAGAAAATAGGACACACAGTTGACGCGTTTCGCACTAGTACTTAGACATAGGGGAAGGATGCGGTGGACTGATTGGTGCCCCCCCCCCCCCAAAAAAAAATATATACCACCAGCTGCCACTGTTAGCACTACATACAGTATGTAATATAGATCATTCCTGGAGTAAACGTGGTTGTAAACCTCAGACATGTAATCTGAACAAAGCATATCCCTGGTTAAAGGCCGTGAATCTTCCCCCGTGTGTTTAGCAGCCAATGGGGTGGATTTACTAAAACTGGAGAGTGAAAAATCTGGCGCAGCTCTGCATGACGGCCAATCAGCTTCTAACATCAGTTCGTTCAATTAAGCATTGACAATAAAACCTGGAAGCTGATTGGTTCCGGTACCGGATTTTACACTCATCACTTTTGGTAAATCCCCTCCAATGATTGGCCATTCCCTCTTTTTGTGGCTCCGGAGTCAATCCACACCGAAACATTCGTACACCTGCCTGGAAGACCCGGCGGAGACGGTTTCATAAACTGTTTGAATTTTATTGATCCTTCCAGGGATGGGCACGTTTCGCTCCGCAGACGACCTCCAGACGCGGCCGCCAGGGGATACAGGCGGGCGAGGAGCCCGCTGACCTGTCGCCATCTGCTGACCGACCGCAGAGAGGCACTCGCAATAAGCCCAGAAGATCGGCATCAAAATAAAAAAAGAAAGACGCCTGATTGTTTTTGTTTTTTTTCTGAAGCTCGCACCTGCGTCACTCGGAGAAGACTCATTAATCCACGGCGTGACGCTTGGCGTGACACATTACAGAGGCCGACGAGCCACGTGGGGGTCCTTACAGCAATAAAAGAATAAACCAGGGATTGCTAAATGTCAATATACCGGCAGAGCGGGCCGGAAGTGTCAAAGAGTCTTGTTTTATAGCGCCGCGCCGGAGCAGAAGACGGAAGCAATCTGCGCCGAGGAAAACGGCCGCAATTCACGTTGCAGCAAATACACCTTCCACTCTGCGCAGCAAAACTGCAGCATGCAACTTTAAAGTGGTTTTAAAGCTCTGAAATGAGAAATGAACAAAGCAAATCCCTCTACAGTGTGTACTGAAAAAGAGCTGATTAACTGCACACTGTGCATAGCCTAAACCCTGCACTCTGTACACAGCGCACTCCTCAACACTGCACTCTGTACACAGCGCACTCCTCAAGTCTGCACTCTGTACACAGCGCACTCCTCAACACTGCACTCTGTACACAGCACACTCCTCAACACTGCACTCTGTACACAGCCCACTCCTCAAGCCTGCACTCTGTACACAGCCCACTCCTCAAGCCTGCACTCTGTACACAGCCCACTCCTCAAGCCTGCACTCAGTACAGAGCCCACTCCTCAAGCCTGCACTCTGTACACAGCCCACTCCTCAAGTCTGCATTCTGTACACAACCCACTCCTCAAGCTGCACTCTGTACACAGCGCACTCCTCAAGCCTGCACTCTGTACACAGCGCACTCCTCAACACTGCACTCTGTACACAGCGCGCTCCTCAACACTGCACTCTGTACACAGCGCGCTCCTCAACACTGCACTCTGTACACAGCGCGCTCCTCAACACTGCACTCTGTACACAGCGCGCTCCTCAACACTGCACTCTGTACACAGCGCGCTCCTCAACACTGCACTCTGTACACAGCGCGCTCCTCAACACTGCACTCTGTACACAGCGCGCTCCTCAACACTGCACTCTGTACACAGCGCGCCCCTGAACGCTGCACATAACACACTCCTGAAATTTATTTCCCTTTAAAGATCTTGCCACTGCAATTTTGGCCACACCCACTGTTCGATGTAGCTCGTTGGGGGCGTGGTTGAGTTCCTGCACCTATTCTCGGGAGAAAAAAAAACCCTTGCATAAATGTATATAGTACTACAGATACAACCGCCGCTTTGAGGACAACAATAATGCTTGCTGATACGGCCCGCAATGAAATTGAGTTTGACACCCCTGATTTATGCCAACACCAAGCAATCTCGAGAAAGGAGCCCCCCCAGCACACAGCAGGTGATTGACAGACTCAGCTGTGCATGTTTCTTTATGAGACTCTGTAGAGTGGGGGTGTGTCCATTCCCTCCACTCAGGTCTCAGATTACACTCAACTCCCTGCTATAAGCTGTGCTGCAGCTCAGGAATTAGGGGGGGGGGCTTTACAAACACTTTAACGTGTTAATGTCATTTTCAATATTTTTAAATCTGTATCTTTTGTTAAAATAATAATAATAAAAACTTCCTGTTATAGGGTGACAACGCTCTGTCCCTGTCTCCCAATTGTGCTCCAGCGTTGTCACACGGCCTTCCCATGAAGGTGTTAAAAAGATTTAAAGCAATAAGATAGTTTCAATGTTTCTATTCTAAATGCTACAATGTGAAGCGGCTGCAATGACAGACCTCAATAAATAATTATTGTGTCACTTTTTCTTCAGTTTTTTTGGACCCTGGGAGAGCTCATTAACCACGTACGGACCGCCCGCCGCAGTTTTACATCGGCTGTTTGAAGAGGAATACCGTTGTTATGGTAGCAGCTAGCTACCATAACCTTGGTATCCTCTTCTTCAGCAGGCGGTCCGCTACAAGATAAAAGTGGTCTCTGCAGCGGATACGCCACAAAATCACTTTTATCAGCGTCGGGAGAGGGTCACCCATCCAGTCCTCTCCCTTGCCGTGTATAGAGACGAGTGAGGGGAAGATGGCCCCCACCCGTCTCCATATCACTGCAGGGTGGAAGCGACGTCAAAACTTCACTTCCGCCCATAGGTCTTAAAAAGGGACTTTTTTTTTTTTTAGAATGACATAATTTTTTTTTTTTTTAATTGCATTTTAGTCAAAATATGAGATCTGATGTCTTTTTGACCCCGGATCTCATAATTAAAAAAATAAAATAACAAACATGTTATACTTACCTCCACAGTGCAGCTCGTTTTGCACAGAGTGGCCCCGAACCTGGTCTTCTGGGGTCCCTCGGCGGCTGTCTCTGCTCCTCCCCACAAGAATTCACCACCTTCATGTGAGCTCGAAGGGTGGTGAGTTCTTGCGGGGCACGCTCCCGTGATACAGCCGGCGCCTATAGCCGCTCACTGAATCACTCGGCACCCCCCGGCGCGCCGCGTCATTGGATGTGATTGACAGCAGCGCGAGCCAATGGCTGCGCTGCTTTCAATCAACCAATTAATGAGCCGAGAAGCCCAGCCGAGAAGCCAGCACGTTCATGGCGCAGGACTTTCGAGGGGTCAGGTAAGTAAACGGGGGCTCCGGGGGGGCCGCTAATCCTCAGATGTTTTTTTCACCTTAATGCCTAAAGGTGAAAAAACTTGTACCTTTACAACCCCTTTAAGAGGACCTGTCATGCTTTTTTCTATTACAAGGGATGTTTACATTCCTTGTAATAGGAATAATAGTGACCCAAATTTTTTGTAAAAAAAAAAAAAAACTGTGTCAAAATAAATAAAATAAAGTAAAATAAATAAGGAAAAAAAAAACTTTTTTTAAAGTGCCCCGTCCCGACGAGCTTGGGCGCAGAAGCGAACGCATACGTGAGCAGGGAACGCATACGTGAGCAGCGCCCGCATATGAAAACGGTGTTCAAACCACACATGTGAGGTATCGCCGCGATCGTTAGAGCGAGAGTAATAATTCTAGCCCTAGACCTCCTCTGTAACTCAAAACATGCAACCTGTAGAATTTTTTAAACGTCGCCTATGGAGATTTTTAAGGGTAAAAGTTTGTCGCTGTAACGGCACCCCAAGTATGAGAGGGGTTAAAGTCATTTAGGATATTCCATTCCCGAACACCAAGGCAGCTACCGACACTCGAGTTAGGCGAACAAGACCCATACAAATAATTCACTCCCAAATACGAGACGAAGCTCCGTGTTGAAGGTCAAACAGGAATATGAACTTTATTGGAAGGAATACAGGCTCTTTATATACACTTGAGAATACTGCAGTAACCACATGAACAATGACCCGGATCCACCCACAACGTCACACAATGGTTACATAACGAGCCCCCAATACACATTATTCTGAGTGTCAATACATCCCTTAGCAGACAAGAGGACTCATATGCATGACCTTTGAGTTTCCTAGACGGGCTGTCTCCGAAACTACAATACACATTATCACAGGACTCCTTCACACAATTACAGGGTCAATTAGCACAAGCCACAATGAAAAGATCCTTAGAAGTTAGCCTGGACTCATTTACATTACAGCAGACAGACAGGTGGTTGGAGTTGATGACATTAGCATCGTTAAGCAATAGACGGTCGGCCTGTTTCATTGAACTTCCTGGAATGCCCAAATAAGGAGTTATACTTCCTGGGCATAGACCTCACAGTGTACAGGGGATAACATCTTCATATTTCTTGAGAGATATTGTTAATGAATATTACTGTCCCATTTGAAGTAGTCCAAGATATAATTTCTCAGTCACCCTGTGCCCCTAATGCAGTGGTCCCCAACCTTTTTGGCACCGAGGACCGGCGTTGTGTAATAGAATCGTGCCAAGGCCCGGGGGGGGGGGGGTTGGGTTATGTAGCTTTTCGCGGGCAGTTTGTCGGGGAAATGGCTAGTGTTAGCGCCTCAATCATCACAGAACAATGGCTGATATGGTGTTGGGATGATTGCAGCGCATTATTTCTGTCATTGCATTGTAATATAAAATGAAATAGTTCAAACTCACCATTATGCAGAATCTGCCACCAGATGCGGTTTGTCACTTGCCACGTCGCCTTCCACCAGGTGTGGATTGTTGCTTGCGACGTCACCTGCCACCAGGTGTGGATTGTTGCTTGCCACATCACCTGCCACCAGGTGTGGATTGTTGCTTGCCACATCACCTGCCACCAGGTGTGGATTGTTGCTTGCCACGTCACCTGCCACCAGGTGTGGATTGCCACGTCGCCTGCCACCAGATGTGGATTGCCACGTCGCCTGCCACCAGATGTGGATTGTCGCTTGCCACCTCGCCTGCCACCAGATGTGGATTGTCGCTTGCCACAACACCTGCCACCAGGTGCGGATTGCCACGTCGCCTGCCACCAGGTGCGGATTGCCACGTCGCCTGCCACCAGGTGCGGATTGCCACGTCGCCTGCCACCAGGTGCGGATTGCCACGTCACCTGCCACCAGGTGCGGATTGCCACGTCACCTGCCACCAGGTGTGGATTGCCACGTCACCTGCCACCAGGTGTGGATTGCCACGTCACCTGCCACCAGGTGTGGATTGCCACGTCACCTGCCACCAGGTGTGGATTGCTACTTGCCATGTCACCTGCCACCAGGTGTGGATTGCCACCTGCCAGTAGATTTTTTTGTCACCTGCCGTGGTGGCAGCACAGGCAGGTGAGGGAGAACAGCGGTAATGCGGAGCGGGCGGTGAGAGATGATCTCTCTGCTCCCACGCCTCGCTGCAGTATAGCAGCCCCGCTGTGTGGGCGGAAGTACCGCGTTATGGGCGGGCGCCGAGAGATGATCTCATCTCTCTGCTCCCGCGCCTCACCGCAGTATAGGAGCCCCGCTGTGTGGGCGGAAGTGCCGCTTTCCAGGCGGGCGGCGAGAGATGATCTCATCTCTCTGCTCCCGCGCCTCACCGCAGTAGGAGCCCCGCTGTGTGGGCGGAAGTGCCGTGATCCGGGCGGGCGGTGAGAGATGTCATCTCTCTGCTTGCCCGCTGCCGCACCTCACACAGTGCAGCCTTCGCGGCCCATCTGCAAATAGGCCACGGCCCGGCAGTGGGCCGCGGACCGGGGGTTGGGGAACCCTGCCCTAATGGACATAGGGTGATTTAGACATAAGAGGTGCATGGGGAGCTGAAGCAAGGGTATCTCATACTTTCTAAGGGATACTGGGTTCCACGGGCCCTCCCGTTACAGTCGCCATTCCACGAGCGGGCGCAACTTTTAAGGCGTGACATGTTGGATATCAATTTACTCTGCGTAACATTATCTTTCACAATTTAAAAACAAATTGGGCTAACTTTACTGGTGTCTTATTTTTAATTTAAAAAAAGTGATTTTTTTTTCCAAAAAAAGTGTGCTTTTAAGACCGCTGCGCAAATACGGTGTGACAAAAAGTATTGCGAACACCGCCATTTTATTCGCTAGGGTGTTAGGGAAAAAAATACATAATGTTTGGGGGATCTAAGAATTTTCTAGCACAAAAAAAAAATTTTTAACTTGTAAACACCAAATCTCAGATCGAGGCTCGGGGCAAACAGCGGCGGTGCGTCCATAGTGGGCGCAGGAGCGCCGCCCCCTCTCTCCCCTGCGCCCGTCACTCAAGTGTACAATACATAGAAATTCATGCATTGCATGAATCTCTGTGTATTGTAGCTGCTGCCGCCCACTATTCAGATGGCCGCCCCCCTGGTGAGCGCCGGCCATCTGAATAACAGTTGGTGTTGTTGGTGTTTGGAAGTGCCTATCAGAGCCTGTGAGCTCTAGTCGACTTTCAAATAGTTAACCAGGGGACGCAGGGGGTGTGCGTTCCCTGGTTAACACTGACACTCGTCTCAGCCAATCATGTTCACCGGGTCTGGCTACCGGTAACCTGATTGGCTGAAGCGACATCGAGGGAGGGACTTGGGAGAAGACATCGAGGGAGGATGGCTGACCCGAGAAAAGTAAGTGCTGGGGGACGGGGAAGCAATCTGGCAGTTTTTGAGGGGGCAAACTGGCAGCAATTGATGGGCACAGTGGCGACAATTGCTGGGCACAGTGGTGACAATTGATGGGCACAGTGGTGACAATTGATGGGCACAGTGGCTGCGTTTGATGGCATGGCACAGTGGCTGCATTTGATGGCATGGCACAGTGGCTGCGTTTGATGGCACAGTGGCTGCGTTTGATGGCACAGTGGCTGCGTTTGATGGCACAGTGGCGACAATTGATGGCACAGGGCCGACAATTGATGGGCACAGGGCCGACAATTGATGGGCACAGGGCCGACAATTGATAGCACAGTGGCTGTGTTTGATGGCACAGTGTTGACAATTGATGGCACAGTGGCGACAATTGATGGCATGGCACAGTGGCGACAATTGATGGCATGGCACAGTGGCGACAATTGCTGGCACAGTGGCGACAATTGCTGGGCACAGTGGCGACAATTGCTGGGCACAGTGGCTGTGTTTGATGGGCACAGTGGCTGTGTTTGATGGGCACAGTGGCGACAATTGATGGGCACAGTGGCGACAATTGATGGGCACAGTGAGGCTGCAATTGATGTTTTTTTGTTTGTTTGTTTGCGCCCCCCCCCCCCCAAAATTTTGAGCACCAGCCGCCACTGTATGCAAATGAGTGTCTCTTTGGTTCCTGACACCCGCACAGATGTGGTGGTGCCTGACGGTTGCTCAGTAGAGCGCAGCATGAACCAGGAATGTTCAGGGGGCTCTGGGAAATCTGGCATCCCCAATACTGAGTCTTGTTTCCACCTCCCGTCATGGTCTATGGTCTTGGACAATCAACATCTGCCTTGACACATTTCATAACACCGCAGCGATTGGATGAGGGTGACTGAGCTAGCCGTGCGTCTATAGACGCAGAGGAATGTTCCAGATGCTCATCTGAACCGATGAAGCCACTAGGACAAGAGGTGAGACGTCTCCGACATTACAGAGCGAGTCTGGCCGAGTGTGACAAACCGCCCGCCAGCGATACAATCTGTGTGCGAAGATGAGAAACGCACAGATGTGTTGCAGCCAGCAAGCCGGTAATAAAAGTGATCGCCACATTTAAGTCTCAGTAAAACAAAAGACCACAGAGCCGGTGCTTCAAGGGATATTTTAAGACCTAAAAAAAAAAAGCACAACATTCGCGAAAAGGAAGCAAAGAAGCGGCAGATTTCAGAAAGATGTAAACAAACATCTTGCGATTCCTGGAATGCCTGCCGTATTTCTGGCAGATCGGCACTGGAGAGATTTGGCGTTGGGATTGCAGTGCATTCATCTCCTCGCAGCCCGGGGACATCTTAAATTGAGGCGCTTAGAATTTCGCGTTTTTTCCGCTGGAGGGTTTTTGATGATTTAGCAGCGCTTACGTCACGGGAGCGAGGAAACGTCTGCGAGAAACAGAGGGGGGATTATTAGGACAAAACTGGGGGCAATGAGGGGAAACGTTGAGAAATGTGCGCAGTCACGCCAAGGGGGGCGCTCTGGCAATGGTGATAATGCTGCAATTCATTTCAGGCGCACTTTGGGACTTTATAACCCATAGCAACCCCAGGTCCCCCTCATCGGCGGTGAGACTCATGGACTCCGAGGCGGAAGGTTCTCTATGGGGTTCTGCGTTCTGTTACATTGTATCCAAAATATCAGTTATGTTTATAAATTAGAACTCCAAATCAGTGAGAAGATTGAGGAGACCATCAATGCAGAATGACCCCCCACCATACCGAACTATGGGGCAGATATACAGAGGACAGGAAATAAAGTCATCATGACATCTGAGTGACAGTGTCAGAGATAAAGGAAGGTAGAGACTGGGGGGGGGGGGGTAGGGAGGGAGGGAGAAAATAAATTAGAGGGGGGCGGGGGTTGACAGGATGGGGGAGAGAAGGGAGGGATAGAAAATAGAGGGGAGGCGGGGGAGATATAGAGAAGTGATTCGGATAGAGGGAGAGGGGGAGGAGGAGATATAGAGGGAGAGGAGGAGATATACGGGGGGGGGGGGGGGTAGAGAAAGAGTGGGGAGATATAGAGGGGGGGGAGAGGGGGAGATATAGAGAGAGGGGGGATTGAGGGAGAGAGGGAGATATACAGAGGGGTATAGAGAGAGAGGGGGGGAGATATAGAGTGGGGTAATAGAGGGAGATGGGAAGATATAGAGAGAGAGGGGGAGATATACAGAGGGGGTATAGAGAGAGGGGAGGGGGATATAGAGTGGGGCAATAGAGGGAGATGGGAAGATATAGAGGGGGGAGGAATAAAGGGAGAGGAGGAGATATACATATGGGGGGGGGATAGAGGGAGAGGAGGAGATATACAGATGGGGGGTAGAGGGAGAGGAGGAGATATACAGAGGGGGAGAGATAAAGAGGGGGGGATAAAGGGAGAGGGGGAGATATAGAGAGGGGGAGGAATAGAGAGAGGGGGAGGAATAGAGAGAGGGGAAGATATAGAGAGAGCTATAGAAAGAGGGGGAGGGAGAAGGGGTGGTATAGAGAGGGGGGTGGGATAGAAGGAGAAGAAGGAGAGATAGAGGGAGATATAGAGAGGGGGGTAGGGATTTAGGGAAGTGAGAGGGGGAGATATAGAGATACAGTATATAGAGCGGAGGGAGAGGAGGAGATAAATAGGGGCGTATAGAGGGGAGGAAGAGAGGGAAACATGGGGAAGGATATAGAGGGGAGGGGGAGATATAGAGGGGAGGGAAAGGGGGAGATATAGAGAGGAGGGAGGGGGGGAGTTATGGGGAGAGGGGAAAATATAGAGGGGAGTGAGAGGGGGAGATATAGATAGAGGGGGAGTTATGGGGGGATATAGAGGGGAGGCACAGGGGGAGATATAGAGGGGGAGAGGGGAAGATATAGCTAGTGGGGGAGTTAGGGGAGGGATAGTGGGAGATATAGAGGGGAGAGGGAGATATAGAGGGGGAGATATAAAGTGGAGGGGAAGGGAGAAAGAGAGAGAAAAAAGGGGGAGGTGGGAGGGGCAAAAAGGGGGGGGGGGAGAAGAGAGGAGGGGAGAGAGAGTGAGGGGGGAGGGAAGGGGGAGAGGAATAGAGGAGGGGGAGGGGAGGAATAGAATAAGGAGAGGAGAAGAGAGAGAAAAAGAAAAAGGTAATGGGAAGATGGAGAATGGAGTTAAGTAAAAGAGGGAGATAAATAGAGAAGGGGGGAGATGGGCAAAGAGAAAGAAATAGAAGGGGAGATGGTGGGAAGAGAAAGAGTAAAGGTGGGGGGGGGTGTGTGGGGGGGTGTAAATGGGGGGGGAGAAATAGAGAGAGAGAGGGTGGAGAGATAGCAGGGGTGGGGGAGAGCAAGGGAGAAGAGAAGGGGGAGAGCGAAAATAATGGGGAGGAAGAGAGGGAATGGAAAAGGGAGAGAGAAAGAAATAGAGGGGGAGATAAGAGGAGCAAAGAGAGAGAGAGAGAAGGGGGGAGAGAGAGAAGATAAAAAGATAGAGCAGAGGGGGATACAAAGATAAATGTGGGAGGGGGAGGATAGAGAGAAATAGAGGGGAGAAAGGGGAAGGGAGAGAAAAAGTAATAGAGAGGGAAGGATGGGGGGGGGGGGAAGGGAAGGAAAAATAAAGGGAGGGGGTGAGAAAAAAGGAGAGAAGACAACAGAGGAAAAAAGGTTGAAAATGAAGAGAGAAGACATAAAAGAGAAGGGGGGGGGGGGCAGACACCTCCAGGGATCGGTATATAGAATACGATTGTTTTATAAATACAATAAAGCGGTTGTCACTACAATCAGAAATCAGCGCAATCCCCGGATCATTCCGCTTATCCGCCAACCACATGAAGAAGTCTGCGCAGCGCTGGAATGATACACAATATCTGAACATCGCTTCCTCTTCTCGGATCTCCTCGGTGACAGATCTCACCGCCTTGTCCGCACATTGAGACTTATTTACCAAGACAGTGCAAAGAGCCCTAATGATGTGCAAAGAGCAACAGCCCATAGCAACCAATCAGATCTCAGCATTGTTATGGAGCAGGAAGACCAATGAACGATGGCTGCTGGTGGGTTGCTATGAGATACTGTACTTTTAGAAAGTAACAAACATGTTATTTAATCATTCGACCTTTTTATGTACTCAAAAGAAAATGAAATAACAGGTAATGGGTTTGGACATCAGCCAATGACGATGGCACTTGATTTGGGCATCAGCCAATGACGATGGCACTTCCAGCCCTTCAGCAGCTGTTCAGCCCCTCATCAGCTTCTCCCAAAGGTGGCAACTGAAAGAATCAGCTTCCCCTAATCCCTTCCAGGTCCCTGGAGGCTGGGGAGCCACTTGTAGACATGAAGGGCCATTATCAGAGCTTCAGGGAAAGTGCTCCTTCAAGCCCTGAAATCCAGCACAAGTATTATTATTAGCTGCTCTTCGCCACTTGTTGGGCAGCTATTAATTACTGAGCATTGAAAGCATTAAATATTCCTTCAGGCTGAGTCTAGTTGGGTCATCTGAGGGCCTTCCAGTAGTGGAGGAACCACAAGTCCCAGCATGATCTGCCATTCGACCAAGGCAAGACGGTACGGCTGGCTGCTTTCTAAGAGCTCATTCACACTTGCACCAGCCATCGCCGCCCCTCTGAAAAGTGATCCACTGCAACAGACAGGCGGGCAGGAGACAATCTGTCACCACCCCACTGCGCGTTTTAACCCTGAAAAGCACACGCCATTGCAAACGCGTGCATTGCACCCAGTTGCGGCGCGGCCCCATTCACTTGAATGCAATGCTGTCCGTGACCTAGGGTAAAATTTAGCTGCGGCCGAGGCATGTGTACAACTCTGGTCGCCATTGTAGCTTAATGGGGGAGAGCAGGAAAAAACACAGCTCAACCACTTCAATTTACCACCCCCTGGCCCCTATATTAATGAGTCGTTAGGGTGCAGCTCTCCACTATATGCTAAAATGCAAAACTCTTAAGGTGAAATTACTTTGCCAAGCAGAAGAACCCCCACATCGAATATCAGGTACCACCAGAAGCAAACCAGCGCTGTAAGAGGGGCACCCAACCGTAATTAACTCTTCCTCTAATGCCCAGGAAGAGAGGCATCCAACCGTAATTAACTCTTCCTCTAATGCCCAGGAAGAGGGGCACCCAACCGTAATTAACCCTTCCTCTAATGCCCAGGAAGAGGGGCACCCAACCGTAATTAACTCTTCCTCTAATGCCCAGGAAGAGGGGCACCCAACCGTAATTAACCCTTCCTCTAATGCCCAGGAAGAGAGGCACCCAACCGTAATTAACCCTTCCTCTAATGCTCAGGAAGAGAGGCACCCAACCGTAATTAACCCTTCCTCTAATGCCCAGGAAGAGGGGCACCCAACCGTAATTAACCCTTCCTCTAATGCCCAGGAAGAGGGGCACCCAACCGTAATTAACCCTTCCTCTAATACCCAGGAAGAGGGGCACCCAACTGTAATTAACCTTTCCTCTAATACCAAGGAAGAGAGGCACCCAACCGTAATGAACCCTTCCTCTAATGCCCAGGAAGAGGGGCACCCAACCGTAATTAACCCTTCCTCTAATACCCAGGAAGAGAGGCACCCAACCGTAATTAACCCTTCCTCTAATGCCCAGGAAGAGGGGCACCCAACTTGTAATTAACACTTCCTCTAATGCCCAGGAAGAAGGGCACCCAACCTTAATGAACCCTTCACCCCACACCCAAGAAGTGGGGGAACCAAACGGTATTTAATCCTTCATCCAATGCCCAGAAAGAGGGGCACCCAACCGTAATTAAGCCTTCATACAACGCCCAGAAAGAGGGGCACCCAACCGTAATAAAGCCTTCATACAATGCCCAGGAAGAGGGGCACCCAACCCTAATGAACCCTTTATCCAACACCCAGGAAGAACATGCAAAGGACCAAAGGACCAGAGATGGAGCACAAGCTATTCCAAGGCAGACACAATGCTTAAACAGTTCTTTGGCTGCCATTGCAGCTTAATGAAGGGCTTCTATAGGCCACGTATATTTACCACCCCCTGGACACCTGTGTTAACGAGCCCTTAGTGTGCAGCACCTTGGAGCTCTCCCAGGTGCTGGAAAGGAACCTTATCTGTGTTTCAGCACCTAGGACCGCTCCACTTACTGACTCCTATAGACTTGCATTGGTCTGAGACCCCCAAGGAACATATTTCTAAAGCGGTGAGTCTGATGCCGCGTACACACAATATATTTTTTTGACGGTGAAAACACAGTCGAGAAAATCGACGTGAAAAACGAGGAACAGCTTGTTCCCCCCACACACGGGCGTTTTAAATTAAATATTTTTTTTGGTCGAAAAAAACGACCGTGTGTGGGCTCCGCGGCAGTGTTTCCCTATGGGAAAACTGCCGCGGAAAAAAACGACGGGAATCACGACGAGAAAAATTAGAGCATGTTCTAATTTTTCTCGTCATGATTAATGCCGTTTTTCCCGTCGAGAAAAACGACAAAAAGCCCACAGACGATCGTTTTTCTCGTCCAAAGGAAAAAATTTCATTTCTCTCGATGGGAAAAACGGTCGTGTGTACGCGGCATGACATTCAGCAAACATCCTCTGCAGATGAATCTTTCATTTGATACCAATGATTGATTCTCCAGTAGCGCATAGACCCCCCCCCCAAGTAACCCCCAATACTTCAATACCTATTTTCCAGTATTACCTGAAACTAATTGTGTGCAAATGTTTCTCAAACTGTTTCCTATGGTTTTCAATAATTAAATTTGGCTCCGTAAGAAGGGCACACAACTGTAATTAACCCTTCATACAATGCCCAGAAAAAGCAGCAACCAACCATAATGCACTCTTTGTCCAATACTCAGAAAGAGGGGTACCCAGCCATAATTAACCCTTCATACAATGCCCAGGAAGAGGGGCATCCAACCATAAATTAACCCTTCATACAATGCCCAGGAAGAGGGGCATCCAACCATAAATTAACCTTTCATACAATGCCCACGCGGAGGGGCACCCAACTGTAACTAACCCTTTATCAAACACCCAGTAAGAGGGGCACCCAACCGTAATTAGCCCTTCCTGTAATGCCCAGAACGAGGGGCACCCAAATGTAATTAACCCTTTATCCAACTCCCAGGAAGAGGGGCACCTAACCATTAACCCTTCATACAATGCCCCGAGAGAGGGTCATCCAACCATAATTAACCTTTTATCCAACTCCCAGAAAAGGGGGCACCCAACCATACTTAACAATTCCTAGAACACCCAAAAAAAGGGGCAACCAACTGTAATTAACCCTTCATACAACACCCAGAAAAGGGGGAACACAACCGTAATAAACTCTTTGTCCAATGCTCATAAGGAGGGGCACCTAGCCATAATTACCCCTTCATGCAATGCCCAGGAAGAGGGGGCACCCAACCATAATTAGCCTTTTATACAATGCCCAGGAAGAGGGGCACCCAGCCATAATTAACCCTTCATACAATGCCCAAGAAGAGGGGCACCCAGCCATAATTAACTCTTCATCCAATGCCCAGGAAGAGAGGCACCCAACCTTAATGAACCCTTCGTCCAACGCCCAGGAAGAACATGCAAAGGACCAGAGATGGAGCACAAGCTATTCCAAGACAAACACAAAGCTTAAACAGTTCTTAGGCTCTTTACTCCCCATCCCCCCAGAAAAGACCACTCACCTTGACACCGTCACTCCAGTGGGCTTCTGACGGTCTCAGCGCAGCGCAGCGAACCAGACTCTCCGGAATCCAGAGGAACCAAGGAGAAGAGACAGCCTCTTGTTTGTTTTCTTCTGAAGAAGGTGGACCTTGTGAGAAAGAAGGAGAAAGCAGCAACAAGTGGCCCCTCCAAAACACCTCCCAGAGGCTCCTGGGGGCCACCGGAGAGCTACAGGGAGCAGTGAGACCTCCTAACAGATGTGGGGGGGGGTCAAAATCAGCCTGCCCAATCCAAGCCTTAGTTCCTTCTCGGGGAGGAAGGGGGTTCCCTAAAAATGGCACAGATGATCCCTGGAAGTCTTGGCGAAGGGCTGATCAGCAACATGTGTGCATGAGGTGAGTGGCGACTGCAGCCAGAGGGGCTTGTCTGTCACCAGGGTGGGCTGTGCTCCTTCCAGAAGCCCACTGTACGCTGCACTCAGTGCCATAGCAGCCTGGGTGACCATCATCATCATCATCACAGACACTTTAGTCAGATAGGTAACCATAGAAACTCCTAGTATACACACTGCTCCGTTCAGTGAGCCCCCCCTCCTCCTTTGCATCAGCCCCCCCCCCCACCCCCCTTTTTCCACAGCAGAAATGCATTTGAAAAGGCAATTAGAAACACTGTGACATCTGACAGTCAGTAATAAGTCATAACAAATAATTAAGTTACACTCAGTGACACCCAGACATCCAGCAATGAGATTAACTAAACCCATCGGGGGGGGGGGGGGTGTCAAGTGTATCACTCTGCTTCTCTGCATTCACACGCACACGGCGGAGGCTGATAGCGCCCCTCTATACAAACACTGACAATACACAACATGATATACGTACTGCCGAAGAAACTGGGGGGGGGGGAGTGTACATGATGCCAGGAGACAGAATATATTATACCGTGCATGCATACAGTGCCTTGAAAGAGTATTCATACCCCTTGATATTCCCCACATCTTGTCATGTTACAACCAAAAACATAAATGTATTTTATTGGGATTTTATGTGATGGACCAACACAAAGTGTCACATAATTGTGAAGTGGAAGGAAAATGATAAATGATACAAATAATTTTGTGAAAAGTGTGGGGGGGGGGGGGGCATTTGTATTCAGCCCCCTTTACTCTGATACCCCTATAACTAAAATCTAGTGGAACCAATTGCCTTCAGAAGTCACCTAATTAGTAAATAGAGTCCACCTGTGTGTCATGTAATCTCAGGATAAATACAGCTGTTCTGTAAAGCCCTCAGAGGTTTGTTAGAGAACCTTAGTGAACAAACAGCACCATGAAGGCCAAGGAACACACCAGACAGGTCAGGGATAAAGTTGTGGAGAAGTATAAAGCAGGGTTAGGTTATAAAAAAATCTCCCAAGCTTTGAAGATCTCACGGAGCTCTGTTCACTCCATCAAGGGAAAATGGAAAGAGTACGGCACAACTGCAAACCTACCAAGACATGGCCGTCCACCTAAACTGACCGGGCCGGGCAAGGAGAGCATTCATCAGAGAAGCAGCCAAGAGGCCCATGGTAACTCTGGAGGAGCTGCAGAGATCCACAGCTCAGGGGGGAGAATCTGTCCACAGGACAACTATTAGTCGTGCTTCTCCACAAATCTGCCCTTTATGGAAGAGTGACAAGAAGAAAGACATTGGTGAAAGAAAGTCATAAGAAGTCCTGTTTGTAGTTTGTGAGAAGCCATGTGGGGGACACAGCAATCATGTGGGGGACGCAGCAATCATGTGGAAGAAGGTGCTCTGGTCAGATGAGACCAAAATTCAACTTTTTGGCCTAAAAGCAAAACGCTATGTGTGGGGAAAACTAACATTGCACATCACTCTGAACACACCATCCCCACCGTGAAACATGGTGGTGGCAGCATCATGTGGTGGGGATGCTTTTCTTCAGCAGGGACAGGGAAGCTGGTCAGAGTTGATGGGAAGATGGATGGAGACAAATACAGGGCAATCTTAGAAGAAAACCTGTTAGAGTCGGTAAAAGACTTGAGACTGGGGGGGAGGTTCACCTTCCAGCAGGACAACGACCCTAAAGTACAGCCAGAGCTACAATGGAATGGTTTTTAGATCAAAGCATATTCATGTGTTAGAATGGCCCAGTCACAGTCCAGACCTAAATCCCATTGAGAATCTGTGGCAAGACTTTAAAATTGCTGATCACAGACGCTCTCCATCCAATCTGACAGAGCTTGAGATATTTTACAAAGAAGAAGAATGGGCAGAAATGTCCCTCTCTAGATGTGCAAAGCTGGTAGAGACATCCCCAAAAAGAAAAGATATTCTCCTGCGCTGGTTGCAGAGGGGGAGGGCCTTAGTAAGGGTGGAAGTATTTCTTAATGGTGTAAATGTGAAGAGATCACGCATGTCGACTAGGGGAAGTCCGAAATGTTATGTAAAGAAGGAAAAGAAAGACGGGTGGCCTGATGCATGAATCATTGAAATAAGGAGTTTATTATAAACAAAATGAGTATATACAAAGGAGATACTACGTATTCGTACATATGAATAAAAAGCAATGTTAGACACTTGGTAGATTGATATGTGGTGTTATCGACACAAGGGATACTCGAATGAATGACCAACGCGTTTCGAGGGTTTTCCTCTTCGTTAGAGCCCTAGACAACCAAATCTAATCTGCGTTTTAAAATGTAAAAAATAGAATAGAATAGAATAGAGGAGGCTGGATGGGTAGTGTAACACTACATAGGTGGTATAGTATTGCGGGCGGATTCTCTTTCGCTGTAGGGGGGTTATCCTTCCACATCTCAGCACTGTAGGGATGGTGTATACATATAGGGTCGTCTGCTTGTTGTTGTTGTTGGAACCCCGGTGGTTGATTCCGGTATTGCAGCCAAGGATCCATGAGTGGGTATCCACGTCATTGCTGGGCTTATGCCGAGCGATTCACCTGCGCTGCGGCTATATAGTGTCTCGTACTAAGCTGCAGCCGCATTGTGCTTCCAGTTGCTTGGTGGAGTGGAAGTGAGTGGCTGCGCAATGCAGATTAGATTTGGCTCTCTAAAGCCTTGTACACACGATCAGATTTTCCATCGGGATAAACTCTGATGGGTTTTTCCGAAGGAATTCCGTTCAAGCTTGGCTTGCATACACACGGTCACACCAAATTCCGACCGTCAAGAACGCGGTGACGTACAACGCTACGACGAGCCGAGAAAAATGAAGTTCAATGCTTCCGAGCATGCGTCGACTTGATACTGAGCATGCGTGGATTTTAGTGCGTCGGAATTGCATACAGACGAACTGATTTTCCGATGTTTTCTATCTAAAAAGAAATATATATTTTTACATATTTTGACTACCTAACATGTCTTGTGCCTCCAAAGTCCGACCTTTTTGGGTGTTTCTCTTTTGAGTTATCCCCACTATCTCTACATGTTTTCTATCTAAGTCCGTCATAAAAAGCTCCCATCGGACTTTTTCCATCGGAAATTCCGACCGTGTGTACAGGGCATAAGGCTCTGACGAAGAGGAAAACCCTCGAAACGCGTTAGCTATCATTCGAGTATCCCTTGTGTCGATAACACCACATATCAATCTACCAAGTGTCTAACATTGCTTTTTATTCATATGTACGAATACGTAGTATCTCCTTGTATACACTATTTTTTTTTTTATAATAAACTCCTTATGCCTTGTACACACGATCGGATTTACCGAATTTTCAGACGGAATTCCGTTCAAGCTGTCTTGCATACACATCGTCACACCAAATTCCGACCGTCAAGAACGCGGGTGACGTACAACACTACGGCGAGCCGAGAAAAATGAAGTTCAATGCTTCCGAGCATGCGTCGACTTTGATTCTGAGCATGCGTGTTTTTTTTTTCTCCGTCGGAGTTCCATACAGACCGACGGAATTTCCGATAGAAAATTTTTTCGGCGGAAAAAAAGAGAACATGTTTTCTTTCTAACTCCGTCGGAATTTCCAAAGGAAAAAGTCCGATGGGGCACACACACGGTTTGGAATATCCGATGAAAAAATTCCGTCTGACTTTTTACATCGGAAATTCCGACCGTGTGTACGCGGTATAATTTCAATGATTCATTCATCAGGCCATGTGCCTTTCTTTTCCTTCTTTACATCCCCAAAAAGACTCGCAGCTGTAATTGCAGAGAAAGGGGGTTCTACAAAGTATTGACTCCGGGGGGCGCCATACAAATGCCCCCCCCCCCACACTTTTCATATATTTATTTGTATCATTTATCATTTTCCTTCCACTTCACAATCATGTGCCACTTTGTGTTGGTCTATCACAGTGGACTCCAAACTGTGGCCCGGGGGCCGAATGCGGCCCTTTGCTTACTTTTATCCGGCCCTTGGGGCAGTATTTTATTCACTGACACCAACGAAGGGGCACAGTTCCTCCCAATGACACCAACAATGAGGCCCAATGACACCAATGATGGGGCACTGTTCCTCCCAATGACACCAATGATGGGGCACAGTTCCTCCCAATGACATTTCTGAAGGAAAAAAATAAATTTAAAAGTACTCGCGGCTATAATGAATTGTCGGCTCCCGGCAATACAGAGAAAAGTAATCGAAAGTCATTGATAAAAAAAAAAAAAAATGCGTAGGGGTCCCCCCCAAATTCAATTACCAGGCCCTTCAGGTCTGGTATGGATATTAAGGGGAACTCTGCGCCAAATTGAAAAAAAAATGGCGTGGAGTTCCACCCAAAAATCCATACCAGTTTCTTATCCGAGCACGCAACCTGGCAGGCCGCAGGAAAAGAGGGGGGGGGACGAGAGAGCGCCCCCCCTCCTGAACCGTACCAGATTCCGATAAGCCCCCCGCCCGCAGACCCCCACAACCACCGGGCACGGGTTGTGGGGATGAGGCCCTTGTCCCCATCAACATGGGTACATAGTGCTTTGGGGTCCAGACCCCAAAGCATCCTCCCCATGTTGAGGGCATGTGGCCTGGTACGGTTCAGGAGGGGGGGGCACTCTCTCGTCCCCCCCTCTTTTCCTGCAGGCCGGCCAGGTTGTGTGCTCGGATAAGGGTCTGGTATGGATTTTCGGGGGGAACTCCACGCCATTTTTTTGTTTATTTGGCGCGGAGTTCCCCTTAAAATCCATACCAGACCTGAAGGGCCTGGTAATTGAATTTGGGGGGACCCACACGCATTTTTTTTTTTCTATCAATGACTTTTCTCTGTATTGCCGGGAGCCGACAATTCATTACAGCCGCAAATACTTTTAAATGACTTTTTTTTTCCTTCAGAAATGATATGTTGTGCAGGGACAGTTCTAAGCACGGGAAACATGCGCTGCATTACAGGCATACTATACACACCCCCCAGGTACGAAATTTAAAGGAATATTTTACTTTTATTGTTTCTCTTTAAGCATTATTAAAATCACTGCTCCCGAAAAAACAGACGTTTTAAAAAAAAAATGCATTGATACATGTCCCCTGGGGCAGGACCCGGGTCCCCAAACCCTTTTTATGACAATAACTTGCATATAAGGATTTCTCCCATAGACTTTTACAGGGTGTTCCGCGGCTTTTAGAATTCGCAGCGAACACCCCAAATTGTTCGCTGTTCGGCGAACATGCAATGTTCGACTCGAACATGACTTTGACTCGAACTCGAAGCTCATCCCTAACCTCTACTAACACGACTGGTTATTGAACTTGCCTTTAATAGTGCCGTCGTACGTCACAGCGTCCTTGGCGTTCGGAATTTCCGACAACATTTGAGCGAACATCCGTCGGAAAAAAAAATCCACGGTTTTGTTGTCGGAATTTCCGATCGTCTGTACGCGGCATTAGACAGGACAATTAGGTTTGTTGCAGGCTGGCTGGTACGTAAAGCTGGGAATTTTTCTTTGTTGTAAAATAAAAAAAAAATTCTTTGTTGTTATTCCTTCAATTAAAAGTTTATTGTAACAAAAATGTCCAAATTGACACATTTGCTTCCCAGACCGCTAAAAACAGCCCAGCCAATCGCCGAAGCCCACAGATGTCCAATCACTTATCGATCAAAGTGCTTTACCCCCCACACATACAGTCCACGATCCTCTCGCAATGAGGGGGTCCCGTCCTCTGTATCCCCCCCCCCCAACAAAACCCGCGGCGGTCACCCCCTGAGGACGCGTCCCCTTTAACAGGAAGCCGGCGCTGGCTTTTAACGATAAGGGAAAATTAAAGCCCAGATTAGAAGTCAGGAGAAGGAATAAAAAATGTACGCAGTACTTTCGATATTTTTATTTCCGGAGAAGTAATTAATGATGCGGGGGATGGAGGGGTCAGCAGCCTGGCCCTTCCCCTCCCCCCCCCCCCCAAGACGGGGGCCATTAAGAAGTCACTTTGCTGAAAAATCGCCAGACCGCCTCGTGGTGAGCTTAGAAGTGTAGTTAATGAGAAATCCTTTCATAGATCACAGAGATGGAAGGGAAGCGCTTCAGGGAGGATCACAGCCAAACCCAACAATAGGAAATAAAATAAAAAATCTCCAATTTTGTCCAAAAATAAAACAAAAAGAGCTTTAATGTTGGTAAAGAACCGGCCGGGGCGTCCAAACCTGCTAAACAAAGGGGACACTGAGGTCAATGGGAGTAAAAAACTCATCATTGGTGTCAGTGGGAGGAATAGTGCCCCATCATTGGTGTCAGTGGGAGGAATAGTGCCCCATCATTGGTGTCAGTGGGAGGAATAGTGCCCCATCATTGGTGTCAGTGGGAGGAATAGTGCCCCATTATTGGTATCAGCGGGAGGAATAGTGCCCCATCATTGGTGTCAGTGGGAGGAATAGTGCCCCATCATTGGTGTCAGTGGGAGGAATAGTGCCCCATTATTGGTATCAGCGGGAGGAATAGTGCCCCATCATTGGTGTCAGTGGGAGGAATAGTGCCCCATCATTGGTGTCAGTGGGAGGAATAGTGCCCCATCATTGGTGTCAGTGGGAGGAATAGTGCCCCATCATTGGTGTCAGTGGGAGGAATAGTGCCCCATCATTGGTGTCAGTGGGAGGAATAGTGCCCCATTATTGGTATCAGCGGGAGGAATAGTGCCCCATCATTGGTGTCAGCGGGAGGAATAGTGCCCCATCATTGGTGTCAGTGGGAGGAATAGTGCCCCATCATTGGTGTCAGTGGGAGGAATAGTGCCCCATCATTGGTGTCAGTGGGAGGAATAGTGCCCCATCATTGGTGTCAGTGGGAGGAATAGTGCCCCATTATTGGTATCAGCGGGAGGAATAGTGCCCCATCATTGGTGTCAGTGGGAGGAATAGTGCCCCATCATTGGTGTCAGTGGGAGGAATAGTGCCCCATCATTGGTGTCAGTGGGAGGAATAGTGCCCCATCATTGGTGTCAGTGGGAGGAATAGTGACCCATCATTGGTGTCAGGGGAAGGAATAGTTCCTCATCATTGGTGTCAGTGGGTGGAATAGTGCCCCATCATTGGTGTCAGTGGGAGGAATAGTGCCCCATCATTGGTGTCAGTGGGAGGAATAGTGCCCCATCATTGGTGTCAGTGGGAGGAATCGTGTCCAATCATTGGTGTCAGTGGGGGGAATAGTGTCTCATCATTGGTGTCAGTGGGGGGAATAGTGCCCCATCATTAGTGTCAGTGGGAGGAATAGTGCCCCATCATTGGTATCAGTGGGAGGATAAGTGCCCCATCATTGGTGTCAGTGGGAGGAATAGTGCCCCATCATTGGTATCAGTTGGAGGAATAGTGCCCCATCATTGGTGTCAGTGGGAGGAATAGTGCCCCATCATTGGTGTCCGAATCTGAAATCACAGTAAATAAAAATGTCACATTCTGTCAATTTTTACTCCCCCGCGAGACTCCTCCCGGGAGTGTACTCTGCCGCAGCGTAGGAAGGTGATATCCTCACAGGTGCGCTTCTCTTCAGCATGCAAATGGGGCAATTAGAATTAATACATTCAGCAGATCAACTGGAAGGAAGAAGCATCTCCTCAGTCTCCCCTCCCCCAGTGATCAGACTGTACATTGTAACTTTGTAGAAGGAGGAGGATCCATCTCCTCAGTCTCCCCTCCCTTAGTGATCAGACTGTACATTGTAACTTTGTAGAAGGAGGAGGAGGCATTTCCGCAGTCTCCCCTCCCCCAGTGATCAGACTGTACATCACAAGTAGGGCAGTCCATTCATGTCATTGGGCTGCCCTGCCCGTGCGAAACGCGGGGAAAGAAGTCCCCGCCCATTTTTTTTTTTTTTTTTTACAATCATGTGACGCCAATGTTTGGCGCGGGTGAAAACACATCGGGGTGCCAATGCATCTGCTAAAGAACGTGTTCCGGGGTAAGTGAGAGATTTTGCGTCCCGCTCAGCCATCTCAGAATGGCGCCGATTTCCTGCGTCTCCCCCGGAGTTCTCCTTTAATGATTTTAGGTAGAAAATTTCCGGTTATTTCAGGTTTCCTCCTTTCGCCGATTTTTTTACTGATTAATAAAATAAAAACGTGGAGAGCGAAGGAGCGAAGAACACACCGGAGCCTGGAGGGGAAATGAAAATCCTCCGAGTCAATAGGAGAAATGTGACGGGGGCGTCTGGCGGTGTCGTGTTTCCTAATAAACTTCCATCGGCGGCGCTCCTGAAGGGGAAAGCGTAGCGAGTTTTCTGACAGTGTTCAGGTTTAACGGAAGAATTAATTATTATTTTTTACAGTTTTTCATATTTGCTGTTCCATATTTACTTTACTAGGAATTGTAGTGTCTCCCTCTAGTGGCAGGATTTCTGGATCTCCCTCCTCCACACAGGGAGAGCATGGTTTTTCACTCCGTCTGAGGGAAACATCGACGGCCATAACGAAATTGTCAGCAGATCTAACCTTTCCCTTCTCATAGATTGTAAGCTCTTCTGAGCCCTCTAAACCCTCCTAATCAGGGCCGCCATCAGGAATTTTGGGGCCCCTTACACAGCTTCAGGCATGGGCCTGAAAAAAAAAAAATGTAAAACAAAAAACATTTTTTTTTTTATAAAATGTTTTTTGTTTTACATTTTTTTTTTATAAAAAGGGGGGGGGGGGGTTCCATCCAGGGCCCTGGGGACCTCCGGGGACCTCTGGGCCCCTTACAAAAAATAAATAAAATAAAAATATTACAAAAAAATGTAATAAAAATAAAAAAAGAAGAAAAAAAAAAGGGGGGGGGGGGTTGCCATACGGGCAAAACATTTTTTTTTTCAAAAGGAAGGTTTCCACCCAGGGCCCTGGGGACCTCCGGCCCTCTTCAGACCTCTGGGCCCCTTACAAAAAATAAATAAAATAATAATTAAAAAAATAAATAAATAAAACTATTACAAAAAAATAAAAAAATTATATATAAAAAAAAAAGGGGGGTTGCCATCCAGGGCCCTGGGTACCTCCGGGCCCCTTACAAAAAAAGAGAGAAAAAAATTATTAAAAAATAAATAAATAAATAAAAATATTATTAAAAAAAGGGGGGGGGTTTCCATCCGGGGCCCTGGGTACCTCCGGGCCCCTTACAAAAAAAAGAAAGAAAAAAATAATTAAAAATAAAATAAATAAATGAATAAAAATATTATTAAAAAAAAGGGGGGGAAGGGGATTTCCATCCGGGGCACTGGGAACCTCTGGGCCCCTAACAAAAAAAAAAATTATAAAAAGAAAAAAAAAAGGGGGGGTTGCCATCCGGGCCCCTGGGGACCCCCGGGCCCTATACAGGTATACTGCCTGTACCCCCCTGATGGCGGCCCTGATTGTAATTGTACTGTCTCCCTTTTATATTGTAAAGCGCTGCGTAAACTATTGGCGCTATATAAATTCTGTATATTAATAATAATGATAATAACAATTAACAATGTGCTTTTGTCTGTGTCCCTGTGGAGAGATCTCTTATCACTTCCTGTCCCTGTGACAACTATACAATGAGGGGGAGGGGTATTGTCACCGGGACAGGAAGAAACAGACAGCAATATAGACATTTTTCTCACTCTACAGTTTTTTTTTTTATATTCTGTGTCCCCATTGGAGAGGATTCCTATCACTTCCTGTCCCATGGCCAACACAGGAAGTGAGATGAAATTCCTACAAAGTGAGGGAGAACCTGGTTGTCACCAGAACTAATGTCCCCATTGGGGAGATTTCCATTCACTTCCTGTCCCATGGCTAACACAGGAAGTGAGAGGAAATCCGTGGTTGTCACCAGAACTAGTTAGTGTCTCCATATGGGAGATTTAACTTCACTTCCTGTCCCATGACCAACACAGGAAGTGAGAGGAAATCCCTGGTTTTGACCAGAACTATTTAGTGTCTCAATTGGGGAGACTTCCCTTCACTTCCTGTCCCATACACAACAAAGGAAGTGAGGGGAAATCACTTCAAAGTGAGGAAATCACTGGTTGTCACCAGAACTAGTGTCCCCACTGGGGAGATTTTCCTTCACTTCCTGTACCATGGCCAAAACAGGAAGTGAGAGGAAATCCGTGGTTGTCACCAGAACTAGTTAGTGTCTCCATAAGGTTGAATTCCCTTCACTTCCTGTCCCATGGCCAACACAGGAAGTGAGAGGAAACACCTGGTTGTCAACATAACTAGTTGGTGTCTCCATTGGGGAGATTTCCTTTCACTTCCTGTCCCATACAAAAAATAAGGAAGCGAGGGGAAATCACTTCAAAGTGAGGAAATCACTGGTTGTCACAAGAACTAGTGTCCCTATTGGGGAGATTCCCTTCACTTCCTGTCCCATGACTAAACACAGGAAGTGAGAGGAAATTCCTGGTTGTCACCAGAACTAGTTAGTGTCTCTATTGGGGAAATTTCCCTTCACTTCCTGTCCCATACACAAAAAAGGAAGTGATGGGAAATCACTTCAAAGTGAGGAAATCACTGGTTGTCACCGAAACTAGTGTCCCCACTGGGGAGATTTCCCTTCACTTCCTGTCCCATGGCCAACACAGGAAGTGAGAAGAAAATCCTCAGTGAGGGAATCCCTGACAGTCACAAGAACTAGTGTCCCCATTGGAAGATTTCCCCTCTATTCCTGTTCTGCTGACAACCCAAAATTTGGGATTTTCTTTTACTTTCACTTTCAATGATAATGGTAAACAGGACAAGTAGAGAGGATGACTCCACCTATTTATTTATTTTTGTCTGTGTCCCCACTGGAGAGGATTCACATTACTTCCTATCCTTGTGACAACCATAGAAGAAATGGGGATGACGACCCCCAAAACATGAGTCAGCAATGGCTGGCCAGGCTCGATACTCCCACAATGACAGGTCCTCTTTACAGCAACTGTAAATGTACAGTTTCTATGATGTGAGACGGGTCAGGTAAGGCCGTACCAGGCGGTGAACGCAGTGCGGCGGCGGCGGCCCTGGGATTCCATCGTATTGCGGCCTTGGGATTCCATCATACAGTATTCCCCCCCCCCCCTTCCTCCATCAAGGTCTCGGCTCTACCTCCACTTCAGCGGGAGACCTTGAGCGGCGGCGTTCCTCTCTTGGCGGTCACAAAGATTCCGCAGCAGACACAATTTTTTTTCTCCCGCCGCGGCGTCTGCTGAATACACTGATGGTGTCATTTCAGTTCAGGTTGTGAGAAGTTAATGCGTCGCACGCCGCCACCATTGTTGTGTTCGCAGCGCTTTATATAGCCGAGCCGAGCGGAGACGTCTATTAGATCAAACGCTTCTCCCCTGCGGCATAAAAATAACCCGTCGTGCTGCGCAGTACAACAGGAGTGAGCCACAGCGGGGCCTGCGCTGGGGGGTGGGGAGCGGGGTGAGCCGACGGTTTTCCCCAATTTTAAATCATAATCACCGGTTCTGTTCTTCATGGAAAATTTCTCAGAATCCGCAAAAAAAATCCATCGCCCCGTGTGAGCAAAAGAGGGCAAAACTTTTTATAGCCCCTGTCAGTTTTATGCCATCTGTGTCTCATTGGGGAGATTTTCCTTCACTTCCTGTCCCATTGCCAAAACAGGAAGTGACAGGAAATCCTCCCACAGTGAAGGAATCCCAAGTTGTCCCCATTTGGGAGATTCTCTTATTGGGGAGATTTCCCTTCACTTCCTGTCCCATTGCCAAAACAGGAAGTGAGCGGAAATCCGTCCACAGTGAGGGGATCCCTGGTTGTCACCATAACTGGTGTCCCTATTGGGGAGATTTCCCTTCACTTCCTGTCCCATTGTCAAAACAGGAAGTGAGAGGAAATCCTTCCACAGTGAGGGAATCCCAAGTTGTCCCCATTAGGGAGATTTTCTTATTGGGGAGATTTCCCTTCACTTCCTGTCCCATAGCCACAACAGGAAGTGAGAGGAAATCCCTCCACAGTGAGGGGATCCCTGGCTGTCACCAGAACTGGTTTCCCTATTGGGGAGATTTCCCTTCACTTCTTGTCCCATTGCCAAAACAGGAAGTGAGAGGAAATCCTTCCACAGTGAAGGAATCCCAGGTTGTCCCCATTAGGGAGATTTTCTTATTGGGGAGATTTCCCTTCACTTCCTGTCCCATAGCCACAACAGGAAGTGAGAGGAAATCCCTCCACAGTGAGGGGATCCCTGTTTGTCACCAGAACTTGTGTCCTCTTTTGGGGAGATTTCCCTTCACTTCCTGTCCCATAGCCAAAGCAGGACATGAGAAGAAATCCCTTCAATGTGAGTCAATCCCTGACCGTCAAGAGAACTAGTGTCCCCATTAGGTAGATTTCCCTTCCTGTCCCATAGATAAAACAGGAAGTGAGAGGAAGTCCCTTCAAAGTAAGGGAATCACTAGCTGTCACCATTCGAGATATTTCCCTTCACTTCCTGTCTCAAATTTTTTTTGCTATTTGGAAATTCGGATGGATCTGTATTTCTGAATTTCAAAAGTAACGAATTTAAAATAATCCGAAATAACCAAACAAAATTTGAGATGAAATTTCGAATTCAATTCGAACCGTTTTCAAATTTGATTCGAATCTTTTTCGAATTTGAATTGTTTTCAAATTCAATACAAATTTGAAATTCCAAATACAATAAAATAGAGTAGAAAATAAAGGAACAGATAACAAAAAAATAGAATGGAACAGAAAAAAAGACAGGATTAGGAAAGAATAGAGTAAAACAGAACAAAAAGGAATATAAAATAAAAGAACAGAATAAAATAGAGAAAAAAATTCTAACAATAAATACTACTATTGTACAAAAACGTCTATACGACTAGTGTCCCATCAACATCTGTCTCAGTGTACCATTGCACAAAACCTCTAATACTAGTGTCCCGGCAACATCTGTCTCAGTGTACCATTGCAGAAAACCTCTGTTATACTAGTGTCCCAGCAACATCTGTCTCAGTGTACCATTGCAGAAAACCTCTGTAATACTAGTGTCCCATCAACATCTGTCTCAGTGTACCATTTCGGAAAACCTCTGTAATACTAGTGTCCCAGCAACATCTGTCACAGTGTACCATTGCAGAAAACCTCTGTAATACTAGTGTCCAATCAACATCTGTCTCAGTGTACCATTGCGGAAAACCTCTGTAATAGGGATGAGCTTCGTGTTCGAGTCGAACATACGTTCGACTCGAACATCGGCTGTTCGATCGTTCGACGAAGATCGAACGATTTGGGCCGTTCGCGCCAAATTCGAGTGACGCGAACGGCCCACAATGCACTACGCCATCGCAGTGTCATCCAGGCGCTGTGATTGGCCAAGCATGCACTGTGACCCCGCATGCTTGGCCAATCACAGCGCCGGCAGCGAGGAGAGCAATGATTGGCCACAGGCAGGATGCCTGTGGCCAATTATTGCTGAGGGTGTTTAGTACACGCCCCACACTATAAAAGGCCGCCAGCACGGCGGCCTAGTGTAGTGTGTTCCGGAGCAGGGAAAGACAAGCATAGGCAGGGACAGTGACATTTATTTATTTCTTGCTTAACCTGGATTCCTTTAGTTTAGGGAAAGAGAAGGATAGGTAGGGAGAGTGTCAGTGTGTTTTACTGTGCGAGTCCTTGTTTCTAGGGACAAAGAAGGAAAGTGAGGGGATTTCTCCTTGTGCTATAGTGTGCTTTAAAAAAACATTTTTTCTAGGGACAGAAAACTGTAGGTAGGGAGAGTGTCAGTTTCTTTCACTGTGCCAGTCCTTGTTTCTAGGGACAAAGAAGGAAAGTGAGGGGATTTCTCCTTGTGCTATAGTGTGCTTTAAAAAAACATTTTTTCTAGGGACAGAAAACTGTAGGTAGGGAGAGTGTCAGTTTCTTTCACTGTGCCAGTCCTTGTTTCTAGAGACAAAGAAGGAAAGTGAGGGGAATTCTCCTTGTGCTATAGTGTGCTTTAAAAAAAACATTTTTTCTAGGGACAGAAAACTGTAGGTAGGGAGAGTGTCAGTTTCTTTCACTGTGCCAGTCCTTGTTTCTAGGGACAAAGAAGGAAAGTGAGGGGATTTCTCCTTGTGCTATAGTGTGCTTTAAAAAAACATTTTTTCTAGGGACAGAAAACTGTAGGTAGGGAGAGTGTCAGTTTCTTTCACTGTGCCAGTCCTTGTTTCTAGGGACAAAGAAGGAAAGTGAGGGGATTTCTCCTTGTGCTATAGTGTGCTTTAAAAAAACATTTTTTCTAGGGACAGAAAACTGTAGGTAGGGAGAGTGTCAGTTTCTTTCACTGTGCCAGTCCTTGTTTCTAGGGACAAAGAAGGAAAGTGAGGGGATTTCTCCTTGTGCTATAGTGTGCTTTAAAAAAACATTTTTTCTAGGGACAGAAAACTGTAGGTAGGGAGAGTGTCAGTTTCTTTCACTGTGCCAGTCCTTGTTTCTAGGGACAAAGAAGGAAAGTGAGGGGATTTCTCCTTGTGCTATAGTGTGCTTTAAAAAAACATTTTTTCTAGGGACAGAAAACTGTAGGTAGGGAGAGTGTCAGTTTCTTTCACTGTGCCAGTCCTTGTTTCTAGGGACAAAGAAGGAAAGTGAGGGGATTTCTCCTTGTGCTATAGTGTGCTTTAAAAAAACATTTTTTCTAGGGACAGAAAACTGTAGGTAGGGAGAGTGTCAGTTTCTTTCACTGTGCCAGTCCTTGTTTCTAGGGACAAAGAAGGAAAGTGAGGGGATTTCTCCTTGTGCTATAGTGTGCTTTAAAAAAACATTTTTTCTAGGGACAGAAAACTGTAGGTAGGGAGAGTGTCAGTTTCTTTCACTGTGCCAGTCCTTGTTTCTAGGGACAAAGAAGGAAAGTGAGGGGATTTCTCCTTGTGCTATAGTGTGCTTTAAAAAAACATTTTTTCTAGGGACAGAAAACTGTAGGTAGGGAGAGTGTCAGTTTCTTTCACTGTGCCAGTCCTTGTTTCTAGGGACAAAGAAGGAAAGTGAGGGGATTTCTCCTTGTGCTATAGTGTGCTTTAAAAAAACATTTTTTCTAGGGACAGAAAACTGTAGGTAGGGAGAGTGTCAGTTTCTTTCACTGTGCCAGTCCTTGTTTCTAGGGACAAAGAAGGAAAGTGAGGGGATTTCTCCTTGTGCTATAGTGTGCTTTAAAAAAACATTTTTTCTAGGGACAGAAAACTGTAGGTAGGGAGAGTGTCAGTTTCTTTCACTGTGCCAGTCCTTGTTTCTAGGGACAAAGAAGGAAAGTGAGGGGATTTCTCCTTGTGCTATAGTGTGCTTTAAAAAAAAATTTTTTCTAGGGACAGAAAACTGTAGGTAGGGAGAGTGTCAGTTTCTTTCACTGTGCCAGTCCTTGTTTCTAGGGACAAAGAAGGAAAGTGAGGGGATTTCTCCTTGTGCTATAGTGTGCTTTAAAAAAACATTTTTTCTAGGGACAGAAAACTGTAGGTAGGGAGAGTGTCAGTTTCTTTCACTGTGCCAGTCCTTGTTTCTAGGGACAAAGAAGGAAAGTGAGGGGATTTCTCCTTGTGCTATAGTGTGCTTTAAAAAAACATTTTTTCTAGGGACAGAAAACTGTAGGTA
This sequence comes from Rana muscosa, assembly GCA_029206835.1. Taxonomy (NCBI): domain Eukaryota; kingdom Metazoa; phylum Chordata; class Amphibia; order Anura; family Ranidae; genus Rana; species Rana muscosa. The sequence goes on along the minus strand of CM055124.1, from coordinate 91,978,730 downwards.
GGGAGAGTGTCAGTTTCTTTCACTGTGCCAGTCCTTGTTTCTAGGGACAAAGAAGGAAAGTGAGGGGATTTCTCCTTGTGCTATAGTGTGCTTTAAAAAAACATTTTTTCTAGGGACAGAAAACTGTAGGTAGGGAGAGTGTCAGTTTCTTTCACTGTGCCAGTCCTTGTTTCTAGGGACAAAGAAGGAAAGTGAGGGGATTTCTCCTTGTGCTATAGTGTGCTTTAAAAAAACATTTTTTCTAGGGACAGAAAACTGTAGGTAGGGAGAGTGTCAGTTTCTTTCACTGTGCCAGTCCTTGTTTCTAGAGACAAAGAAGGAAAGTGAGGGGAATTCTCCTTGTGCTATAGTGTGCTTTAAAAAAACATTTTTTCTAGGGACAGAAAACTGTAGGTAGGGAGAGTGTCAGTTTCTTTCACTGTGCCAGTCCTTGTTTCTAGGGACAAAGAAGGAAAGTGAGGGGATTTCTCCTTGTGCTATAGTGTGCTTTAAAAAAACATTTTTTCTAGGGACAGAAAACTGTAGGTAGGGAGAGTGTCAGTTTCTTTCACTGTGCCAGTCCTTGTTTCTAGGGACAAAGAAGGAAAGTGAGGGGATTTCTCCTTGTGCTATAGTGTGCTTTAAAAAAACATTTTTTCTAGGGACAGAAAACTGTAGGTAGGGAGAGTGTCAGTTTCTTTCACTGTGCCAGTCCTTGTTTCTAGAGACAAAGAAGGAAAGTGAGGGGAATTCTCCTTGTGCTATAGTGTGCTTTAAAAAAACATTTTTTCTAGGGACAGAAAACTGTAGGTAGGGAGAGTGTCAGTTTCTTTCACTGTGCCAGTCCTTGTTTCTAGGGACAAAGAAGGAAAGTGAGGGGATTTCTCCTTGTGCTATAGTGTGCTTTAAAAAAACATTTTTTCTAGGGACAGAAAACTGTAGGTAGGGAGAGTGTCAGTTTCTTTCACTGTGCCAGTCCTTGTTTCTAGGGACAAAGAAGGAAAGTGAGGGGATTTCTCCTTGTGCTATAGTGTGCTTTAAAAAAAAAAATTTCTAGGGACAGAAAACTGTAGGTAGGGAGAGTGTCAGTTTCTTTCACTGTGCCAGTCCTTGTTTCTAGGGACAAAGAAGGAAAGTGAGGGGATTTCTCCTTGTGCTATAGTGTGCTTTAAAAAAACATTTTTTCTAGGGACAGAAAACTGTAGGTAGGGAGAGTGTCAGTTTCTTTCACTGTGCCAGTCCTTGTTTCTAGGGACAAAGAAGGAAAGTGAGGGGATTTCTCCTTGTGCTATAGTGTGCTTTAAAAAAACATTTTTTCTAGGGACAGAAAACTGTAGGTAGGGAGAGTGTCAGTTTCTTTCACTGTGCCAGTCCTTGTTTCTAGGGACAAAGAAGGAAAGTGAGGGGATTTCTCCTTGTGCTATAGTGTGCTTTAAAAAAACATTTTTTCTAGGGACAGAAAACTGTAGGTAGGGAGAGTGTCAGTTTCTTTCACTGTGCCAGTCCTTGTTTCTAGGGACAAAGAAGGAAAGTGAGGGGATTTCTCCTTGTGCTATAGTGTGCTTTAAAAAAACATTTTTTCTAGGGACAGAAAACTGTAGGTAGGGAGAGTGTCAGTTTCTTTCACTGTGCCAGTCCTTGTTTCTAGGGACAAAGAAGGAAAGTGAGGGGATTTCTCCTTGTGCTATAGTGTGCTTTAAAAAAACATTTTTTCTAGGGACAGAAAACTGTAGGTAGGGAGAGTGTCAGTTTCTTTCACTGTGCCAGTCCTTGTTTCTAGGGACAAAGAAGGAAAGTGAGGGGATTTCTCCTTGTGCTATAGTGTGCTTTAAAAAAACATTTTTTCTAGGGACAGAAAACTGTAGGTAGGGAGAGTGTCAGTTTCTTTCACTGTGCCAGTCCTTGTTTCTAGGGACAAAGAAGGAAAGTGAGGGGATTTCTCCTTGTGCTATAGTGTGCTTTAAAAAAAAAAATTTTCTAGGGACAGAAAACTGTAGGTAGGGAGAGTGTCAGTTTCTTTCACTGTGCCAGTCCTTGTTTCTAGGGACAAAGAAGGAAAGTGAGGGGATTTCTCCTTGTGCTATAGTGTGCTTTAAAAAAACATTTTTTCTAGGGACAGAAAACTGTAGGTAGGGAGAGTGTCAGTTTCTTTCACTGTGCCAGTCCTTGTTTCTAGGGACAAAGAAGGAAAGTGAGGGGATTTCTCCTTGTGCTATAGTGTGCTTTAAAAAAACATTTTTTCTAGGGACAGAAAACTGTAGGTAGGGAGAGTGTCAGTTTCTTTCACTGTGCCAGTCCTTGTTTCTAGGGACAAAGAAGGAAAGTGAGGGGAATTCTCCTTGTGCTATAGTGTGCCAAAGCATTCCTCATCAACCATCTTTGAAATCCTTGTTTTTTGGACAGTCAGGGAAATTGTCGTTGTGCTATTCTGTGCAAAAGCAATAATCCTCAACCATATTTAGAAATCCTTAAGTAAAGGGACAGAGAAGGACACCTGAAGGTAGCCCTTATTGCTTTTTTCCCATCTCCATGCAGGCCATCTATTAGAATGTCTGGAAGGTAAACATGGAGAGGCAGACAGTCAGGAGGCAATAAAAGAGGGCAAGCAGGCTCTGTGTCTGGGGGCAACAGTGCTGGTCGTGGACGCGGTGCATTGTCATCAGCACATGGCCATGGGACACGCTTGTCCTTCTTTTCGGCAGCTGGACATGTTGAGCCACATCATGCCGAAGACTTGGTAGAGTGGATGACCAAGCCCTCCTCCTCCTCCTCATCCTCTCTCACCCAGGCTCAGGGTACTGGCAAAGCAGCTGCCAAAGCGTCCTCTTCCCTGGTATCAATGTCAGACTCATCATCAGTCACTCCTTCCCTAGACCCACCATGTCCTCCTCCTGAGGAGTCCCCCGAACTGTTTGAGCACAGTGTTGGGTACATGCTCCAGGAGGATGCCCAGCGTTTCGAAGGGTCTGATGATGAAACCCAGCTACAGGAAGGCAGTAGCGTGAGAGCAGACAGAGGGGATGCTCAAGAAGGACACCAATCTGGCAGTCATGTTCCAGCAGCTGCAGCATACTGCCAGATTGGCTCCAGTGATGAGGAGGGAGGGGATGATGAGGTCACTGACTCCACGTGGGTGCCTTATAGGAGAGAGGAGGAGGAGGAGGATGAGGAGGAGGCACATCTCCAACGAGGCAGGATGCCCTTTGGTGGCCAGCGTAAGGGCAGTACACCGACGGAATCACACCGCAGAGCTCCGCCTGTGCAGGGCGCTGCCTCTGCCCGTCATTCAAAAAGTTCCTTGGTGTGGGCCTTTTTTGAGGCTAGTGCATCAGATCGCACAGCTGCTGTTTGCAACATATGTCTCAAGCGTATATCGCGTGGCCAAAACATCAGCCGCTTGGGTACCACATGCCTGACCAGACATATGTTGACCTGCCATGCAGCTCGTTGGCAAGCCTACCTCAAAGACCCACACCAAAGAACAAAGCGGACCTCTCCTTGCACCGCATCAGCTGGGATATCCAACCCCACTATAACTTCAGTCCTCTCTGAAACATGCACTGAGAGGAATGAAGGTGTAGAATTAGGTGTGTCACAGCCAAGTACTTGCGGCCACTCTGCTAGCAGTACACCGACGTCCGATTCTAGCAGGCAAATTTCCCTGCCCCAGCTGCTGGACCGTCGAAAGAAGTTCACTCCCAGCCATCCACATGCCCAGCGGTTGAATGCTAGCTTGGCTAAATTGCTAGCGCTTCAACTGCTGCCTTTTCAGTTGGTAGACTCGGCCCCCTTCCGTGAGTTTGTGCAATGTGCGGTTCCTCAGTGGCAGGTTCCCAAACGCCACTTTTTCTCACGGAAGGCTATTCCGGCTCTCTACCGGCATGTGGAAGGCAATGTCTTGGCCTCGCTGGACAGGGCGGTCAGCGGTAAGGTGCATATGCATATTACCGCTGACTCATGGTCCAGCAGGCATGGACAGGGACGTTACCTTTCTTTCACGGCCCATTGGGTCACTCTTTTGGCAGCTGGGAAGGATGCAGGACAAGGTGCAGTAGTGTTGGAGGTTGTTCCACCGCCACGCCTCCAAAATGCTACTACTGGTTGTGACACACCTCTCTCCTCCACCCCCTCCTCTTCTTCTTCCTCCATGGCCTCTTCCTGTGGTTTGTCCTATGAACCAGCGGTGCTCCGTAGCCGTTCACGGGGCTACGCAAGTACGCAGGCAAAAAGATGCCATGCCGTGCTTGCGCTGGTGTGTTTGGGGGACAGAAGCCACACTGGGGCAGAGGTCCTGTCTGCTCTGCAGGGCCAGGCCGAGAGGTGGTTGACGCCACGCCAGCTTAAGCCAGGAATGGTGGTTTGCGACAATGGCACCAACCTCCTCTCCGCCCTCCGACAGGGACAACTGACCCATGTGCCCTGTGTGGCTCACGTCCTTAACCTGGTGGTGCAGCGGTTCTTGGGCAGGTACCCGGGCTTACAGGATGTCCTGAGGCAGGCCAGGAAAGTCTGTGTGCATTTCCGCAGATCTTATAATGCCAGTGCTCGCCTGGCTGAGCTGCAAAAGGAGTTGAACCTGCCCAAGAACCGCCTTATATGTGACATGCCCACCAGGTGGAACTCAACGTTGGCCATGCTGCAGCAGCTGCACACGCAGCAGAGGGCCATCAATGAGTACCTGTGCGACTACGGCACCAGGACAGGGTCAGGGGAGCTTGGTTTTTTTTCTCCACGCCAGTGGGGCATAATCAGGGATGCATGCACTGTCCTGGCACCATTTGAGGAGGCCACGAGGATGGTGAGCAGTGACAGTGCATGCATCAGTGACACTGTACCTCTTGTCCACCTGTTGGAGCACACGCTGCGTGGAATAATGGACAGGGCACTTGAGGCAGAACAGAGGCAGGAAGAGGAGGACTTCCTTGCCTCTCAAGGCCCCCTTTACCCAGACAGTGTTCCTTCTGTCTCACCCATCGCACAGGAAGAGGAAGAGGAGGAGGAGGAGGAGGAGGAGGAGGAGGATTGTGTCAGCATGGAGGTGGAGGCTGGCACTCAGCATCATCAGCAGCAGTCTTTTAGGGATGATTTACAGTCCCAAGAAACCAGTGGACTTGTACGTGGCTGGGAGGAGGTGGCTGCGGATCATGTCGTCCTTAGTGACCCAGAGGACTCCGGAGCGAATGCCTCAGCAAACCTACGCTGCATGGCCTCCCTGATCCTGCAAAGTCTGCGGAAGGATCCTCGTATTCTTCGGATCAAGGAGAGGGACCATTACTGGCTGGCCACTCTCCTTGATCCACGGTACAAGGGTAAGGTTGCGGACCTTATGTTACCTTCGCAGAGGGAGCAGAGGATGAGACAACTCCGGGAGGCCTTGCAGAAAGGTCTGTGCAACGCGTTCCCAGAGACTGGGAGGTTACAAACTCCTGGTCCTGGACAACGAGTTGCTGAGGCTTCGGCCAGTCAAAGAAGGAGCGGTGGGGAAGGTGGCCGTCTGACCGATGCGTTCAGACAATTCTTTAGTCCGCAGCCCCAAAGTATGATCGGTTCCAGCAACCATCGCCAGCATCTGATAAACATGGTGCAGGAATATCTAGGGGCAAGGTCAGACTTGGACACCTTCCCCACCGAAAATCCTCTGGCTTACTGGGTCTTGAGGATGGATCACTGGCCAGAGCTTGCACAGTATGCAATTGAGCTACTGGCCTGTCCTGCATCCAGCGTTCTTTCGGAACGCACATTCAGTGCTGCTGGAGGATTTGTCACGGATCACAGGGTGCGCCTGTCCACCGACTCGGTTGATCGACTGACTTTCATCAAGATGAACCAGTCTTGGATCACCACCAGCTACCACACACCTGATGCTGATATAACAGACTAATTGATTTTAACATGTCACATCCCTTCAAGACTGATGCTGATGCTGAGTGCCTGTGCTGTTATGTTGACTGGCTATCCTCCTCCTCCGAGTCCTCAATGATACGATTGATGATGATAGCTTGGAAGATCATTTTTGTTTATGGGTGCCGCCACCAGTGGCTAAGGCCCAATTTTTCAGCCCCTGTTTTACAGGGGCGTGTAATTACAATTTTTTTAGCAATAATTTGCCATAGGGCTCATTGCTGTGCTCCAAGTACAGTATCTGTGAGGGGTTGGAGTGTTGTGGCACCAGTGCCTAAGGCCCAATTTTTCAGCCCCTGTTTAACAGGGGCGTGTCATTACAATTTTTGAAGCAATAATTTGCAACAGGGCTCATTGCTGTGCTCCAAGTAACGTATCTGTGAGGGGTTGTAGTGTTGTGCCACCAGTGCCTAAGGCCCAATTTTTCAGCCCCTGTTCAACAGGGGCATGCAATTACAATTCTTGATCTAATAATTCACAGCAGGGCCCATTGCTGCACCCACCAAGAGTAACTCTGAGGGCTTACAGTGTTGTGGCAACACCACCACCACCACCACCACCACGAAAGGCCCAATTTTTCAGCCCCTGTTCAAAAGGGGCATGTAATTACAATTCTTGATCTAATAATTCACAGCAGGGCCCATTCCTGCACCCACCAAGAGTAACTCTGAGGGCTTACAGTGTTGTGGCAACACCACCACCACCACCACCACCACGAAAGGCCCAATTTTTCAGCCCCTGTTCAACAGGGGCATGCAATTACAATTCTTGATCTAATAATTCACAGCAGGGCCCATTGCTGCACCCACCAAGAGTAACTGTCAGGGCTTACAGTGTTGTGGCACCAGCACCACCATCAAAGGCCCAATTTTTACTACCACTGTTCAACAATTATATGTAATTAAAATTCCTGATATAATAGTTGACAGCAGGGCGTTCCAGCACCAACCAAGAGTAACTGTGAGTGCTTACAGTGTTGTGCCAACACCAACAACTAAGGGGCCTATTTCTGCAGAGTATATACGGCAGGTCCCTACTTTCAAACATCCAACTTACAAACGACTCCTACTTGCAAACGCAAGAAGACAACAGGAAGTGAGAGGAAATCTACCACTAGGAAGGAAAATTCTCTCCTGTAAGAATAAATATGGGAGAAAGGTGTCTCCTCTGTACTGATGCTTTATCACCAATCCTTGTTTCAAGAAAAACACCACATTTCAAAAACAGTTGTCATTGGGACGGAAAGTGAGGTGAAATGTTCTGAACAGGGGCACAGACAGCAAAACAAATGTTACAGGGGTGATAACCCTTACCTATGTTTTCCAAAAAGTTTAAAAATAGATTTTTGGGCTGGAGCTACACTTCAACAATGTACCTGTTCAAAATTACAAACAGATTCTACATAAGAACAAACCTACAGTCCCTGTCTTGTATGCACCGCCTGTATACGGCTGTTCAGAGTATATAGGGCCTTTTTTATTTTATGTGCGGGGTTCCCCTTAATATCCATACAAGACCCAAAGGGGCTGGTAATGGGCTGGGGTAGGGGGGGGGGGGTCATGGGGTAGCTATGCCATTTTTCTTAAAGATTTTCATCCATATTACCGGGACCAGACATTACATTAAAGCCGCAAGCAGTTTTAAATGGCTTTTTTTTCCTTTAGAAGTGTCATTTTGTGCAGGGACAGTTCTAAACACGGGAAACACGTGGCACTTCACAGGCATACTTTAGACACCCCCCAGGTACGATATTTAAAGGAATATTTGACTTTTTTTTTTTCACTTTATGCATCATTAAAATGACTGCTCCCGAAAAACGACCGTTTTTAAAACTTCTTTTTGCATTGATACATGTCCCCTGGTGCAGAACCCGGGTTCCCAAACCCTTTTTAGGACAATAACATGCATAATAGTTGTTATAATTAGCACTTTAGAATTCGAACGTTCGCATCCATTGTATTTAATAGGGTTCTAATGTTCGTACGAACTTTCGGTCCGTTCGCGGGTTCTGGTGCGAACCGAACCCGGGGGTGTTCGGCTCATCACTACTCTGTAATACTAGTGTCCCATCAACATCTGTCTCAGTGTACCATTGCAGAAAACCTCTAATACTAGTGTCCCATCAACATCTGTCTCAGTGTACCATTGCACAAAACCTCTGTAATACTAGTGTCCCATCAACATCTGTCACAGTGTACCATTGCAGAAAACCTCTAATACTAGTGTCCCATCAACATCTGTCTCAGTGTACCATTGCGGAAAACCTCTGTAATACTAGTGTCCCATCAACATCTGTCTCAGTGTACCATTGCAGAAAACCTCTAATACTAGTGTCCCATCAACATCTGTCTCAGTGTACCATTGCACAAAACCTCTGTAATACTAGTGTCCCATCAACATCTGTCTCAGTGTACCATTGCACAAAACCTCTAATACTAGTGTCCCATCAGCATCCGTCTCAGTGTACCATTGCACAAAACCTCTGTAATACTAGTGTCCCATCAACATCTGTCACAGTGTACCATTGAAGAAAACCTCTGTAATACTAGTGTCCCATCAACATCTGTCACAGTGTACCATTGCACAAAACCTCTGTAATACTAGTGTCCCATCAACATCTGTCACAGTGTACCATTGAAGAAAACCTCTGTAATACTAGTGTCCCATCAACATCTGTCACAGTGTACCATTGAAGAAAACCTCTGTAATACTAGTGTCCCATCAACATCTGTCACAGTGTACCATTGCACAAAACCTTTGTAATACTAGTGTCCCATCAACATCTGTCTCTGTGTACCATTGCACAAAACCTCTGTAATACTAGTGTCCCATCAACATCTGTCTCAGTGTACCATTGCGGAAAACCTCTGTAATACTAGTGTCCCATCAACATCTGTCTCAGTGTACCATTGCACAAAACCTCTAATACTAGTGTCCCATCAGCATCCGTCTCAGTGTACCATTGCACAAAACCTCTGTAATACTAGTGTCCCATCAACATCTGTCACAGTGTACCATTGAAGAAAACCTCTGTAATACTAGTGTCCCATCAACATCTGTCACAGTGTACCATTGCACAAAACCTTTGTAATACTAGTGTCCCATCAACATCTGTCTCAGTGTACCATTGCACAAAACCTCTGTAATACTAGTGTCCCATCAACATCTGTCTCAGTGTACCATTGCAGAAAACCTCTGTAATACTAGTGTCCCATCAACATCTGTCTCAGTGTACCATTTCGGAAAACCTCTGTAATACTAGTGTCCCAGCAACATCTGTCTCAGTGTACCATTTCGGAAAACCTCTGTAATACTAGTGTCCCGGCAACATCTGTCTCAGTGTACCATTGCGGAAAACCTCTGTAATACTAGTGTCCCGGCAACATCTGTCTCAGTGTACCATTGCACAAAACCTCTGTAATACTAGTGTCCCATCAACATCTGTCTCAGTGTACCATTGCGGAAAACCTCTGTAATACTAGTGTCCCATCAACATCTGTCACAGTGTACCATTGCACAAAACCTCTAATACAAGTGTCCCATCAACATCTGTCTCTGTGTACCATTGCAGAAAACCTCTGTAATACTAGTGTCCCAGCAACATCTGTCTCAGTGTACCATTGCACAAAACCTCTGTAATACTAGTGTCCCATCAACATCTGTCTCAGTGTACCATTGCACAAAACCTCTGTAATACTTGTGTCCCATCAACATCTGTCTCTGTGTACCATTGCAGAAAACCTCTGTAATACTAGTGTCCCATTTACATCTGTCTCAGTGTACCATTGCAGAAAACCTCTGTTATACTAGTGTCCCATCAACATCTGTCTCAGTGTACCATTGCAGAAAACCTCTGTAATACTAGTGTCCCATCAACAACTGTCACAGTGTACCATTGCAGAAAACCTCTGTAATACTTGTGTCCCATCAACATCTGTCTCAGTGTACCATTGCACATAACCTCTAATACTAGTGTCCCATCAACATCTGTCTCAGTGTACCATTGCAGAAAACCTCTGTTATACTAGTGTCCCATCAACATCTGTCTCGGTGTACCATTGCACAAAACCTCTGTAATACTAGTGTCCCATCTACATCTGTCTCAGTGTACCATTGCATAAAACCTCTAATACTAGTGTCCCATCAACATCTGTCACAGTGTACCATTGCAGAAAACCTCTGTAATACTAGTGTCCCATCAGCATTCGTCTCAGTGTACCATTGCACAAAACCTCTGTAATACTAGTGTCCCATCAACATCTGTCTCAGTGTACCATTGCAGAAAACCTCTGTAATACTTGTGTTCCATCAACATCTGTCACAGTGTACCATTGCACAAAACCTCTGTAATACTTGTGTTCCATCAACATCTGTCTCAGTGTACCATTGCATAAAACCTCTGTAATACTAGTGTCCCATCTACATCTGTCTCAGTGTACCATTGCATAAAACCTCTGTAATACTAGTGTCCCATTTACATCTGTCTCAGTGTACCATTGCAGAAAACCTCTGTTATACTTGTGTCCCAGCAACATCTGTCTCAGTGTACCATGGCACAAAACCTCTAATACTAGTGTCCCATCAACATCTGTCTCAGTGTACCATTGCACAAAACCTCTAATACTAGTGTCCCATCAACATCTGTCACAGTGTACCATTGCACAAAACCTCTGTATCACTTGTGTCCCATCAACATCTGTCTCAGTGTAGCATTGCACAAAAGCTCTGTAATACTAGTGTCCCAGCAACATCTGTCTCAGTGTACCATTGCACAAAACCTCTGTAATACTTGTGTCCCATCAACATCTGTCTCTGTGTACCATTGCAGAAAACCTCTGTAATACTAGTGTCCCATCAACATCTGTCTCAGTGTACCATTGCACAAAACCTCTGTAATACTAGTGTCACAGCAACATCTGTCTCAGTGTACCATTGCGGAAAACCTCTGTAATACTTGTGTCCCATCAACATCTGTCACAGTGTACCATTGCACAAAACCTCTGTAATACTAGTGTCCCATCAACATCTGTCTCAGTGTACCATTGCACATAACCTCTAATACTAGTGTCCCATCAACATCTGTCTCAGTGTACCATTGCACAAAACCTCTGTAATACTAGTGTCCCATCAACATCTGTCTCAGTGTACCATTGCAAAAAAACTCTAATACTAGTGTCCCATCAACATCTGTCTCAGTGTAGCATTGCACAAAACCTCTGTAATACTAGTGTCCCAGCAACATCTGTCTCAGTGTACCATTGCACAAAACCTCTAATACTAGTGTCCAGGAAACATCTGCCTCAGTCTACCATGGCAGAAAACCTCTGTAATACTAGTGTCCCATCAACATCTGTCTCAGTGTACCATTGCAGAAAACCTCTGTAATACTAGTGTCCCAGCAACATCTGTCTCAGTGTACCATTGCACATAACCTCTAATATTAGTGTCCCATCAACATCTGTCTCGGTGTACCATTGCGGAAAACCTCTGTAATACTAGTGTCCCATCAACATCTGTCTCAGTGTACCATTGCACAAAACCTCTGTAATACTTGTGTCCCATCAACATCTGTCTCAGTGTACCATTGCACAAAACCTCTGTAATACTTGTGATCCATCAACATCTGTCTCAGTGTACCATTGCACAAAACCTCTAATACTAGTGTCCCATCAGCATCCGTCTCAGTGTACCATTGCACAAAACCTCTGTAATACTAGTGTCCCATCAACATCTGTCACAGTGTACCATTGCACAAAACCTCTAATACTAGTGTCCCATCAACATCTGTCTCGGTGTACCATTGCGGAAAACCTCTGTAATACTTGTGTCCCATCAACATCTGTCTCAGTGTACCATTGCACAAAACCTCTGTATCACTTGTGTCCCATCAACATCTGTCTCAGTGTACCATTGCACAAAACCTCTGTAATACTTGTGATCCATCAACATCTGTCTCAGTGTACCATTGCACAAAACCTCTAATACTAGTGTCCCATCAGCATCCGTCTCAGTGTACCATTGCACAAAACCTCTGTAATACTAGTGTCCCATCAACATCTGTCACAGTGTACCATTGCACAAAACCTCTGTAATACTAGTGTCCCATCAACATCTGTCACAGTGTACCATTGCACAAAACCTCTGTAATACTAGTGTCCCAGCAACATCTGTCTCAGTGTACCATTGCGGAAAACCTCTGTAATACTAGTGTCCCATCAACATCTGTCACAGTGTACCATTGCACAAAACCTCTAATACAAGTGTCCCATCAACATCTGTCTCTGTGTACCATTGCAGAAAACCTCTGTAATACTAGTGTCCCATCAACATCTGTCTCAGTGTACCATTGCGGAAAACCTCTGTAATACTAGTGTCCCGGCAACATCTGTCTCAGTGTACCATTGCACAAAACCTATGTAATACTAGTGTCCCATCTACATCTGTCTCAGTGTACCATTGCACAAAACCTCTAATACAAGTGTCCCATCAACATCTGTCTCTGTGTACCATTGCAGAAAACCTCTGTAATACTAGTGTCCCAGCAACATCTGTCTCAGTGTACCATTGCACAAAACCTCTGTAATACTAGTGTCCCATCAACATCTGTCTCAGTGTACCATTGCACAAAACCTCTGTAATACTAGTGTCCCAGCAACATCTGTCCCAGTGTACCATTGCAGAAAACCTCTGTAATACTAGTGTCCCATTTACATCTGTCTCAGTGTACCATTGCAGAAAACCTCTGTAATACTAGTGTCCCATCAACAACTGTCACAGTGTACCATTGCAGAAAACCTCTGTAATACTAGTGTCCCATCAACATCTGTCACAGTGTACCATTGCACAAAACCTCTAATACAAGTGTCCCATCAACATCTGTCTCTGTGTACCATTGCAGAAAACCTCTGTAATACTAGTGTCCCAGCAACATCTGTCTCAGTGTACCATTGCACAAAACCTCTGTAATACTAGTGTCCCATCAACATCTGTCTCAGTGTACCATTGCAGAAAACCTCTGTTATACTAGTGTCCCATCAACATCTGTCTCGGTGTACTATTGCGGAAAACCTCTGTAATACTAGTGTCCCATCAACATCTGTCTCAGTGTACCATTGCACAAAACCTCTGTAATACTTGTGTCCCATCAACATCTGTCTCAGTGTACCATTGCAGAAAACCTCTGTAATACTAGTGTCCCATCAGCATTCGTCTCAGTGTACCATTGCACAAAACCTCTGTAATACTAGTGTCCCATCAACATCTGTCTCAGTGTACCATTGCAGAAAACCTCTGTAATACTTGTGTTCCATCAACATCTGTCACAGTGTACCATTGCACAAAACCTCTGTAATACTTGTGTTCCATCAACATCTGTCACAGTGTACCATTGCAGAAAACCTCTGTAATACTTGTGTTCCATCAACATCTGTCTCAGTGTACCATTGCAGAAAACCTCTGTTATACTAGTGTCCCATCAACATCTGTCTCGGTGTACTATTGCGGAAAACCTCTGTAATACTAGTGTCCCATCAACATCTGTCACAGTGTACCATTGCACAAAACCTCTGTATCACTTGTGTCCCATCAACATCTGTCTCAGTGTACCATTGCACAAAAGCTCTGTAATACTAGTGTCCCAGCAACATCTGTCTCAGTGTAGCATTGCACAAAAGCTCTGTAATACTAGTGTCCCAGCAACATCTGTCTCAGTGTACCATTGCACAAAACCTCTGTAATACTTGTGTCCCATCAACATCTGTCTCTGTGTACCATTGCAGAAAACCTCTGTAATACTAGTGTCCCAGCAACATCTGTCTCAGTGTACCATTGCACAAAACCTCTGTAATACTTGTGTCCCATCAACATCTGTCACAGTGTACCATTGAAGAAAACCTCTGTAATACTAGTGTCCCATCAACATCTGTCTCAGTGTACCATTGCACAAAACCTCTAATACTAGTGTCCCATCAACATCTGTCTCGGTGTACCATTGCGGAAAACCTCTGTAATACTAGTGTCCCATCAACATCTGTCTCAGTGTACCATTGCACAAAACCTCTGTAATACTTGTGTCCCATCAACATCTGTCTCAGTGTACCATTGCACAAAACCTCTGTATCACTTGTGTCCCATCAACATCTGTCTCAGTGTACCATTGCACAAAACCTCTAATACTAGTGTCCCATCAGCATCCGTCTCAGTGTACCATTGCACAAAACCTCTGTAATACTAGTGTCCCATCAACATCTGTCACAGTGTACCATTGCACAAAACCTCTAATACTAGTGTCCCATCAACATCTGTCACAGTGTACCATTGCACAAAACCTCTGTAATACTAGTGTCCCAGCAACATCTGTCTCAGTGTACCATTGCGGAAAACCTCTGTAATACTAGTGTCCCATCAACATCTGTCACAGTGTACCATTGCACAAAACCTCTAATACAAGTGTCCCATCAACATCTGTCTCTGTGTACCATTGCAGAAAACCTCTGTAATACTAGTGTCCCATCAACATCTGTCTCAGTGTACCATTGCGGAAAACCTCTGTAATACTAGTGTCCCGGCAACATCTGTCTCAGTGTACCATTGCACAAAACCTATGTAATACTAGTGTCCCATCTACATCTGTCTCAGTGTACCATTGCACAAAACCTCTAATACAAGTGTCCCATCAACATCTGTCTCTGTGTACCATTGCAGAAAACCTCTGTAATACTAGTGTCCCAGCAACATCTGTCTCAGTGTACCATTGCACAAAACCTCTGTAATACTAGTGTCCCATCAACATCTGTCTCAGTGTACCATTGCACAAAACCTCTGTAATACTTGTGTCCCATCAACATCTGTCTCTGTGTACCATTGCAGAAAACCTCTGTAATACTAGTGTCCCATTTACATCTGTCTCAGTGTACCATTGCAGAAAACCTCTGTAATACTAGTGTCCCATCAACAACTGTCACAGTGTACCATTGCAGAAAACCTCTGTAATACTAGTGTCCCAGCAACATCTGTCTCAGTGTACCATTGCACATAACCTCTAATACTAGTGTCCCATCAACATCTGTCACAGTGTACCATTGCACAAAACCTCTAATACAAGTGTCCCATCAACATCTGTCTCTGTGTACCATTGCAGAAAACCTCTGTAATACTAGTGTCCCAGCAACATCTGTCTCAGTGTACCATTGCACAAAACCTCTGTAATACTAGTGTCCCATCAACATCTGTCTCAGTGTACCATTGCAGAAAACCTCTGTTATACTAGTGTCCCATCAACATCTGTCTCGGTGTACTATTGCGGAAAACCTCTGTAATACTAGTGTCCCATCAACATCTGTCTCAGTGTACCATTGCACAAAACCTCTGTAATACTAGTGTCCCATCAACATCTGTCTCAGTGTACCATTGCAGAAAACCTCTGTAATACTAGTGTCCCATCAGCATTCGTCTCAGTGTACCATTGCACAAAACCTCTGTAATACTAGTGTCCCATCAACATCTGTCTCAGTGTACCATTGCAGAAAACCTCTGTAATACTTGTGTTCCATCAACATCTGTCACAGTGTACCATTGCACAAAACCTCTGTAATACTTGTGTTCCATCAACATCTGTCACAGTGTACCATTGCAGAAAACCTCTGTAATACTTGTGTTCCATCAACATCTGTCTCAGTGTACCATTGCATAAAACCTCTGTAATACTAGTGTCCCATCTACATCTGTCTCAGTGTACCATTGCAGAAAACCTCTGTTATACTAGTGTCCCATCAACATCTGTCTCGGTGTACTATTGCGGAAAACCTCTGTAATACTAGTGTCCCATCAACATCTGTCTCAGTGTACCATTGCACAAAAGCTCTGTAATACTAGTGTCCCGGCAACATCTGTCTCAGTGTAGCATTGCACAAAAGCTCTGTAATACTAGTGTCCCAGCAACATCTGTCTCAGTGTACCATTGCACAAAACCTCTGTAATACTTGTGTCCCATCAATATCTGTCTCAGTGTACCATTGCGGAAAACCTCTGTAATACTTGTGTCCCATCAACATCTGTCACAGTGTACCATTGCACAAAACCTCTGTAATACTAGTGTCCCGGCAACATCTGTCTCAGTGTACCATGGCAGAAAACCTCTGTAATACTAGTGTCCCATCAACATCTGTCACAGTGTACCATTGAAGAAAACCTCTGTAATACTAGTGTCCCATCAACATCTGTCTCAGTGTACCATTGCACAAAACCTCTAATACTAGTGTCCCATCAACATCTGTCTCGGTGTACCATTGCGGAAAACCTCTGTAATACTAGTGTCCCATCAACATCTGTCTCGGTGTACCATTGCGGAAAACCTCTGTATCACTTGTGTCCCATCAACATCTGTCTCAGTGTACCATTGCACAAAACCTCTGTAATACTTGTGATCCATCAACATCTGTCTCAGTGTACCATTGCACAAAACCTCTAATACTAGTGTCCCATCAGCATCCGTCTCAGTGTACCATTGCACAAAACCTCTGTAATACTAGTGTCCCATCAACATCTGTCACAGTGTACCATTGCACAAAACCTCTGTAATACTAGTGTCCCATCAACATCTGTCACAGTGTACCATTGCACAAAACCTCTGTAATACTAGTGTCCCAGCAACATCTGTCTCAGTGTACCATTGCGGAAAACCTCTGTAATACTAGTGTCCCATCAACATCTGTCACAGTGTACCATTGCACAAAACCTCTAATACAAGTGTCCCATCAACATCTGTCTCTGTGTACCATTGCAGAAAACCTCTGTAATACTAGTGTCCCATCAACATCTGTCTCAGTGTACCATTGCGGAAAACCTCTGTAATACTAGTGTCCCGGCAACATCTGTCTCAGTGTACCATTGCACAAAACCTATGTAATACTAGTGTCCCATCTACATCTGTCTCAGTGTACCATTGCACAAAACCTCTAATACAAGTGTCCCATCAACATCTGTCTCTGTGTACCATTGCAGAAAACCTCTGTAATACTAGTGTCCCAGCAACATCTGTCTCAGTGTACCATTGCACAAAACCTCTGTAATACTAGTGTCCCATCAACATCTGTCTCAGTGTACCATTGCACAAAACCTCTGTAATACTTGTGTCCCATCAACATCTGTCTCTGTGTACCATTGCAGAAAACCTCTGTAATACTAG
Organism: Rana muscosa; assembly: GCA_029206835.1. Classification (NCBI taxonomy): domain Eukaryota; kingdom Metazoa; phylum Chordata; class Amphibia; order Anura; family Ranidae; genus Rana; species Rana muscosa. The sequence continues at coordinate 91,961,665 of CM055124.1, read as the reverse complement.
TGTCCCATTTACATCTGTCTCAGTGTACCATTGCAGAAAACCTCTGTTATACTAGTGTCCCATCAACATCTGTCTCAGTGTACCATTGCAGAAAACCTCTGTAATACTAGTGTCCCATCAACAACTGTCACAGTGTACCATTGCACAAAACCTCTGTAATACTAGTGTCCCATCAACATCTGTCTCAGTGTACCATCAACATCTGTCTCAGTGTAACATTGCACAAAACCTCTAATACTAGTGTCCCGGCAACATCTGTCACAGTGTACCATTGCACAAAACCTTTGTAATACTAGTGTCCCAGCAACATCTGTCTCAGTGTACCATGGCAGAAAACCTCTTTAATACTAGTGTCCCATCAACATCTGTCACAGTGTACCATTGCAGAAAACCTCTGTAATACTAGTGTCCCAGCAACATCTGTCTCAGTGTACCATTGCACATAACCTCTAATACTAGTGTCCCGGCAACATCTGTCTCAGTGTACCATTGCACAAAACCTCTGTAATACTAGTGTCCCGGCAACATCTGTCTCAGTGTACCATTGCACAAAACCTCTGTAATACTAGTGTTCCATCAACATCTGTCTCAGTGTACCATTGCACAAAACCTCTAATACTAGTGTCCCGGCAACATCTGTCACAGTGTACCATTGCAAAAAACCTCTGTAATACTAGTGTCCCAGCAACATCTGTCTCAGTGTACCATTGCACAAAACCTCTGTAATACTAGTGTCCCATCAACATCTGTCTCAGTGTACCATTGCAGAAAACCTCTGTTATACTAGTGTCCCATCAACATCTGTCACAGTGTACCATTGCAGAAAACCTCTGTAATACTAGTGTCCCATCAGCATTCGTCTCAGTGTACCATTGCACAAAACCTCTGTAATACTAGTGTCCCATCAACATCTGTCTCAGTGTACCATTGCAGAAAACCTCTGTAATACTTGTGTTCCATCAACATCTGTCACAGTGTACCATTGCACAAAACCTCTGTAATACTTGTGTTCCATCAACATCTGTCACAGTGTACCATTGCAGAAAACCTCTGTAATACTTGTGTTCCATCAACATCTGTCTCAGTGTACCATTGCAGAAAACCTCTGTTATACTTGTGTCCCAGCAACATCTGTCTCAGTGTACCATGGCACAAAACCTCTAATACTAGTGTCCCATCAACATCTGTCTCGGTGTACTATTGCGGAAAACCTCTGTAATACTAGTGTCCCATCAACATCTGTCTCAGTGTACCATTGCACAAAACCTCTAATACTAGTGTCCCATCAACATCTGTCACAGTGTACCATTGCACAAAACCTCTGTATCACTTGTGTCCCATCAACATCTGTCTCAGTGTAGCATTGCACAAAACCTCTGTAATACTTGTGTCCCATCAACATCTGTCTCTGTGTACCATTGCAGAAAACCTCTGTAATACTAGTGTCCCAGCAACATCTGTCTCAGTGTACCATTGCACAAAACCTCTGTAATACTAGTGTCCCAGCAACATCTGTCTCAGTGTACCATTGCGGAAAACCTCTGTAATACTTGTGTCCCATCAACATCTATCACAGTGTACCATTACACAAAAACTCTGTAATACTAGTGTCCCGGCAACATCTGTCTCAGTGTACCATTGCACAAAACCTCTGTAATACTAGTGTCACAGCAACATCTGTCTCAGTGTACCATTGCGGAAAACCTCTGTAATACTTGTGTCCCATCAACATCTGTCACAGTGTACCATTGCACAAAACCTCTGTAATACTAGTGTCCCATCAACATCTGTCTCAGTGTACCATTGCACATAACCTCTAATACTAGTGTCCCATCAACATCTGTCTCAGTGTACCATTGCAGAAAACCTCTGTAATACTAGTGTCCCAGCAACATCTGTCTCAGTGTACCATTGCACATAACCTCTAATACTAGTGTCCCATCAACATCTGTCTCAGTGTACCATTGCACAAAACCTCTGTAATACTTGTGTCCCATCAACATCTGTCTCAGTGTACCATTGCACAAAACCTCTGTAATACTTGTGATCCATCAACATCTGTCTCAGTGTACCATTGCACAAAACCTCTAATACTAGTGTCCCATCAGCATCCGTCTCAGTGTACCATTGCACAAAACCTCTGTAATACTAGTGTCCCATCAACATCTGTCACAGTGTACCATTGCACAAAACCTCTAATACTAGTGTCCCATCAACATCTGTCTCGGTGTACCATTGCGGAAAACCTCTGTAATACTAGTGTCCCATCAACATCTGTCTCAGTGTACCATTGCACAAAACCTCTGTAATACTTGTGTCCCATCAACATCTGTCTCAGTGTACCATTGCACAAAACCTCTGTAATACTTGTGATCCATCAACATCTGTCTCAGTGTACCATTGCACAAAACCTCTAATACTAGTGTCCCATCAGCATCCGTCTCAGTGTACCATTGCACAAAACCTCTGTAATACTAGTGTCCCATCAACATCTGTCACAGTGTACCATTGCACAAAACCTCTGTAATACTAGTGTCCCATCAACATCTGTCTCAGTGTACCATTGCGGAAAACCTCTGTAATACTAGTGTCCCGGCAACATCTGTCTCAGTGTACCATTGCACAAAACCTATGTAATACTAGTGTCCCATCTACATCTGTCTCAGTGTACCATTGCACAAAACCTCTAATACAAGTGTCCCATCAACATCTGTCTCTGTGTACCATTGCAGAAAACCTCTGTAATACTAGTGTCCCAGCAACATCTGTCTCAGTGTACCATTGCACAAAACCTCTGTAATACTAGTGTCCCATCAACATCTGTCTCAGTGTACCATTGCACAAAACCTCTGTAATACTTGTGTCCCATCAACATCTGTCTCTGTGTACCATTGCAGAAAACCTCTGTAATACTAGTGTCCCATTTACATCTGTCTCAGTGTACCATTGCAGAAAACCTCTGTTATACTAGTGTCCCATCAACATCTGTCTCAGTGTACCATTGCAGAAAACCTCTGTAATACTAGTGTCCCATCAACATCTGTCACAGTGTACCATTGCAGAAAACCTCTGTAATACTAGTGTCCCAGCAACATCTGTCTCAGTGTACCATTGCACATAACCTCTAATACTAGTGTCCCATCAACATCTGTCACAGTGTACCATTGCACAAAACCTCTGTAATACTTGTGTCCCATCAACATCTGTCTCTGTGTACCATTGCAGAAAACCTCTGTTATACTAGTGTCCCATCAACATCTGTCTCGGTGTACTATTGCGGAAAACCTCTGTAATACTAGTGTCCCATCAACATCTGTCTCAGTGTACCATTGCACAAAACCTCTGTAATACTAGTGTCCCATCTACATCTGTCTCAGTGTACCATTGCACAAAACCTCTGTAATACTTGTGTCCCATCAACATCTGTCTCTGTGTACCATTGCAGAAAACCTCTGTAATACTAGTGTCCCATTTACATCTGTCTCAGTGTACCATTGCAGAAAACGTCTGTTATACTAGTGTCCCATCAACATCTGTCTCGGTGTACTATTGCGGAAAACCTCTGTAATACTAGTGTCCCATCAACATCTGTCTCAGTGTACCATTGCACAAAACCTCTGTAATACTAGTGTCCCATCTACATCTGTCTCAGTGTACCATTGCACAAAACCTCTGTAATACTTGTGTCCCATCAACATCTGTCTCAGTGTACCATTGCAGAAAACCTCTGTAATACTAGTGTCCCATTTACATCTGTCTCAGTGTACCATTGCAGAAAACCTCTGTTATACTAGTGTCCCATCAACATCTGTCTCAGTGTACCATTGCAGAAAACCTCTGTAATACTAGTGTCCCATCAACATCTGTCACAGTGTACCATTGCAGAAAACCTCTGTAATACTAGTGTCCCATCAACATCTGTCTCAGTGTACCATTGCACAAAACCTCTGTAATACTAGTGTCCCATCTACATCTGTCTCAGTGTACCATTGCACAAAACCTCTAATACTAGTGTCCCATCAACATCTGTCACAGTGTACCATTGCAGAAAACCTCTGTAATACTAGTGTCCCATCAGCATTCGTCTCAGTGTACCATTGCACAAAACCTCTGTAATACTAGTGTCCCATCTACATCTGTCTCAGTGTACCATTGCAGAAAACCTCTGTAATACTAGTGTCCCATCAACATCTGTCTCAGTGTACCATTGCAGAAAACCTCTGTAATACTTGTGTTCCATCAACATCTGTCACAGTGTACCATTGCACAAAACCTCTGTAATACTTGTGTTCCATCAACATCTGTCACAGTGTACCATTGCAGAAAACCTCTGTAATACTTGTGTTCCATCAACATCTGTCTCAGTGTACCATTGCATAAAACCTCTGTAATACTAGTGTCCCATCTACATCTGTCACAGTGTACCATTGCAGAAAACCTCTGTTATACTAGTGTCCCATCAACATCTGTCTCGGTGTACTATTGCGGAAAACCTCTGTAATACTAGTGTCCCATCAACATCTGTCACAGTGTACCATTGCACAAAACCTCTGTATCACTTGTGTCCCATCAACATCTGTCTCTGTGTACCATTGCACAAAAGCTCTGTAATACTAGTGTCCCAGCAACATCTGTCTCAGTGTACCATTGCACAAAACCTCTGTAATACTTGTGTCCCATCAACATCTGTCTCTGTGTACCATTGCAGAAAACCTCTGTAATACTAGTGTCCCAGCAACATCTGTCTCAGTGTACCATTGCACGAAACCTCTGTAATACTAGTGTCCCAGCAACATCTGTCTCAGTGTACCATTGCGGAAAACCTCTGTAATACTTGTGTCCCATCAACATCTATCACAGTGTACCATTACACAAAAACTCTGTAATACTAGTGTCCCGGCAACATCTGTCTCAGTGTACCATGGCAGAAAACCTCTGTAATACTAGTGTCCCTTCAACATCTGTCACAGTGTACCATTGCACAAAACCTCTGTAATACTAGTGTCCCGGCAACATCTGTCTCAGTGTACCATTGCGAAAAACCTCTGTAATACTTGTGTCCCATCAACATCTGTCTCAGTGTACCATTGCACAAAACCTCTGTAATACTAGTGTCCCATCAACATCTGTCTCAGTGTACCATTGCACAAAACCTCTGTAATACTTGTGTCCCATCAACATCCGTCTCAGTGTACCATTGCGGAAAACCTCTGTAATACTAGTGTCCCAGCAACATCTGTCTCAGTGTACCATTGCACAAAACCTCTGTAATACTAGTGTCCCATCAACATCTGTCTCGGTGTACCATTGCGGAAAACCTCTGTAATACTAGTGTCCCATCAACATCTGTCTCAGTGTACCATTGCGGAAAACCTCTGTAATACTAGTGTCCCATCAACATCTGTCTCAGTGTACCATCAACATCTGTCTCAGTGTAACATTGCACAAAACCTCTAATACTAGTGTCCCGGCAACATCTGTCACTGTGTACCATTGCACAAAACCTCTGTAATACTAGTGTCCCAGCAACATCTGTCTCAGTGTACCATTGCACAAAACCTCTGTAATACTAGTGTCCCGGCAACATCTGTCTCAGTGTACCATGGCAGAAAACCTCTTTAATACTAGTGTCCCATCAACATCTGTCACAGTGTACCATTGCAGAAAACCTCTGTAATACTAGTGTCCCAGCAACATCTGTCTCAGTGTACCATTGCACATAACCTCTAATACTAGTGTCCCGGCAACATCTGTCTCAGTGTACCATTGCACAAAACCTCTGTAATACTAGTGTCCCGGCAACATCTGTCTCAGTGTACCATTGCACAAAACCTCTGTAATACTTGTGTTCCATCAACATCTGTCTCAGTGTACCATTGCACAAAACCTCTAATACTAGTGTCCCGGCAACATCTGTCACAGTGTACCATTGCAAAAAACCTCTGTAATACTAGTGTCCCAGCAACATCTGTCTCAGTGTACCATTGCACAAAACCTCTGTAATACTAGTGTCCCATCAACATCTGTCTCGGTGTACCATTGCGGAAAACCTCTGTAATACTAGTGTCCCATCAACATCTGTCTCAGTGTACCATTGCGGAAAACCTCTGTAATACTAGTGTCCCATCAACATCTGTCTCAGTGTACCATCAACATCTGTCTCAGTGTAACATTGCACAAAACCTCTAATACTAGTGTCCCGGCAACATCTGTCACAGTGTACCATTGCACAAAACCTCTGTAATACTAGTGTCCCAGCAACATCTGTCTCAGTGTACCATGGCAGAAAACCTCTTTAATACTAGTGTCCCATCAACATCTGTCACAGTGTACCATTGCAGAAAACCTCTGTAATACTAGTGTCCCAGCAACATCTGTCTCAGTGTACCATTGCACATAACCTCTAATACTAGTGTCCCGGCAACATCTGTCTCAGTGTACCATTGCACAAAACCTCTGTAATACTAGTGTCCCGGCAACATCTGTCTCAGTGTACCATTGCACAAAACCTCTGTAATACTAGTGTTCCATCAACATCTGTCTCAGTGTACCATTGCACAAAACCTCTAATACTAGTGTCCCGGCAACATCTGTCACAGTGTACCATTGCAAAAAACCTCTGTAATACTAGTGTCCCAGCAACATCTGTCTCAGTGTACCATTGCACAAAACCTCTGTAATACTTGTGTCCCATCAACATCGGTCTCAGTGTACCATTGCACAAAACCTCTGTAATACTAGTGTCCCATCAACATCTGTCTCAGTGTACCATTGCACAAAACCTCTGTAATACTTGTGTCCCATCAACATCTGTCTCAGTGTGCCATTGCACATAACCTCTAATACTAGTGTCCCATCAACATCTGTCACAGTGTACCATTGCACAAAACCTCTAATACAAGTGTCCCATCAACATCTGTCTCTGTGTACCATTGCAGAAAACCTCTGTAATACTAGTGTCCCAGCAACATCTGTCTCAGTGTACCATTGCACAAAACCTCTGTAATACTAGTGTCCCATCAACATCTGTCTCAGTGTACCATTGCAGAAAACCTCTGTTATACTAGTGTCCCATCAACATCTGTCTCGGTGTACCATTGCACAAAACCTCTGTATCACTTGTGTCCCATCAACATCTGTCTCAGTGTACCATTGCACAAAACCTCTGTAATACTAGTGTCCCATCTACATCTGTCTCAGTGTACCATTGCATAAAACCTCTAATACTAGTGTCCCATCAACATCTGTCACAGTGTACCATTGCAGAAAACCTCTGTAATACTTGTGTTCCATCAACATCTGTCACAGTGTACCATTGCACAAAACCTCTGTAATACTTGTGTTCCATCAACATCTGTCACAGTGTACCATTGCAGAAAACCTCTGTAATACTTGTGTTCCATCAACATCTGTCTCAGTGTACCATTGCATAAAACCTCTGTAATACTAGTGTCCCATCTACATCTGTCTCAGTGTACCATTGCAGAAAACCTCTGTTATACTTGTGTCCCAGCAACATCTGTCTCAGTGTACCATGGCACAAAACCTCTAATACTAGTGTCCCATCAACATCTGTCTCGGTGTACTATTGCGGAAAACCTCTGTAATACTAGTGTCCCATCAACATCTGTCTCAGTGTACCATTGCACAAAACCTCTAATACTAGTGTCCCATCAACATCTGTCTCAGTGTAGCATTGCACAAAACCTCTGTAATACTTGTGTCCCATCAACATCTGTCTCTGTGTACCATTGCAGAAAACCTCTGTAATACTAGTGTCCCAGCAACATCTGTCTCAGTGTACCATTGCACAAAACCTCTGTAATACTAGTGTCCCAGCAACATCTGTCTCAGTGTACCATTGCGGAAAACCTCTGTAATACTTGTGTCCCATCAACATCTATCACAGTGTACCATTACACAAAAACTCTGTAATACTAGTGTCCCGGCAACATCTGTCTCAGTGTACCATGGCAGAAAACCTCTGTAATACTAGTGTCCCTTCAACATCTGTCACAGTGTACCATTGAAGAAAACCTCTGTAATACTAGTGTCCCATCAACATCTGTCTCAGTGTACCATTGCAGAAAACCTCTGTAATACTAGTGTCCCAGCAACATCTGTCTCAGTGTACCATTGCACATAACCTCTAATACTAGTGTCCCATCAACATCTGTCTCGGTGTACCATTGCGGAAAACCTCTGTAATACTAGTGTCCCATCAACATCTGTCTCAGTGTACCATTGCACAAAACCTCTGTAATACTTGTGTCCCATCAACATCTGTCTCAGTGTACCATTGCACAAAACCTCTGTAATACTTGTGATCCATCAACATCTGTCTCAGTGTACCATTGCACAAAACCTCTAATACTAGTGTCCCATCAGCATCCGTCTCAGTGTACCATTGCACAAAACCTCTGTAATACTAGTGTCCCATCAACATCTGTCACAGTGTACCATTGCACAAAACCTCTAATACTAGTGTCCCATCAACATCTGTCTCGGTGTACCATTGCGGAAAACCTCTGTAATACTAGTGTCCCATCAACATCTGTCTCAGTGTACCATTGCACAAAACCTCTGTAATACTTGTGTCCCATCAACATCTGTCTCAGTGTACCATTGCACAAAACCTCTGTAATACTTGTGATCCATCAACATCTGTCTCAGTGTACCATTGCGGAAAACCTCTGTAATACTTGTGTCCCATCAACATCTATCACAGTGTACCATTACACAAAAACTCTGTAATACTAGTGTCCCGGCAACATCTGTCTCAGTGTACCATGGCAGAAAACCTCTGTAATACTAGTGTCCCTTCAACATCTGTCACAGTGTACCATTGAAGAAAACCTCTGTAATACTAGTGTCCCATCAACATCTGTCTCAGTGTACCATTGCACAAAACCTCTGTAATACTAGTGTCACAGCAACATCTGTCTCAGTGTACCATTGCGTAAAACCTCTGTAATACTTGTGTCCCATCAACATCTGTCACAGTGTACCATTGCACAAAACCTCTGTAATACTAGTGTCCCATCAACATCTGTCTCAGTGTACCATTGCACATAACCTCTAATACTAGTGTCCCATCAACATCTGTCTCAGTGTACCATTGCACAAAACCTCTGTAATACTAGTGTCCCATCAACATCTGTCTCAGTGTACCATTGCAAAAAACCTCTAATACTAGTGTCCCATCAACATCTGTCTCAGTGTAGCATTGCACAAAACCTCTGTAATACTAGTGTCCCAGCAACATCTGTCTCAGTGTACCATTGCACATAACCTCTAATACTAGTGTCCCATCAACATCTGTCTCGGTGTACCATTGCGGAAAACCTCTGTAATACTAGTGTCCCATCAACATCTGTCTCAGTGTACCATTGCACAAAACCTCTGTAATACTTGTGTCCCATCAACATCTGTCTCAGTGTACCATTGCACAAAACCTCTGTAATACTTGTGATCCATCAACATCTGTCTCAGTGTACCATTGCACAAAACCTCTAATACTAGTGTCCCATCAGCATCCGTCTCAGTGTACCATTGCACAAAACCTCTGTAATACTAGTGTCCCATCAACATCTGTCACAGTGTACCATTGCACAAAACCTCTAATACTAGTGTCCCATCAACATCTGTCTCGGTGTACCATTGCGGAAAACCTCTGTAATACTAGTGTCCCATCAACATCTGTCTCAGTGTACCATTGCACAAAACCTCTGTAATACTTGTGTCCCATCAACATCTGTCTCGGTGTACCATTGCACAAAACCTCTGTAATACTTGTGATCCATCAACATCCGTCTCAGTGTACCATTGCACAAAACCTCTAATACTAGTGTCCCATCAGCATCCGTCTCAGTGTACCATTGCACAAAACCTCTGTAATACTAGTGTCCCATCAACATCTGTCACAGTGTACCATTGCACAAAACCTCTGTAATACTAGTGTCCCATCAACATCTGTCTCAGTGTACCATTGCGGAAAACCTCTGTAATACTAGTGTCCCATCTACATCTGTCTCAGTGTACCATTGCAGAAAACCTCTAATACAAGTGTCCCATCAACATCTGTCTCTGTGTACCATTGCAGAAAACCTCTGTAATACTAGTGTCCCAGCAACATCTGTCTCAGTGTACCATTGCACAAAACCTCTGTAATACTAGTGTCCCATCAACATCTGTCTCAGTGTACCATTGCACAAAACCTCTGTAATACTTGTGTCCCATCAACATCTGTCTCTGTGTACCATTGCAGAAAACCTCTGTAATACTAGTGTCCCATTTACATCTGTCTCAGTGTACCATTGCAGAAAACCTCTGTTATACTAGTGTCCCATCAACATCTGTCTCAGTGTACCATTGCAGAAAACCTCTGTAATACTAGTGTCCCATCAAAAACTGTCACAGTGTACCATTGCAGAAAACCTCTGTAATACTAGTGTCCCAGCAACATCTGTCTCAGTGTACCATTGCACATAACCTCTAATACTAGTGTCCCATCAACATCTGTCACAGTGTACCATTGCACAAAACCTCTGTAATACTTGTGTCCCATCAACATCTGTCTCTGTGTACCATTGCAGAAAACCTCTGTAATACTAGTGTCCCAGCAACATCTGTCTCAGTGTACCATTGCACAAAACCTCTGTAATACTAGTGTCCCATCAACATCTGTCTCAGTGTACCATTGCAGAAAACCTCTGTTATACTAGTGTCCCATCAACATCTGTCTCGGTGTACTATTGCGGAAAACCTCTGTAATACTAGTGTCCCATCAACATCTGTCTCAGTGTACCATTGCACAAAACCTCTGTAATACTAGTGTCCCATCTACATCTGTCTCAGTGTACCATTGCACAAAACCTCTAATACTAGTGTCCCATCAACATCTGTCACAGTGTACCATTGCAGAAAACCTCTGTAATACTAGTGTCCCATCAGCATTCGTCTCAGTGTACCATTGCACAAAACCTCTGTAATACTAGTGTCCCATCTACATCTGTCTCAGTGTACCATTGCAGAAAACCTCTGTAATACTAGTGTCCCATCAACATCTGTCTCAGTGTACCATTGCAGAAAACCTCTGTAATACTTGTGTTTAGTGATGAGCCGAACACCCCCGGGTTCGGTTCGCACCAGAACCCGCGAACGGACCGAAAGTTCGAACGAACATTAGAACCCTATTAAATACAATGGATGCGAACGTTCGAATTCTAAAGTGCTAATTATAACAACTATTATGCATGTTATTGTCCTAAAAAGGGTTTGGGAACCCGGGTTCTGCACCAGGGGACATGTATCAATGCAAAAAGAAGTTTTAAAAACGGTCGTTTTTCGGGAGCAGTCATTTTAATGATGCATAAAGTGAAAAAAAAAAAGTCAAATATTCCTTTAAATATCGTACCTGGGGGGTGTCTAAAGTATGCCTGTGAAGTGCCACGTGTTTCCCGTGTTTAGAACTGTCCCTGCACAAAATGACACTTCTAAAGGAAAAAAAAGCCATTTAAAACTGCTTGCGGCTTTAATGTAATGTCTGGTCCCGGTAATATGGATGAAATTCTTTAAGAAAAATGGCATAGCTACCCCATGACCCCCCCCCTACCCCAGCCCATTACCAGCCCCTTTGGGTCTTGTATGGATATTAAGGGGAACCCCGCACATAAAATAAAAAAGGCCCTATATACTCTGAACAGCCCTATACAGGCGGTGCATACAAGACAGGGACTGTAGGTTTGTTCTTATGTAGAGTCTGTTTGTAATTTTGAACAGGTACATTGTTGAAGTGTAGCTCCAGACCAAAAATCTATTTTTAAACTTTTTGGAAAACATAGGTAAGGGTTATCACCCCTGTAACATTTGTTTTGCTGTCTGTGCCCCTGTTCAGAACATTTCACCTCACTTTCCGTCCCAATGACAACTCTTTTTGAAATGTGGTCTTTTTCTTGAAACAAGGATTGCTGATAAAGCATCAGTACAGAGGAGACACCTTTCTCCCATATTTATTCTTACAGGAGAGAATTTTCCTTCCTAGTGGTAGATTTCCTCTCACTTCCTGTTGTCTTCTTGCGTTTGCAAGTAGGAGTCGTTTGTAAGTTGGATGTTTGAAAGTAGGGACCTGCCGTATATACTCTGCAGAAATAGGCCCCTTAGTTGTTGGTGTTGGCACAACACTGTAAGCACTCACAGTTACTCTTGGTTGGTGCTGGAACGCCCTGCTGTCAACTATTATATCAGGAATTTTAATTACATATAATTGTTGAACAGTGGTAGTAAAAATTGGGCCTTTGATGGTGGTGCTGGTGCCACAACACTGTAAGCCCTGACAGTTACTCTTGGTGGGTGCAGCAATGGGCCCTGCTGTGAATTATTAGATCAAGAATTGTAATTACATGCCCCTGTTGAACAGGGGCTGAAAAATTGGGCCTTAGGCACTGGTGGCACAACACTGCAACCCCTCACAGATACTGTACTTGGAGCACAGCAATGAGCCCTGTTGCAAAGTATTGCTTCAAAAATTGTAATGACACGCCCCTGTTAAACAGGGGCTGAAAAATTGGGCCTTAGGCACTGGTGGCACAACACTGCAACTCCTCACAGATACTGTACTTGGAGCACACCAATGAGCCCTGTTGCAAAGTATTGCTTCAAAAATTGTAATGACACGCCCCTGTTAAACAGGGGCTGAAAAATTGGGCCTTAGGCACTGGTGGCACAACACTGCAACTCCTCACAGATACTGTACTTGGAGCACAGCAATGAGCCCTGTTGCAAAGTATTGCTTCAAAAATTGTAATTACACGCCCCTGTTAAACAGGGGCTGAAAAATTGGGCGTTAGGCACTGGTGGCGGCACCCATAAACAAAAATGATCTTACAAGCTATCATCATCAATCGTATCATTGAGGACTCGGAGGAGGAGGATAGCCAGTCAACATAACAGCACAGGCACTCAGCATCAGCATCAGTCTTGAAGGGATGTGACATGTTAAAATCAATTAGTCTGTTATATCAGCATCAGGTGTGTGGTAGCTGGTGGTGATCCAAGACTGGTTCATCTTGATGAAAGTCAGTCGATCAACCGAGTCGGTGGACAGGCGCACCCTGTGATCCGTGACAAATCCTCCAGCAGCACTGAATGTGCGTTCCGAAAGAACGCTGGATGCAGGACAGGCCAGTAGCTCAATTGCATACTGTGCAAGCTCTGGCCAGTGATCCATCCTCAAGACCCAGTAAGCCAGAGGATTTTCGGTGGGGAAGGTGTCCAAGTCTGACCTTGCCCCTAGATATTCCTGCACCATGTTTATCAGACGCTGGCGATGGTTGCTGGAACCGATCATACTTTGGGGCTGCGGACTAAAGAATTGTCTGAACGCATCGGTCAGACGGCCACCTTCCCCACCGCTCCTTCTTTGACTGGCCGAAGCCTCAGCAACTCGTTGTCCAGGACCAGGAGTTTGCAACCTCCCAGTCTCTGGGAACGCGTTGCACAGACCTTTCTGCAAGGCCTCCCGGAGTTGTCTCATCCTCTGCTCCCTCTGCGACGGTAACATAAGGTCCGCAACCTTACCCTTGTACCGTGGATCAAGGAGAGTGGCCAGCCAGTAATGGTCCCTCTCCTTGATCCGAAGAATACGAGGATCCTTCCGCAGACTTTGCAGGATCAGGGAGGCCATGCAGCGTAGGTTTGCTGAGGCATTCGCTCCGGAGTCTTCTGGGTCACTAAGGACGACATGATCCGCAGCCACCTCCTCCCAGCCACGTACAAGTCCACTGGTTTCTTGGGACTGTAAATCATCCCTAAAAGACTGCTGCTGATGATGCTGAGTGCCAGCCTCCACCTCCATGCTGACACAATCCTCCTCCTCCTCCTCCTCCTCCTCCTCCTCTTCCTGTGCGATGGGTGGGACAGAAGGAACACTGTCTGGGTAAAGGGGGCCTTGAGAGGCAAGGAAGTCCTCCTCTTCCTGCCTCTGTTCTGCCTCAAGTGCCCTGTCCATTATTCCACGCAGCGTGTGCTCCAACAGGTGGACAAGAGGTACAGTGTCACTGATGCATGCACTGTCACTGCTCACCATCCTCGTGGCCTCCTCAAATGGTGCCAGGACAGTGCATGCATCCCT